>JAFIDM010012231.1:17522511-17538896 GCA_023159025.1 Thereuonema tuberculata
CCCCTTGGTGAGATTTGGTGAGATTTTGCCGAACCACCCCCATCCCTTTTGACCTCACGTAATTACTGGACGACCCCTTTCTAACCGTAATAGGTAATATCCTTGTAATGCTCTATCTGTGGTTTTATTAGCACACACGCGATGAAGGGGTTAGAGGGCAAGTCTGCACGGTGGAATCCATTAATTAATTAGTTAAATTAGCTCGATGCTGGGCGCAAAATCTCGTTAAATAACTCAAAAAGTGAGGGAAGGATTAGACAAGGGGAGCCAGCACTTCCCTGCGAAGCAGGTGGTGTAGCACATGTTTACAAACAGGGCTGAAGCAGCTCGCGATGCTCCCGCCACGAAGTCTGGACAGATCGGAGGGTGTCAGAATAGCCGGGGGTACCTGCTGTCTAACCCAATGTTTGTCCCCCATGAGGCGATCTTCGTTTTCGAATGTCTCTTGCTAAAAATCTTTGTTCTTTACCAGGTTATCTAAGAAACTTCTTTGATCTCGATAAATATAGAATAACTTTAAATTTTCACTCATTAAAACTTGAACTCTATATTTGCTTTAACTTTGGGTCTTTAAAATTAATCCATTGACTGTCGATATATTAAGATTTTAATAATCTTGAATCATGTTTCTTCATAGAAATATGCGTTACAGCATTCCTGCATTTTCTAAAAAAGAATTAATCTCAACTTTAAATCTATTCGCTTTAATTCTTTTACATTAAGTTAAGACTTCCGTTTTAGTTCTGTCTGGTGTAGTTCTTTTAAATTATTTCTTTGTGTTTCTGCATAATCAAATTTAAAAGTTCTACCTACTTGGTTTCTTCTTAATGATATACATATATATATTCCAGATCAAATATCGTACGGACTTAATCGTCGGATGGAATCGCCTGAAACCGCTTTCTGTCAATGAATCAAAACAATCACGGCGACTCTCGTTTGAGTCTGCAATCTTCTTGAAACATTCACAAAAAAGGTTTTAATAAACAGAAGATTTTCATTTTGAATTAATAACTACTTGTTTCTATTAATTCAAAAAATAAGATGTATTCCAGAGTCCTTTATGTATCTCACTGAGATACTTCTCATTATAAGAACAGCGCATATCTTTTGGCGAATCACCGGGAGACATCTTTCATCAACGAAATCATCTTAACACACATGAGACGACAACATAAATCCATGCGGTTGGTTGTCAGGAGATATAATCCATTTTGAACTCCATTGTTTTCCATTTGAATCAGAATTGAGTCCAGAATTTCAAAAGCAACCGTTTGTTGATTCTGAGTTACAGTAAATGATTCTGAAGTGAGTTGAGAGCATTCTTTTCCAATGTCTGCAACAACGTTATCACATCTGAACTCCTTAATATTTGCCATTGCTAATTTAATCTCATTTATGCATAGATTTATTTATGAATCAATTTTTACCTGGAGGATATTAAATATAGTATAAATCAGAATAAATAAAAATAGTGTTATTAAAAAAAGTTAAAGGGTTCCCACCACAAGCCTATACAGGCCCAAGGGCTCGCGGGTTTGTGTTATTAAGGCTAAGTAAAAACGAAAACTGAATATTTTCCAAAATATTGTTTAATCCAATTGCTAATTGAATGGATTCAGGATCACTGTCACTTGAATCTAAAATGTGTAAAAAAAAAAAAACTTTTTTAGCTTGTTGTAATATGCTTCCAGAGTCACAATAGCTCATGACTGATTGTTCCATCTTGTGTGAGAAAGCTGTGGCAGATGAAAACCTTGTTCTCTCAGAAGCTCTGGCAGTCTTGTTGAATGACCAAAGAACGAATGAAAGGCTGTCAAATTGCAAAAGAAAAGTTTAACTTCTTTTATTGTCTTTGTTAGGAGATCATATCCCCTTGCAATTGTTACCCACAAAGCTATCACAATTTAGTTATCCTGCATGCAGCAATCGCTTGTCCTTCACCAATGTTGCCCAACATCACAGTAGCTCTGTCATAAGCCTGACGCACAAGCTTACAGTCAGTAATACTCCAGTATTTTAGTACGGTTATTATTACACTTGCTAAACTGTTTGCCGTTTTATTAGCTGAAACATCATTAAAACCAAGAAATCGTTCTTCAATTTTGCCACTGAGACAATATCTAATTATAACACTCAGCTGGGATTCAAACATCTGTTGTCTCATCAGCTTGAATAGATATGAACTCAGCTCTGTCAATTTCCTGCCGAATGCATTCTTGAATAGCTACAGTTACAGCTTTTATTAAATCTTTTTGGATTTTGCTAGAAGTCCCTTTTAAAACTTTTTCTGATTCCAAGTGATCTTTCATTTAGCAGCCAGCAAATTCAACATTGCTAAATAATTTTCTTTATTAAAAGATTCTTGACCTTCTCTGTTGCCTCTAAATGAGAGTTCTTGAAAAGGTGGCACACCATATCAATTAATCTACTTACAATTTTCTGTTTTTCACCATTATTTCATTGTGTCTAAGTCCTAGAAATTAAGATCCATCTGAAAGAGCAAAATTGATGCAACTGCTACCCAACATCTGTAAATTCTCGGCACATTTTATATGAGTTTCGGATGCTGCATGTTTTATTTGCTTTGTTTCCTGTCTGTCTTTCCACAGGAACTTTGGCCTTCAGCAACATTGCAACTATGTTGCAAATAAAATCTATCTATCTTCTCCTTTGCTCGATTTGGTGTCTTCAAGCTCTCTTCTATAGATGCCTGGCATTTAAATGATGTTTTCTGTGCTTCCTTCTTTTCCACATTACTGACGGATTTGGCAGTGTTTTTGACATGTGTCCTTTTTTTTTTCCACTCAAAGCGAATATTGCAGAACCGACATATTAAGATATTAGACTCAGAAATATAAATACCGTTGTTCTCAAATTGTTTCACTCTTGTCTGAATATTTACTTCTGCTTTTATCATGATTTACTCTCAATGAAATAAAACTTTCTTTCATGCTATCAGGATCACAACTAAATGAACACTGGTAGGCAGGTCAACAGTTAATCTCTTTCTTCCCAAATTTTCCGCGTTTGACTCATCAGTAACGCATGGTTTTTGAGACAGTCGGATCATGTGATCGGCTCATTCAAAACCTGGATTTTGTGTGTGATGAGTCAAACACAGCTGATTCCAAGAAAGAAAGATAACACAATTCGTTTTACATAATTTAAGCCGAAGAGAACCATACTAGAAATAGAATAGAAAAATAAAATGAAAACTAAGATTTTTTTTTTAATTTTTTTTTTTTCAAAAAAAATCGGTTTAGGTCGCTTAAAATAAGAGATTTCAGTTTTTATCACTAACTTAAAACCCCACTAATTACACAAGAAACCTCTAGAATGCCGAACAAAACAATGTGAGATGACAGTATCACTGATGTGAGTTAAAATGCTAAGTAAACCTCCTCAGAGAAAGTCAGACAGCCTCTGGCAAGCTGAGGTGAGCTTCTGTAGTAGGAAAAAAAAATATAGAAATCATGATTTCTTTCTGTCTTTAATTTTGAAAGAAAGCTTATATATGAATATTATGGTAATTACTGAAGTGTATAGTACAATAATCAACAACATTAAGAAAATTAACAATGTTTTCCGCTTAAACATTTTATAATTCTAATCAAAGTTTATATGAAGTCTCAGTAATATAATGTAATAGTTCATACATCTTATCTTTTAACTGCTTTCAAAGCACACAAAGTTTAATAGTTTATGACCATTATTTGTCTCGAAAAAACAAACAAAAAGCAACTAAATGTGTCTTTACATTCAAGACATAAGCTTCACTGATGCCAACCAGTCTTAGTAATTTCCTTTACTTCGGTAATGATGGTCTTATAGTTTGTTTTAGGCCCCTTCGAACTGAATGTCGTGCATTGCACCGGCAACTATACTTGTGATCTACTATCCATCATTCTGATATAACTCGCTGTGAGTCTGGGTTCAGTCAGCTAAAGCATCATCCTTATTCCTCGCACATGAATAGTAGAATCTAGCATGTGTATAGTGTGGCAGCCAACATAAAGCACAGATTTGAATGCAAAGCAATTAAGCAGGGACTCGCTGCTATTTTTCACATTTAAATAAAATAAAGACTATAGATGCAAGATGGGAGACAAGCCAAACAAGGACTATAAGTCTTATCACTCATTATCAACTGAAAACTAGTCAGAAAAAAAACACCTTTTCGGTCCGCTGCTTCCTGCTCGCTCTATTGTCAAGAAACACAGTCCTCATCTAAGTTTGCTGACATTGGCATAGTGTAGAGCATGCAAATAAAGAAATGTAGCACTAATTCGATTACGACGCTACAGCATCATGTGCTTTAAGCATTCATAATCACAATATCCTGCCTGTAATTAGGTTATCATATCTGAGAATGGAATTTTTGGGGTAAATTTTTGTGTAAAATTAGCACAGTGGCGGCTTTACGTAATTTCCTGACATAGATAAGTCTTGGAATTAAAGCGCAACAGGTTGTCAACAAATTGTATTTTATGTGATGGTTGTAAGTGGAATTGTTGAAGTCAATCTAGGGTACAGAAGTTTCATTGATGCTATGGGCACTTACAGGACAATTCAAAAAGAAGAATGGCACTAGAGTGGTCACTTCTCATTGAATTCATTGAGTTTGTGAATAAATATACATTTCTAAATGACCTTACACACTAATAAATAAGATGCATTATATTCAATACACGGTTAAGATATGAAAACAAATAAAATTGGGATTGATTGCTTGTGTCACAGATAACAAAATAAAATAGAAATAAAAATATGCCATGAAAACTGATTTCAGGAACAAGCAAACTGCACAGCTGCTAAATAATAATCTACCAAAGATCTGGCTTTAGCGTGTATTCAAATTCAACATTTAGAAAACTTTCCACAATTTTAATATAACTGTTTAACATGCTCATTAAATTTTCTCAAAAAAGAAAGAACCTGTTGTTCGGTCTGTTTTAAAAAATATATTTTTAAATAACCATAGTTCTTTTTGATATTTGATCCTGCATATTAAGGTAGTAATTTAATGAGTGTACTGTAAAAGAAAAGCTTTTTTTAGTATATGAGCTTTTCTAATTTTAAAGTATATATAGTTCCCATTCTTAACTAATTCTCTTAATTATCATTAACTTATTTAACTAAACTTACATTATCCATATAGCGGAAATAGGGAATGGATAATTTGCTGATTAACAAATTTTTAAGAGGATTTAGTTTTAATAAAATAAGCTTTATAGACTAAACAAGAAAACACCAAACTTCGATCCTGATACCAATATTTCGTCTTTATATGACTTAAAGACTTTTTCAAGGTCTATGTACATAAAATAAAAAGGAAAAAAAAAAGAGAAAAGACAACTCAACTCCTCTTCTTCTCCAAACATACTATAAATAAAACATATCATCTATTTAATAACATAAAACAAAAAAATCTAATCTTTTAACAATAAAGTCATTTAAAATAATCCAAAACAATTATAATCTAATCAACTCTTTTGTTATTTCTTAGAAATTACCTGAAAATACCTAAGGATATACCACTAACTTTAAGTGATCTATCCTTATTCATACATCTACAACAATTTATTACGCAAGATTCCAACATTAATCTCATGTACTCTTTCTGATTCTCATAAATAATATCTACAATTGGGTCCGGATTGTGATCAAATTTGAAGCAATGGTCCGCCCATTCTGAAATATTCTTGTTTTTTCATCTAAATGCCCTTACATGTTCTTGTACTCTGTCCCTGAGTGTCCTGCCTGTACTTCCTATATAATCTCCTACATGATATACCCGTATTATCTTTATAATATACCAATTTAACTTCATTACTCTTACAAACTTGTTATTTTTACATCATCCTTTTCCTTTCTCTTTCTATTACCTCTCTTCTTGAAAAATTCTGTAATAGTATTTACAATAAAATCCATCTGATATTCATTGATAATTAATCTTTTTTTGAGGTACAAAATTTTGTCACTTCAAAGTTTCCTGTCTTCCTTATAATCGGTAATCCTTCTTAAGTTATTAAAAATTATTGCCTTTGTAGAAATGCTATGATTCGACGAAAAGTTCAATACATGGTTACTTTGATATACCTTATTATAATGTTCAAATGTCAATCCTGAAGTTTCATTCTTTATCATAACATCTAAAAAAGCTATTCTTCCTTCATTTTCTTTCTCAAACTTGAACTTAATGTCAGGGTGAAACTCATTAATGTACTTTATAAACCTGGAGAACTGTCTCTGCGATCCTTTCCAATTAATGAATATGCTTTGTTTCTGATGGCCTTATACTTTGCATATTTTTGCAGATGCAATTGCCCATCTTATACTAATGTCCTTAAAAAACTGTAGAGCATAAAAACTACAATAATTACTGTCAATCAGAAAATAAATTAAACTGAATGGAATTGCAGTTTAATTCTCTGTCTCATTTTAAGCCATCCACTTGATCGCATATCTCGCAGATTTTTGGAAGATTGTCTCCTAACTCAGGCCTAATAATTGTTTAGAGTGTAGAGCAACTGTTCCCAACCATTTTTCACTTGCGTACCCCTTCATGGCCCATTTTCATAAATGTACCCAAAATATTAGCAACATGTTTGTAATTAATGTAGTTGCAGTTATGTCAACTTTATTATGCCATAACTGAAAATAAATGGGTCAATAATGGGATGATATGAGTTGAACAAACAATGTGCATATATTTCGTGTCAAACACTGTTTAGGGAGGGATAACAAGGGCTTTTCTCATGGTCAAATAAAGAAAAAACCCGCACCACCCCTCACCATAGCATTGGATTATTTTGAAAACTTTTACCTTGTCTTTTGTCTTCTACTGTTGACTTACGTGACTTTTTCCGCCATTATTCAATTTTTTTCGCATATTCCCAGGGATAAGCATACCCCAGATTGGGAACCGCTGGTCTAAAGGTTAAAGCTATGCCATTGTGGCTTTTTAATTTTGTTTGTTAAAGAAATTACAAATGTTAAATGTTAATATTAAATATTAAATGTTAAAGAAATTAGACATTTAGTAACCTAAAATTTTAAATAGAAGACAAAACTTAGGAAATGAAATCATGAGTTACATTTAACAAAAAGCTATAAAGTTAATATGATATAAAACAAAGAAACTAAAAAAGAAAAGAAGAAACGTTTTCCCTACCAATTCCTTTCCTTTCTGAGATTAAAGTATTGCTTGGATATTAAATTTAATTGAATTGAACAATTAAGAAATCATCGTTCTGATACCACTCTTAGACGAAATATAACCTATGCATTTTTTCCCCCTTCTAATTCTCTGTTCTTAATCTGTAAAGAATATTTTAATCTTTCAGTTTTTTTTTCATTTTCATGGGGATATTAATGAAAACGTATCTGCAAGATGTTGCAGAAATTGCCAATTAATAAGAAAGCGATTCTGGCCAGTTTGCCTCCTCCCAATTCTGCCGGTTCATCCCATTCATCAATTGTACACTTCTTAGCATTGGAACCTGTAGTATTCACAGCTTGTCTTTTCTGTTCTTTGTTAGCAGTTATTGCAACAGCAGAATTTAAAGGAATGCAATAGAATATATTCAAAGGGTGATAGTGAACCAAATCGTCAGAAACTAAACTTTTTCTTGGATGTCAATTTGCAGGAAAAAGGATGTATTATTCTAGAAGCACAAAAATAATAGAACTAATAAAACCTATGAAAATAATTACAAAAAGAAAAGAAATTGGTTAAAAAAATTACATACAAAACATTAAAAAATCAATACATTTGGTGGAGTCTTGCTCCCTTGGATATATTTATATCTGCACAGAAGTTCCTCAACGAATCTTGAGGATCTTCTGCAATTTAATGGTTTTACTGACTTCTATGTTTTAGATGGTGAGAGAATTCTTATCATTGGCCCACTCCTGTTCTCTTTGCCTTATTAAAAAGTTGGCAAAATCAGCCTTAAAAAGGGTTTATAGCTCATTTTCTTAATTACCTCCAAGGATTGTATGTCAATATCCAAAACAATGTTATTCCATTGGATTCCACTTTTTTGTTGATAATGTTCCATTCTTCTGTCATTAGCCCCACATTCTGGGTTTTTAATAGTTGAAGAATATGTTTTGGTTATGAGTTTGGTGGGTATCTTAACTAGTGCCCTGGAAGTTTTCAGTATTTCTTTAGCAGAGCCAACTTGAAGTACTGCTCCTTCGCATGGCTGAAGTTTTGGCACCTTCTCCATCAACAGTGATCTAGATTTTTCATTTACACATGTTATGAATACAACGCCTTTCCGAGGCGTTATATTCCTTTAAACTGAGGGCCTGTTCCAATTTGACAATTAAACATTTCATCTAAAAAGCACTTTTTTTATTAGTTCTGACTGTTCTTCTTTCACTTTATTGGTTGGAAAATCCTTTAGCATTTTCAGAGAGATTAGAGCTTGACTGTAAGATCCCCCAGTTTCTACCAAAGTGGAAGAACTGGATTATGCTTCCAGTTGCTCGCAACTCTTTGACCTCTTCTGATTTTGTTTAGGTAGGCTTTAACTAATAAATATACATTGATGTGTGGTCGAAAGAATGACAAGGACTAGCATCAGAGTTTCAACTTAAGGCACACACACACTTTATTTCCAATTTATTTATAGGTTATATACATTTAAAAGGGTTGGGTTGATCACATTCGCCATAAACGCATTTCTCCTCTCAGACGGCCTCTTCACAAAAGCTTCCAGTATAACCATATTAACACTTGGAAATATTTGGCTTGTTCCTATATATCCAGGATCACATTTACATTTGTCGGGTGCATAGCATTTGCCATTACCTGAGCAGTCATCATTACAGACAGGTTTCTCACAATGGTCACCAGTGTATAACTTACTGCAGTGACAAATGTTAGGACTAATACACTCTCCACCGTGTTTACAATCAGCTGTACAGATTGAAAAATAATCAAACTCTTACCAAATAAATATATTAATAATCTTGTAACAATAGTTTATTACAAATAAATATTGTACTTAAACATTTTTTGGAATAATGATATTTCTTCAGTAGAGTTTTTCCTAACTGTTATTAATTGAATTCCATGAACCTAATGATAATCAAACGTTATATAATATTCACATGCTAAGGCTTATTCAGATCAATTATAATATCAAATAAATAAGTTATGCATGAAATTATATAATAGCTACACGCCAAAGCTTCTTATTATTTAATTAAATCTTTTCCTAACTTAGGGTTAACATAACTTTTACTAGTGTTCATTATTGAAGTATACTTTTCTCAATAATTTTAGTATGAAATGGCTTCTCACCAGTTGAAATAATAATAGTTATTAAATTACGTCTTTCTCAATGAATTCAATATTACGTGGCTTTTCACCTAAATCTAATCCAATCATTGAAATTATTCTGCAAACATATTAAAAATGTCCTACGTAAATAAACTTCTTAAATCTGATCACGAAAAATAATGTTCAATATTTAACATGTTTCTTCAGCTCATGTATCACATTCTCCAACACATTTGAAGAACAATAATTCTGGAGTTGCTCATGCATTTCTTCTCGAAGAATTTCTTTTGAGTTTATCCCATAGAAATAAATAAAGCTGTACTTACAATTCGATGATCATTTCTTATAAACACATCATAATTTCTTTGTAATGTTCAAATTTCATTATTTACAAATAAAACCTATTTTTGTTAATTTGTAAAT
Organism: Thereuonema tuberculata; assembly: GCA_023159025.1. Taxonomy (NCBI): domain Eukaryota; kingdom Metazoa; phylum Arthropoda; class Chilopoda; order Scutigeromorpha; family Scutigeridae; genus Thereuonema; species Thereuonema tuberculata. The sequence continues at coordinate 17,532,233 of JAFIDM010012231.1, forward strand.
ATTTCCCTACCCTACAAGTCAATGACGAACTTTTAAGTGATTTAGTGAAAACTTACCGGGTTCAAATTACACTTTCACACATCAGGAATAATATGACTTTCCAAGATACAGATGAGAACAGCAACAGTCCATTCAATTGAACACAAATGTTAAATTTTCATATTACCAACAACTTTTTTTCTTAGGGATATCCAGGTCCTGTTTTTTGCTTGGGGCACCTCAGGAAGACATTGTCGTTTCTGTGGCAAACCTTGCAAGGTTTTGTGCTTAAAGTGTTGGGTGTTCCCCACAGTCTCACAATTAATGCATAAAATCTTTGTACACTTCCCAAATGTGAAAAGCCGATCCACAGCTAGAGAATGTCTGAGTATCTACTGAGATTCTCACTTTATAATGTAAAAATATCCAAAGTTTCTGGAATGTCAGTGGTAGTGTTCCATTGAGTGACCATCTTTGTCTTGTTAGAGGCATATTCTCTTGGATTGATCCCAGGAATTTGATCATAATCTTTTTTTAACAAACTCACTTCTCCGTAAGATAGTAAGGCTTCTTTTACTTGAATAATCTTAAATTTAGGTTATGTTTTGTAATTCTTTGTTGATGATCTAACATTCTTCATTTGAGGATAGTTCAATTGTATCAATTTTCTATTTCTATATAGTAATGCATGGGTTTGCCAAGTAAAAAAGTTACAAACCGTTGAGTTAATTTTTTTAAAATAAAGTAAAGAGGTTTTTTAGAATGAAAATGCATAATAAAATTGGCCTAAATAGTTAAAAGAGTAATTCTTATGTTTTGCTTTTTAAAAAAAACGTCCTTGCTGATGTCATATAGCACAAAATAAGCTATCAATAATTTTTCAGTAATTTTTTAAAATTTTTATATTACATTTGGTGATTTTGCATCACTGTCTGTATTTATATTAGTTCAAAATAAGAAAATTCCTATAAAAATGTTATCTGTAACTTCCTATTAAATAACTTCAACTAACTTGTGTTTTAAACTGATCTTTGTGTAAATGATTTTTTAGAGATTTTATGTTATTAATGTGAACGTCATCGTAATATCTCTATCACACAATTTTTTCTGTGGCAATAAGTTTTTTCCATCACATATCTTGAATGAATGTCAAACAAAATAGTGAAAAGAGGAAAAATTAGTGAACAAACTTTTTACCAATCACAAAAGAAATGGTATCAATTACAGTCAAAACCAAATTCTCCAAGTATTATATACTTACCTTCTTGCCCACAGATTTCACAAGGTGAAACCAGTGCAAAATGAAGATTGGGTTTAATTGTTTTCATATTTTCGGTCTTGCTTGCGAGTGCTAGTAGAATTATGTCTGCATCTGAGCTGAAGATATTATTCCAGTGAGAAAACATTAGAATTGTCATTGTTCTTCCCAGCTATGGATATATTTTGAGATTGAGACAAAACAGTATTGTTATCCTTTGGTGTCTTAGTATGTTGTTGAATGCCTCAAGCATCACTAGTAGGGTCTCTAGCAGGACTAATATCCTTAACAGTTCGCCACAGCCGCTGATTATATCCACAATTTGAAGCCACTAGGTTTTGGGGATATCCAGGTCCTGTTTTTTGCTTGGGGCACCTCAGGTAGACATGGTCGTTCCTGTGGCAAACCTTGCAAGGTTTCAAAGACTTTTATTTTGAATTTTAAATTACAAAAAATTCGGTATCTTGCAATTATATAATTCTTTGCTTAAGTCATCCATTTGCGGCAAGTCTTCCTAATGGTTGCTGCTACTTGACTCCCCTACCGTATCCTTGCTTTTTACAATGTCTTGAATTTTTTTTCACAGTTTTTCCATTGCTTTGTACTGCTCAATGGCTTCAGTTGCTTTTTCTTTGATGATTTGTAAATGAATTTACAAATCTTTCTAATGACTATAGTTTTGATCAAGATATTGAACATTATTAAATACCTAATGGTTTGGTTATGATGTAGAGACATAAATAAAGAGGCAAGAACTGGTCTTGGTGTAGACCTTGGAGATTGGGTCTTTACCAGGAACCTCCAGGTCCTGGCTAGTAGCCCAAGACAAGAGTTGTCAACCATAGGTCAACTTTAACTCCAGACTAAAAAGATTTAGAGTTAAGGATTATTTATTTATAGTCTTGTAAGTCGTGAATCCTTTCAGGCACATCCTTGTAATCAAGGCTGCAACCTGCCACAAAGCTAATTTACTTGAGCCTAGGTTCCAATCCCCTTACTGGCATGGATGTTTACTTTCTTTCTTGGCTTCCTTTTTTATGTGCTTTCTTTCAACTAGCATTACTTTAAAAATGCCTTTGGGGAGCAGTGTACCATTGTAATTTAGCCTATATTGAGCTTAATGCTACCCCTACCCAGAAAAAAGGAAAAAGGATGAAGAAGAAGAAGTCCAAGGAGCTTTACATAGCCAAAGAACTCTCGTGCAATTATTCTGTGTGGAGTTTGCGTTAAATTTTAAAAGAAGGATGGGCCAAGATATAGCCAACTAATTAATCATTAATTAACAAGTTCAGGCTTGACTATTTAATATTGACAGACTAAAATGAGTTAATGATTTGCAAAAGCTAAAATACAAATGTTAAATAGAGGGATGATTGCAAAGAAAAAGGTTGTTAGTAAATCCAGTAGGGAAAACAAGATTTACATGGACTCTGGAAAGTCAATCGATTTCAGAGATGTTTATAAAGAAAGCAATATTTTTAGAAGTAGCTCCCAAAGAATGAGAATGTCATAAGCCAGTTGAAAATTCTTTCAGAGGCTAATATTTGGAAACGCATATGAAATTTGGTTAAACTTGAAGTATGTGTAATTATGAAAACCATTCAGTTTATGATTAGACCATTAGATTTGATTGTGCGAAAAAATTGGGATAATTTCCTTGACATGTAATATGTTAAAGCAGATGCTTATCACTAGAGACAGATAAATTGCAAGTTAATATCTTGTAGTTTCCATTGTTTACTGTTTTTGAATAAAAAACAACAACAACAACAACAAACTAAGAATAGGAGTTTTTACTGTTAAAATGTTTGTAATTGTCTGAGTGATTATTGATTACTCATATCGGTTTCAAGAACAAATTCAGAGATGTATGAATCTTGATCTTATTAATAATTGATTGAATATGAATTAGCCAAACTGAATTTCTTTGTTCTAAGATTTCTTCTTATGTTTTCTTTTGTAAGGCGAAAGCATTTATTAACTAATAAATACATATTGATGTGTGGTTGAAAGAATGACATGGACCAGCATCACAGTTTCAACTTGAAGCATACACACACTTTATTTACAGGTTATATACATTTACAATGGTTGGGTTGATCACATTCGCCATAAACGCATTTCTCCTCACAGAAGGCCTCTTCACAAATGCTTCCAGTATAGTCATATTCACACTTGCAAATATTTGGCTTTACACACCATGCTCCATTCTCATAACCTTGTTCACAAATGGCTTGTTCGCAATAGCTTCCCATATATCCAGGGTCACATTTACATTTATAGGGTGCATAGCATTTGCCATTACCTGAGTAGTCATCATTACACACAGGTTTCTCACAATGGTCACCAGTGTATAACTTACTGCAGTGACAGATGCTAGGACTAATATACTCTCCACCGTGTTTACAATCAGGTGTACATATTGCTTTTTCGCATTGCTTTCTGTACCAGCCAGATTCACAATCACATTTCAAGTATTTGTTATATTTTCCGTTGTTTCTGCATGTCAAAATGCTATATGCCGCCAGTCCTGTATCCATATTCCGCGAATCCTCCCGTTGTGCGTCCATCATAAACTAGTAGTCTATGGTATTTGCATAATCGGCATCGGAGGGCTGCTGCATAATCAGTGGAAATCTCCGGGGATTGGGCCAGCAGGGTGACCAATGTGCTCTGTGGGTGCCAACCATGGACCAGGAAGAAGGGTGTGAATGATGTAACTTCATTAATTGCCGTATTGAAGGTATATATGACAAACGGCAGGATTTCATCCCAATTTGAATGTTGTTTGTCCACGTACAACGACAGCATATTCGCAATGGAGTGGTTCAGCTTCTCCGTTGCTCTATTCATTTGGGGATGGTAAGGTGATGTGTGGTGGTGGATTGTCTGGCAGATGCGAAGTACTTCCCGCATTATTGCGCTGAGGAATTGTGCACCACGATCACTGACAATGGATGCCGGGGGTCTGTAGCATAGGACAATGTATCGCACAAAGAAGCGGGCTACTTCGGTGGCTGTTGCCATCGGCAGCACCTGTATAATTGTGAAGCGAGAGAAGTGATCGACTGCCACCACTATCCCTCGGTTGTTGCTGTTTGATACCGGGAGAGGGCCGAGAGATCAGTGCGACTAATGGTTGTTCGGGCAGTGGTAACGTCTGAAGCCCTATCGGCGGATGAGTTGGGGATTTCCTGTGCTGACATCTGTCGCACCTTAAAACGCAACAGCGGGTTGTCTTGCACTGTCCCAGTATTAATTTTGGCGATCCTGTTGTAGGTCTTGGCAAGGCCTAGGTGTCCGCAGGTTAGGTTCTCGGGGCATGACTCAGCAATGTGGCATCGCAGATGCTGTGGTATGACGAGTAGCCAACACCAGGATGTGGGGTCGAAGCTCTCTTTGAAGAGCACGCCATCTATCAATGCATATCCCTTTTTGTGCGGATGTATGGATGCTTTGACTTTGGCAATGATTCTGCTGAGATTTTTGTCATCGTTTTGCTCAACGGCCATATTTAGTTGTTCTATTATTACATTGATTGCTGTTTGTTGTGGATGGTCTCGTCCAGTAGAAGGCATGACAAACAATCCGCGTCAAGGTGTTTGCGGCCCGTTTTGTAGACAATGGTGATATCGTGCTCCTGCAGCCGAAGAGTCACCATGTGAGGCGGCTGCTGGGATCTTTAAGACTCGTGAGCCAGTAGAGGGCATGGTGGTCGGAGACTATAGTGAATGGGTGGCCGTAGAGATAGGGTCTGAACTTGTGCGTGGCCCGCACAACAGCAAGGCATTCCCGATAGGTTGTTGTATAATTCCTCTCAGCTTTAGATAGGCTTGCATAAGCGATAACCTTTCTGTTGTTATCCCTGGTTTTGTATGAGTACTGCTCCAATGGCTTAAGCGCTTGCGTCTGTATGGATTTCGGTGTGCACCTCGTACTGAAAGTGTCATGGTAAGGCACGTTTTGAGTGTGTCAAAGGCTGTCTGCTCTTCATCTGTCCATCGAAAGTCTTTGGCATTGTTCATAATGGAGGCGAGTGGGCAATTTCTGCGAAGTTCGGAAAGAATCGACAGTAGTATGAGCAAAGGTCATGGAAAGCGTGGACTTGTTTTCTCGTCTTCAGGATGGGGAATTTGTGTACGGCATCCATTTTTTCGGGATCGGGATGGATACCTTCTGGTGTGACAGTGTGGCCAAGAATCCTGATGGTTCAAGTGGCGAAGGAGCATTTATTGGGGTTGAGCCGGAGCTCGGCGGCGGAGAGGCAGTCAAGGACAGCGCTGAGGTGTTGCCGATGTTCGTCAAACCAGCAGCCAAAGATGACAGTTTCATCCAGGTAACATAATCAGATTGACCATCTGAAGCATAGAAGGTTGTCCATCAGGTGCTCGAACATGGCTGGCGCATTGCAGAGTCCGAATGGCATAATGTTGAATTCGTACAGACCATCCGGCTTTGAGAAGGCCGGTTTTTCTTGATCCTCATGTGCCATGGGTATTTGCCAGTAGCCGGTTTTGAGGTCAAGGGAGGAGAAGAAAATAGAGCTGCGTAGGGCATCTAAGGCATCATCCATTCTTGGTAATGGGTATTAGTCTTTCTTAGTAATGGCGTGGAGGCAGCAGTAGTAGTCTATGCAAAAACGTCACAAACCGTCTTTTTCTCGGTCGAGAATGACGGGCGAACTCCATGGGCTTTGAGAGGGTCGCATCATATTTTTCTGCAGCATGTTGCATGTTTCCCGTTCGATGGCTGTGCGCTCCGTAGGGTAGATCCAGTAAGGCTTTTGGCGCAGTGGGTGGCTGTTATCGTATCAGTGTGATGGGCGGCAGGGTGCTTCGATTTGTCGTCGTGTGTGGGTTCATCGAACAAGCGGCAGTAGCGTTGTAGCTGTTGGAGCATAGCACGGGCTTCCTTTGGTGGGAGGATTCGACGGAGCTGTTCGTCTGTTAAGCCTTTGGGGCGATGAGGCAGTTGTTGACTTTGGATTGTCGATGAGGGCTGTTATCGAATGTGGTTGTATGGGCTCGATCGTTGCAATTCGGAGTTTATGCTGGTAGAACTGTGGGGGCTCGAGAGGTGAAAGTTACTTACAGGAAGAGAGTGGTTGCTGGAAGGTTAATGACTGTGGCCAGGAAGGTCAGGTAAGTGCGGGTGGGTAGGTCGGATATCTGCTGGATTAAGGATGGCCCTGTAATATCTGTAGGTGGGACAACTGCTATGGCAGCGGTGGAACCTGGCGGGATGATGACTGTTTCTGCGGCGGTACATATTAACGGCGCTGATACAGATACGGGGAACACCCAGCACGACCACCTCGCCAATGCCAAAAAAACTGTAAGGGTTACTGTAGCAGCTGCACAGTCAATGCGGGCTCCGGGATAACGTCGTGCGTCCATTATTGTACGAAGAGAAAGTGAAATGGAATTG
>JAFIDM010012231.1:17538996-17557000 GCA_023159025.1 Thereuonema tuberculata
TTGTAGCAGTTGGAGCGTAGCACAGGTTTCCCTTGGTGGGAGGATTCGACGGAGCTGTTCGTCTGTTAACCCTTTGTGGCGACGAGGCAGCTGTGAGGGTTAACAGATTGAATTGTCGGGGAGAGCTGTTATCGAATGAGGTTGTATGGGCTCAATCGTTGCAATTCGGAGTTTATGCTGGTAGAACTGTGGGGGCTCGAGAGGTGTTGGTTACCCACAGGAAGAGAGTGGTTGATGGAAGGTTAACGACTGCGGCCAGGAAGGTCAGGTAAGTGCAGATGGGTAGATTGTTTATCTGCTGGATTAAGGATGGCCCTGTAATATTTGTAGGTGGGACAACTGCTACGGCAGCGGTGGAACCTGGTGGGACGATGGCTGTTTCTGCAGCGGTACATATAATGGCGCTGATACAGTTTTTTTCGGCATTGGCAAGGTGGTCATGCTGGGTGTTCCCCATATCTGTAAGGGTTACTGTAGCAACTGCACAGTCAATGCGGGCTCCGGGATAACGTCGTGCGTGCATTGTTGTAGGAAGAGAAAGTGAAACGGAATTGCGGAGTTCCCTACTCCTCTACAGGCGGTTGTGATCCTATGATAGGGAGGGGTTATCCGTTCACCATCGCGAGTTGTGACATTTTGTACGGGGTCATTGTTTTACGTAGGGATCTGCGGAAAGCTTCTGAGATGATGCTGACCGATGCTGCTGTGTCGAGAAGGGCTACGGCTGGCTTGTTGTCGAATTGAATCCGAATCTTGTTGTTCGCTGTGTTTGGCCGATGGAGGATAGCGACTGTTCTGTTGGGAATGACGGACGGTGTCATTCTTAATTTCCCTGGTCGATGTAAGATGGGCTGGTTGGTCAGTAAGTAAGGTAAGTGCGGTAAGAGAGTAAGGCTATGTTGTGGCATACAGCTTCTCGATTGGGGGAGTAGATGTAGTGGCAATAGCTTTCCCAGTTACGTGATGGACTGAAACAGGGGTAGGCTGGTTGATCGAGCCCGAGGTTGCAATGAAGGTTCCCGGCAATAGCACTGGATGTGGCCGGTCCAGTTTTAGCGGAAGCAGATAGGCTGATCGTCCTGTGAATGCCACTCGTTGTGGTGAGGTTGTTTTGCATTGGGCTTGTTGCTTGTGCCAGGGCTGTTGTTCACTGTGTCCCTTGATCACGAGGGTTGTGAGATTGTGTACAGTGGTGGTTAATGCGGCAATCTCGTTCTGCAGGTGATTGGTGGGATCCGCAGTTGGGGGTTATTGTGGGCTGAGAGTGGCTATGGTTTGCCAGTGGTCTGGGAAAGGTTCTGTTGTGATGCGGCGGGCTCACTTTTGCTGTAATCGCCAGCATTCAGTTACCATTTCCCTGACGGAGGATATGCGGAGGGCCAACAATGCTGTGTGTGTGTCAGTGGCTACGCCTTTCAGGAGGTGATGGAGGTGTTGTTCATCCGTCATGTGGGGGTCTACCTTGCTGCAGAGATGAATCACATCTTGGATGTACTCCTCGCAGGACTCTTGGGGTAGCTGTATCCTGGTGGAGAGTGTCTGTTCGACTTCTGTGGCAATGTGATGGGGTGTCATGAATGTATCTTTAAATTTCGTGATGAAGGAGTCCCAGGTGGGGATGGTGACCTCTTCTTTATCGAACCAGCGACGAGCGGTATCCGTGAGGGCAAAGGGTAGGTATGCTAATTTGTTGTCTGCCCGTCCTTTGAATCGGGCTCCCCGGAGACAGGCGAGTACGTCACTAGTGCTCGAAGCTTTCTCTGCAGTCCGTCACTTGGAGAGAGAGTTAGCCATGTAGCCAATTGGCCTCCTGGATCAGCTAATCACAGGGCAGTTTAACTGACCAATCGGGAGGGCTTTTCGACTTTGCATCAATGTGGTTTTATTGTATCTTTACTTATTTTATTTACCCAAGAAATCACAATATTTATTTATTTATCTATTTATTTATTACTAATAAAAGTTGAACTAATATTGTTTTCTTTTTTAAACATTTATTTTGCTCAAGTAATTCTGGTTATTGGTGAACAGCAAGCAATGAAAAGGAACTCTACTTAATTGATAGAATCAAATTTGCAGGAGATATGCAGCTCTAGATAGGATTCTTTTGGTAAGATCCTGTTATTTCTCATGACTTCTTTTTTGTTCATCTGCTCTTTCTCATCTTTAAAACCTTCTGAAGAGCCTTCCTTTGTTTGTTTATTTTGCTTCTTGAATGTCAAAATACCAGTTGTAAACAAATGTCTTTAATAAATAAAAACATTTATGGCGGTGTGCACCAAACTTCAGTTAACTTGAAGGACTGCTATTTGGATGGAGCTAAAATTAGTGGGGGGTGCTGCTCCACAAAAATTTTAGGCTTTGTTTTAAAATTGTGTGAAAGGAAACATGTATAAAAAGAAAATTTATTCAAAAACTTGATAAATTTCTTTTTATACATGTTTGTTTCCTTTCACATAATTTTAAAACAAAGGCTAAAATTTTTGTGGAGCAGCACCCCCCACTAATTTTAGCTCCGTCCAAATAGCAGTCCTTCAAGTTAACTGAAGTTTGGTGCACACCGCCATTAGTATATTAAATATATAACTCAGTATTTAACTCTACAAATACTATAAGCTAATTCTTTCATAATTAAACAAATTCAAGATTTAATTTTAACTCAGTTGCTGTATCTTCGAAGGCAGGCATATCAATATTCAATCTCTGGAACTTTCTGGCAAATTTTAATTAAATCAGATCTCCCCCAGATCCCATGTGTGGATGAGAGCCTAGAAAAGTATAAAAGAGAAAGAAACAGCTAGAAAAGGTCTTCATCACATCCACAGAAGTAGCCATTTAGAACATTAAAAGCATTTTGTAAATGAATTTAAGCCAATCCATGTTTTGTTGTGTTGGTGCCAGTGAATTATCTGGGAGCCAGATCTATTTAACTTTAATTCTAAGAATTAAGAAATCAAACTAAGTTTATTTTGTTTACAATATAAGAGAAATAGCATTTTCAAAGTTCATGTCAATGTGAATCCAGTTTAATAGATATGCCTGTTGAATAGTACGCTGAAAATATTGTTTCCAAAAGTAGAGATCGTTCTTGAGTTTACATGATAAAAGGATAGCAGACAGTGATGAGATAAGAAGCCTTGAGATAAGATCATGGCTATAATTCAGGATAGTATTTCCTTGAAGGTAATGAAAAGAGAAAAACAGATTAATGCAACTTAAAAATATCCTTCACAGCGAAGCATGGTTCTAAATTAGATGACAATAGGAGCTGTTATTAGACCAGTTAAGAAAGTTCAGAGCAACAACAAAAAAAATTATAAAATCAGGTTGGAGACAAATTCAGGAATGCCAGGGTGGGATGAATAAAAACATCAACTTATTTAATTTGCTAAGTTCGTCTGTCTGTCTGTCCGTAACTCGATATAATTTTGTTACCACTGCACCGATTTTAATGAAATTTGGCATACTTACTCAGTTTTTTACGCTGATTTTGAAACTCAAAACCATTTTTGCTGTAGAAGCTTCGTTCACAAGTTAGCGCAGTATTTAGATTACACAAAAGTGAGTTTTAAATGCCTTTCAAAAAATAATAATTATTCAAATTGAGTCAAAAATAATAATTATTCTTTAGATAAATTAAACTTTAGATATGGTTGGTATTTTGTTTTTCTTTTTGGGTGGAAAATGATTCTTTAGCTTACACTCTCAGAACCTATATTACAGGTGTGCAGGTAAGAAGTACATCTAAATAGGTCTGATAAACATTAAAAAAAAAAAAAAAATTCAAATCAAATCATCAATTGAATCAAATATACATATATACATATAAATTGACTAAGTTCGTCTGTCTGTCTGTCCGTAACTCGATATAATTAAGCTATTAAGATAGATCCAAGGTTCTCAATGGTACCATTGAATCAAGGGTACTCAAATTGGATGAAATATTAGTTCATTTTGTCATTCCATATTGTTTCCATGAAATTTTATTCTTGGGAACTGACCTCGACAACTGAAATTCTAACAAAACATACGTTCAAAACCAAATAATTTTGTTACCACTGCATCCATTTCAATGAAATTTGGCATACTTACCCAGTTGTTTACGCTGATTTCGAAACTCAAAACCATTTCTGCCGTAGAAGCTTCGTTCACAAGTTAGCACAGTATTTAGATTACATTTACTTTATATTTGATAGTTGATAATAAAATGATTTTTTCAGATTTTTTTATGCCTGTTGTCCGACAGGCTTTGCTGCTAGTTCAGAATAAACTTTAATTGTATATTTATGCCAATAATATAGAGAAGAAGAAATGATGTCTACCTAGCATAAACTAATTCACAAGAATGAGATAGTAAGCAATTCTTTTAAAAGCACCAACTTAGCATAATCAGTAATTTCATATCAGATCATGATGGAAATATTAAGTTGAATTGGAAATGGTTGTGGAAATTGTAAGAGAAAGCCATTTGTATCTGAAATTTCAGTCAATGTAATAAGGTTATGAGGATAGATAAAACAATTCCAATCGCTAATAGAGATAAGAGGAAAATTATGAAGCCATACTGTGGATTATGGAATACTGGCAGTTCTGTTTAATTGCAAGAGAAGACAATAGGAATTTCCTTTAATAAATATCTGGTACAATAATAGAGATTTTTTTTGTAATCTAATCAGATAAAAGAAAGACAAAAAATTATAATATTAAGAATAAATCAAAATTTCTATTAAGAGATCCTCACCTACAAAATCTCACATTGACACAGATTGTTGAAAGCTGCCATTTGATAAAAAAAACAGCTGTGAGGAAAGTGAAAACTGATTGTAAAATGATTAGAAAATGAAGTGTTTGCAGATTAAAAGTGAATTGTCATTTAAAAGAATAAACTATTGTTAGTCTTCATGGAATTATGATGATTGATGGAGATGCTGTGTTTCCAGAAGAAAGTAGAAATTCATAATGACAGTGTATGAAATGAAATGTTGCAATGATAAGGCAATTAACCATCAACAGGAAACTTATTTAATAAGATTCACAGTGAAGTTCCTTTCATCTGCAAATTATTGGTTAGAGATGTCTAAAGCTATTTGACTATCCCCAGCTGTCTTATTTTTTGTTTCTGAAGGTTTCACTGTAAATGCTCACAATTGAAGAAGGATTAAAAAGAAGAAAGATCTGCAAAACATCTAGAATTAATAGTTGTAAGTAACGGAAGTGCCTAACAAAAGGCACTGACTTCAGGGAAAGAAGTACCACTGAAAATCTGAAAGCAGTATTTTTTTAAAAACCTAAAACTGCAAGAGAGCAAAAGGATTAGCTGAATTTGAAAATATGATAGTAATTTTACAGATAAGTAAAGAAAAGAAAGGAGATCCTAGAAAATTGTTTCTAGAAAGTTACTTAGGAAGGAGATACCTAGGTCAACCTGACTTTTCGTAATTGAAGCAGATAAGAAGTAAATTGAGTAGTTGCATGCAAGAGAGCACTAATGAAGAAGCAGTCGATAGATATAGAACGTATTTATGTCACTGCAACTTAAATAGAATAATTCATTGCTCTAATGACTACTAGCTATGATAGTGCATAACAGAATTTCAGCTGGAAAAAAAAAATATATTTTCGAAACTAGCAACAAGTTAAGAATCTCAAGGCAGTACAGCGGATGGTCTTAGAAAGTCATTTTCAGTTATTTATCACACACCAATCAATATATTGGATTGGATTTAACTGTTTAATTGAAATGTCTGTAAATATCAATTACACTATCAGCAAAAAGTTTCTATGATTTCATTACATACACTTTTTTTATAACTGTTAAAAGTATGTTCTAATCCCTGATTAAAATTGTAATGTATTATAGGGGTATTCTGAATTCCTGCAGACTATAACATACATTAATGGAGTAAAATGATAGATAAGTTAATCAATGTTATTTCAAAGCTTAAGTATTCTTTAACATAATGCTACATCATTAAGGATGAAAGCAATAGATTCTTTATGATTTACAAGTGATATCAGTCAGTGCAAGATTAGAACATGGATGGATTGCTGAATAAAAAGACAAATTGTACTACTGCACTAATGTTTGACTTTCTTTTGCTTAGGGAAATCAAGAATAAAATGGATTCATACTGTCAATCACAACCTGGGACTACAAACCTGTTTTCTAGAGTCTTCCTTATGTATATTGAGAGCTATTTACATTCATGAGGTAAGGTAACACCCATTCATCTTCATTTATAGTAATTAATTTGCTTTTCTTTAATTCAAACACTTTTTTTATATATATATTTAAAAAAATATTATTTTCAATAAGCACACACAATTCCCCTTAATCACTTTTTCAACCAGAAAAGGATCTTCTTTTAATTATATTTCATAAAATAACTATATAGAAATTATATAGAAATAAGTTTTATTAATCTTTTTTTTTTGCTTTATATATTGCTACCGAACTTGTTTCACACGTTCGGTGGCGTTGGGGGATAAAGTGCGACAAGAGCGGGTTTAAATTAAAATCAGAGAATTTATTCAATAAGAGCAAATACGATAGTTACAGTTCTCAAAATATCGATTTGGTGGCTTCGCTCATGTTCTGGCTAACAGGCGTAATCCTCCTCGTAGCCTTCTATGTCCGGACGGTCCTCCTCCAATTCTCCCGGTACTCGGATCTAATCGTGCGGCCGAGAGTTGTCTTTCTCGTTGCCTTCTTGTGTCGGGACGGTCCTGGTGCCTTCTCCCATTGATTGCATCGAATTGTGAGGCCCAGAGTTGTTTTCCTCGTAGCCTTCTTGTGTCGGGACGGTCTTGGTGTCTTCTCCTAGTAACTGAATTAAGTTGGGCGGCGTAATTCTGACTTCTTCGTACTCTTCTAACGTTCGGCGTGTTTCTCAGGTTCTCTTCGGTAAAAAGTGCGATTAGCTCGGCTTTGCTTCTTCTCTATCTCTGGGCTTGGAGATCTTCCCGTGGCTTGGCAGCCACAAAGGTACTTTCCTACTCTCTCTCACTCTCTGGGCGGCTGCCCAACAAACGTCTCTGCTTCTCTCTGTCTCCAGGTGGAGAACCTTTCGTGGCCGATCACCACTGGCTAACCGCCTTTACAGCTCTCTGCGCTTACTTATATGCCTGCCGCGCCGGCTGCCTCCCTTTCACTCTGACAGAGTCACTACCGAAAGGGAGATTGGGTTGGCCTTAACTACTCTTCTCAGTAGGTGGATCAGCATAAGTAGAATCCACAATTTTATTTTTAGGGGGGGTGGACAATTCCACTGGTAACAATATTTTTGACCATAAATTCAAAAAAAAAAAAAAAAAAATGCACACACATACATATATATATATAAAACAAAGATAAGAAAAACAAATTATAGCACTTCAATAAATAAATATATAAACCACATAATTATGATACAGGATACACAAGGAACATAAATTCTTAATCAAACATTACTATATTTCACAGAAAGTAACTGATTCTGCTCAAGTACATTTTTGTTAGTTATTCAAAAGGCATTTAAAAATATTGAAGCATTTCAATAATTGTAAACGTTGCTTATATTCAAATATATACTTAAAATGCCATAATACAATCATTAAAACTTCTGTAGTTTGAGAAAAGGAGAGAGATTCTCTTTTCCTAAGAATTTTATTTATGGTATGATTAAGTCTTTGAGGAAATAAGATGAAATATCGCCAAGGAGTTAAGAGGTTACAGTAATATAATAAGAAGTTTTAATGGTTGCTTATATTCGTTTAGATTACCCTATGTTTATTTAAATTGCTTTTTTCGAAATTAGAAAAAAAGTTATGCCTGAAGAAGCAGAATAAGTTGTTTCTGTGAAAAATCAGTAATGTTTGGTTAAGAAATTATAGTAGTGTTTACATTTCCAAAATCAGCTATTTATACCACTGAAAAGAAACCAATTTGCATTTAGAAGACATCATTTAAATTGAAAGAAATAATTTTATAATAATGACAAAAAACAATTTTGTAACCGGATCATATTTAGTTATCTTTCAGTTCTTTACCATCCAACTGTTTATTATGAAATTGCACAGAAATTGGATAGATTTGACATTAAGGTAACCTCAAAAGTCAATAACACAATTCTAAACCAAGTTGGCAATTGTCCTAAGTGTAATGCTTCCCAACTTAAGAAGAGGGTTTATGGCATAAAATATTGGGTAATGACTGCATGTTTATAGGAGAGACTGGGGAGTTTAAAGAAAAAACAAAATGATCCGGTTATGAATTCCAGCATTCTATGAAGAATATTTATTTATCTTTTTCTCCTTCTTTCTAGAACAAACTGCGACGATTGCATCTCCTCCATTCCTGATTAGTTGGATGATGAAAGGCACTTATGACATCTTTCATATGCCACCTTTTGATCCTAATTGATCTTGTCATAAATTAGCAATTTATGTATTTAAGTCAGAGCCAAATTATTAGTTTATTACACTAGAGAGGAACTGATGTTGTGAAGCTGAGATCAATTGTGTTTTATATTGTAAATATAGTTTATTTTTTACCTTTTAACTGTGCATAATGTTGTGATTTAATTTTAAACTTTACTCGTCTGAAATGATTGGAGTGATGGACAACAACTAATTGATATCTTAGTTGTATATGATTAAAAAATAAATTGCTCAAATATTTTGAAGTGTAATGCAAATATTTCATTTTCTTTGCAAATAGTCTTCAACTCATTTCAGGATTTTTTTTTTTTTTTTGAACTACTAGTCGGCTACCCGTCGCTTCGCTCCGGAAGACTCGCTTATGTAACGGAAAACAACTTTTTATTTATTACAAAAAACACACACATACACACAAATTACATCAAGGAAACTAAAACTAAAATTTTTTAAAAGTTTTTTTTTTTTTTTTTTTTTTAATTTAATTTTTGATATCTATATTCTCTCAATCTACGACTTTTAGAACCAGCGTGTAAATCATATATCTGTGATATATTTTGATTTTTTATAGAGATTAGAATGTAGTCCTCGTGGTCTAACGGCTAAGACGTCTAACTTCTGAGCAGTATTCTACCTAATAGAAATAGTGCTTCTTTCTTTCTTGACTCTCTTTTTTTTTATTCCTATTGATACTTTTCATTGGTTTTCGAGTTAGAAATAATGATGGTTTTTGAGTTACAAATAGTGATTTTTCAGTATTCTACCTAATAGAAGTACTGCTGATTTTTTGATTCTGATTTTAACTGTAATTGTCACTTTTCAGTGGCATTTGAGTTAGAAATATTGATGGTTTTTCAGTGCAAATAGTGATTTTTTCGGTATTCCACCTCAAAAAAAGAGTGCTTATTTCTTTCTTGACTCTGTTTTCTTTACTCCAACATCTGCCGTGTACACAAACTTATTTTTCAATATCACATAGAATTTGGTTAAGTAAGAATATTTAAAATATTGCAACGTTTCGGCAATTGTAGTTCTAATTGTCAGTTTCGAATTACAAATAAACTGACGGATGGGAAATAAATAAACAATCTTGAGATTCAAAAAAAAAGGTTGAATACATTCCTTATTGATGGGGGAAGGGGAAGGAGAGATAAGTCAAAAAGCAATATGAAGAGAGTTGTAACTCTCCCCATGACCTAATGGATAAGACATCTGACTTCGGATCAGAAGGTTGCAGGTTCGATTCTGGTCGCGGATGTTTCATTGTAAAAATTATTTCTATTTTCCATTCTCACAGAAAATTGCGCCGGACAGACAGACACACAGACAGAGAAATAAAAGATTTTAGCAATATAGATTGGTTCAGAGTTTGCTGACAGAAGTTAACTGCCTTTATTCACATTAATGGATAATAAAATATTTTTGATATTGGTATGAAGTGTAAAAAATTCTTTTTTATCCATCTAGTATAAAAACAATGATTAAGAATAACACAAGCTGGAATAAATGCTAAAAACAGAATTGCTAACATTTTGTATATTTAAATTTAAACAGTTTTGTTTTATAATTGTTTTCCTACTATTTTATGATGGCTTTGAATTAAATAGAACTTTTTATTATGATAACCTGCCTTCCAGAAACATTTCATGTTCCTAATTGCAACATGAAGAATTTTTTTTTAAGAACATGTTCTCAATTTACAAGAAGTTCAAGAAATAAAACCAAGCAAATTATATTACATTGCAATAACTGAAATTCAAGAATAACACAAAGGTTAAATTTTATGGGGTTGCTGATATATAACACATATATTTAAAATAAACTCAATTTATAAATTTTATTTAATTTGCATGTATATTTGAGCAATGGCTGTGGCAAGAGGGCATTGCAGTCTTCCCAGCACGAAAAGAAGTTCCGTGGTTTGTAATGTTTACTATGATAGTCGGTGATTATATGTGTAAATTCCATACTCAGTCCTCAATCTTTCTCTAGTATTCATAATTAACACATTAAAGTCTTCTTACATTCTTAAGATATTATATAAAATAAATACAAATTTTCGGTAGAAAAAACTCTTCTTCCTCTTTCAAGTAATCCATTTTTTTAAAACTGATAATAATTGGACAACAAATAAAACTTGAAAACAATATAATCATATTATATAATTCTGTTATTTACAATAACACATAATAATAATAGTAAATAATAGAATTATATAATATGATGATATAAATTGTTTTTAATTTTTATTTGTCTTAACCTATTATTATCAGTTTTAAAAAAATGGATTACTTGAAAAAGGAAGGACATTGTTTTTTCCTTCCGAAAATTTGTATTTATTTTATATAATATCTTAATAAATAAGAAGACTTTAACGTATAGTAAGTGATTGTTTGGCTGGTTGCCTCAACTGTAGTTTTTTATAGATCATATGAGAAAATGAAAAACTAAACTGATTGCATAGTGACTCTGGCTAATCATGTAGAGAATTACAGAAGTAATATTCATTAGTAAGATGGTGACAATGACCAATAACCGATTTAGATGAAGAGAGGCTCTAGGCTACTCCACTTGTGAGGTCCCTCCCAAGCCTCTACCCTCATGACTACAGGAAGATGGAAGAGTGTTTTAAACAATTTGAGTAAAGCCGAGGATGATGACGGTTGTTTAAAATTCTGCAATTCGCAATTCTTCTCTAAAGGACATAAGGTAATGATTGAAAAAAAAAAATGCATAAGCGTTAAAATTAGCACTGTGAAAAACTTTTACAATAAATGACCTTTGTAGAATTTTATTGCCTGGGAAGTGTTAATAAGATGATCATGACTAATAATAATTTTAAAACCTTTTAAATGTAATTAAAAATACAATCATCAAATACACTAAGACTAAAAAAAGGTTTTCTAGCCTTTGTCAAAGCAAAATCATCCAAAAGTTCCTCAAAATTTGTTTAAGTTTGTCACTTTCAATGCACAGAATGCAGAGTGCCGACAACCTCTCTTGATACATTGTGGTCCTTAATTAATTTTTAATTCTTTTGAGTCTTGAAAAAGACCTCCCTCCTGAGCAGTTAATGACCGTTAAGTTTCGAAATAGCTGCAAGATTGCCTCCACATTAGGGAAGGCCATCTGAATTTTTTCCTTGTATATAATTTGATAGAGGTATGTATGAGATGGAGAGTGCTCTTCTGGAGGCCCATGGCTTTGTCTCACGTACAAGTGAAAGTGCAAAGTTCATCAGCAAGTTTCAGGTTAACATCTAAAATGCTTCCATCAACAGTTCAGCACCTTGCTGAATTTCTTGCTTGGATGCTGTCAGATTAGCAAGAAAGAAAAACATTTGTGCAACATCACTGTACACAGTAGCTTTTTTCTTAAATTTGTTTCAAGTGCATCTAGCATAGGTACAAAGGATTTTATCCTAAACTTATTTCTTGAAGAGAGTTCATCTAAAGCTATGCGAACACCATCCGATTTTGCACCAACTTAGTTGGCCAACTTCCAGTCTTCGAGTTGCTAGAGCCCACCTTGAGCACTTTTTGCAGCGATTGTGCACCAATTTTAGTTGGCCGTGAAAGTTGGTTGTGCAGTACCAACTTGGGAAAGTTGGTCGGAATTACCCAATCACAGGGCAGTGTTGGAACATGTCAGTCATGACGTCTATAACGATTATCACCGCTTCGAATCGACGGCCAGCTAGTACACAATGAATATCAAGAGTATTGCGATTTTCTTTCACGCATAAATAAAATTTATACTGAAATGCAGTAATTGTATGCGGCAGAATTTATCAAAGAGGTTTCAAAACCTTGATTTTTTTCGGATTTTCCACAGCTGCTGAGGGAAACGCTTGGAATTATGGGATTGCCGCTATCGCGTTAATGCAAAAGTTACGATGCAATAGGCATTGTTGCCAAGGAAGAATGATTTGTAATTGGCTGTTGGTCATTCGTTACTTTTGCATCGAAATAATACCATCAACTTCAATTCCATAGCGGCTAATAATTTAAAAAACTATATGTTGCAAATCAATCCATCAATCATACATTAGGTTTGAAACGACATAACCGCATTCTGCTTGACATCACATGTGACGTATATAAAATCTGCATTGTCATGGGTCGGTTGTTCGGCCGACTTCAGTTGTGGGTTGGCTAGTGTTCACTTCTGACAAAGTTGGTGCAAAATCGGATGGTATTCGCATAGCTTAAGGCATCAGGATTATGTGCACTTCCGTCATTTCCTTACTCTTTTTGTCTCCTTGTAACAGTTCAATAATTAACATTTGGCAAGGTGGCTTTTGCTTGTTGCTCAAGCTCATCAAAAATCTTAATTTTGCTTAAAAAAATCCTGAAGTGAACTGTATAAACTTACACGTGGTCAGTAACAGTTCTGATTTCTGAATGTCTTTGTTGACTTTCTAGCACAAGGATCGAAAAATGCAGCATAAACACAAATTCCAGTTCTTCCATTTACTGCAAAAGAGTGTTAGCTTGAAACGTGATATCACCCTTCCCATTAAAATCAGAGTACAAATGACTTGAGGGCATCAGTGATAGCACTATAACTTTCCAAAATAGTTTCTCTGGCGTTTACATGTGTCTTCCAACTAGTGTGTGACAAATATTTAGGCACTTTTGACTGAGGTTGCAAAAATGATTTTAGAACTGCCCGTCTCTTTATGGAGAATGAAAAGAGGATAAATTTCATTGATAATGACAAAACAGGTCACTGCATAAAGACAGCAATCAACAGCTGAACTGACCACCCAAACTTAAAAAGTGACCAGCACATGGAATAAAATCTTGCAAATTTGTTTTTGTCGATGATGTTTTGCTGCACTCCGTTGTATCTACCAGCCATATTGGCAGCATTGTCATAAGACTATTCTCAGCATTTGCCAAAGTCAGTTTCACGCTCAGTAGTGAGATAAATAAACACAAACCAGCCATGCTTTCTCCCGAGTGGTCTTTCAGCTCAAGAAGCATTAAAAATCTCTCACTTAGTAAGCCTCTGAAACTTGGTAATCTCTCTTCAGGTGATACTTATCTGATAATTAAAGCCAACTGATCAGTATTTAAAATTTCAGGGATGGAATCTACTGACAAGCTGAAATATCCAGACTTTTTCACTGTAAGCCAAAATTGCATCCATTACTTTTCTTGCCATGAATTGAATCATTTCCTCACTTACAGGTTTTGACAAATTTCCTGATCTGGAGCATCCATACTGATTGATATGAGCCAGTAAAAATGGATCAAATTTGCTGCTAGTTCTGAAAGACCAAGATAATTGCCATTATTTGCAGATCCAAATTGTTCATTGTCTCTGAATTGTATTCCTTGTTCTGCAAAAGTTTATTTTACAGCAGTAATTCTGTCCACAACATGTCGCCATTACTGCTGTTCTGCTTTTATTTGTTCATCTAGCTTTCAAGTTCACATTTGCCCTCTCTTCTTTGTTAGGTAAGTTAATATAGCATTTTTGGGTTTTCATGAGTTTGGATATGATAGGAGTTTTTCCAATCATCAAACCCTTCAGAAGCTAAATCTGTAGCAGAAGATGCAAGGTTTGGAAAGAGTTTATAAACAAATCAATATATCGGCTTTTTAAGCCTCTTGCTATCGGTAAGTGACTCTTAAATTTGTTCGATACTTTCATTTTGAGCCATCATGACTGCTTCCTAATCAGCTTGCTTTTTCTGTTTCAGGGAGGTTTCCTTTTGATTGAATGCTAGTAGTTGGCTGGATAGCTTCCCCACATTGATTTGTGTTAGTATCAATGTATCTGCTTCACCGCTGACACTTCTGTTAATTGCTTTTATCGGTGGCTGATGCAAGAAAGCAGTGATTGGTCTTAACTTCTTTACCGTATCATTTTTAAGTCTTTTTTTTCTTGCCCTTGCTAGCACCACTTTCATATCTTTTCTCATGCTCAGATTAGAATCTGACAATACAAAAGTAAAATTATTCTTCAACAGTTATTAGAAAGGAAAATGTGAAGGGACGTTCTCACAAAATGGGTCCACTTCAATATAAATTAAACTATTTGGGTAATTTTTTTGAAAGAAAAATTATTCTTATTGACAACTATACTTATCTATCTCACTGCTTTCATGGAAGGACAAAATCAGTACAGAAATTGTGTAATGTTAGTTTAGTGCTATCTTTGGTTGTAGCCGATACAAAAATAAACTTGGTAATGAAATAGAGTGGAGATGATAGTAAGTTGCAATTAATGTCAAAATAAATAAATACTTGAGCCTAATTTAATTAAATGTATATAGGAAATGCTTGCCTAAATTGTATTCCCTAAGGATTTTTGTGTAATTTCGATGTCTTTGTTTATAACAAAGTGAAACTGGTGAAAATTATAAACTGTGTTTTTATCTCTTTACAGAATGCAAAACAAATTTTAGCAAAACGATTGACACTCCTGTCATTAAACAAGTTATTTTAAAAAAGCTGAAAAGGTATGATTTAAGAACATTAATTCTAAATCGTACCATAGTTTTCCTTAATCCTCCTTAAGAAATGTCTACTTCACAAAACCATACATGACGATTTGAAAATGTCACATATGTAATTTATAGCTTGTTTATCGACTCCGGCACAAAGATCATGAAGCCAGGTTTTACATTGTGTCACACAACAATGTTTTCTTCACTGGTTTGTTGCAAAACTAGTCTCTGCCATCCATATTTATTTTGAAATAACTACGGCACATCTGTGTTGTTGGCACAAGCCAATATGACCGTAAGGTAGGTACAATATCTGTCACGAATGGCCCCGTTTGTCGCAAAGTGCACGAAATATGAAGGAGGTACGATTTAGGCAAGTCTCCCCTACAATGTATTCATTTGGAAAAAAACAAAATTGAAGTAGTACATTGGCTAACAGCAATTCCATATGGCTATCAATGGCCATTTGGATATCAGGAATCACATCCTCTTCTGTTTTCCTAACATGTCTCGACGACTTCTTCTAAAAGGTATAAATAACTTTGAAATTGCCTGGCTTCTTCGAGTGCTTAGGTAGTTTCTTTACTGTTCATCTAGAATCGTTGATATCAGCTTTACTACCCAACGAGAATCTGGAACACGATTTCGGTACTGGTTTCATCCATTCTATGTCTCTTTGATAAGATCATTATTTAAAATGCCGGTTCATATCTGCTGCAATAAATAAAGGGATTCTTCTATTCGTTATTCCCCTTATACTTTAAAGTGAAAACTGTTTTATAAAATATTTATAAAATATTTTTATCTTCCTTCATCATCTGTGATTTCTGGTGTGACCCATATGGTTTTAGATCCAAAATAAATTTGTCACAAACTATCCGTCTAAAACTTTATCTCAATTTTTTCAAGAAATGCAGGTCTAAATAAATTGTTTATAACACTTAAATTAACTACTGATCGGGGTTTTAAATTATAGGGTTCTAACTTGGAAGAAATTAGCACCGTTTTATAATTGATTATCACAAATAACAAAAAGATTTATTTCATGCTTTGGATAAAAATTATTTATATTATTAATGTTACTTTAAAAAAAAAATGGTTTTTTTTTGTTTGTTTTTTTACAAATCTTACGCAAATAATTAATGTATTTCAGGAATAATAAACTCACAAAATTAAAGTTACTATTATCTTGCAAAAAAAAAAAAAAAATAATTATTTCTAAATAGCTTTTGCGGCAGAGCACTAGATCAGATAAGTATTCATTATAGGGGTCGGAACTACGCCAATCCAGTTATTCAAATCAAATCAAAAAATGTTTAAAACAAAATAAATTGTAATGTTTCCCTCACCAGAATCTTGCTTCCCCTACCCACTCTAGCATTATCTTTAGTTATAATTAATACATTTACAACTGACTTAGTATCAAAAAAAAAAAACTTTCCTTATTTTAACTCACTAAACTTTATAACATAATACCTATCGCAGGGTATGTTCCCAAAAAGCTCACTTCTGTGTTTTCAGGATACTTATGTCTCCTGTGACTAGGGACCACATTTTTTTTTTCTTAACTTGTTCGAGAGTCATGAGTCATGTCTCTCCCCCCCCCCAAAAAAAAAAAAAAAAAACAAACAACCACAATCCTCAAAAAATAAATCCACCACCCCATCTGGTTGGCTAGCCCAGATCCCCTAAAAAAATGAACACTATCTGCCATAGGTGGCCTAAACTGGAGAACTAAAAAGAAAAAAATATTCTCAAACCATTAATATTAAAAAAATTACAAATCTGGAAATTAATTTACCGTATTGGCCCGAATATAAGACGGCATTTTTTTCCAAAATCCCATCCACGAAAGTACTATTTCGTCTTATATTCGCAACCAAACTTGGAGCGCGCACAAAACCGATACCAAGCGTGCGCTGGCGCTGAAGCAACGCCACCTGGTGGCGTTGGCTGAAGTCGATCGTAGGCCTTACCACCATGCTCCAAAATAAAAAATATATATATTCTACTACGCTTAGTGGTGTTGTACTTTTTGCAAAAATAGTTTAATTTAATTTCGTAAATGACATTTCGCCTAACTTAGAAAGTCACAGATTTAACTAAATATTACTGACATTAAGCATATTACTGCAACCAAAAGTATTAACGATTTCATGGTAAAGGCTAAGAATACGGTGCACCTGTCTGACGAACTTTTTTTTCGACGTCACAGCAGGGACTAATTCCCAGATGGCGGACATTTCTTACCATTGAAATGGCGGGGTTATTATCCAATACATACATCCTGCAGCTAAGCCAACCTAAATTAACCTAACCTAATCCTAATTGCTTTTGGTTGAAAATGTGCCTTAGGGAAGTTAATTGTAACTAACCTAATGTTAATTGTTTTTGGTTGAAAATGTGCCTTAGGGAAGTTAATTGTAACTAACCTAATGTTAATTGTTTTTGGTTGAAAATGTGCCTTAGGGAAGTTAATTGTAGCTAACCTAATCCTAATTGTTTTTTGTTGATTTGCTTACCTTATATTTCTTTGTCAGACGTTGGTAAAAAGACGAAACACGGACGTGACTTAAACACGTGGTGTATCACTCCGCGATGACGCAAGTGAAAAGCGAAGGCAAAGCACATATCCTTACAATATCCTTGTATACTGAGCTTTAGCCGATTTCATCATGAACTGAATGTGGGAAGATAATTTGTCAACAAACTTTTTTTTAAATAATTTACTAGAAATATTTGTCGAATTACGCCTCGTTAATAGGTATAACGTCTTATATTCGCGACCAATAGTTTTTTATCAAATCGGAGCTCAAACAACGCCATTCGTCTTATATTCGAGCCGTCTTACATTCGGGCCAATACGGTATACAAACTGGTCAATTATTTACAAAAAGTTTTGAGGCTTAATACTATTACTATTCTTATTAATTCTAAATTATTACATTTACAGAAACTTAATATGGACTTCACACTGGAATCCGCTCTTTCTTTTTTTTTTTAACAATCTCCAACCAGCAGTCCCTATTATTATTTCACTTATATGCAGCAGTTGTTTAAACAATACCTTCTTGCAATTGCTGCTGCTACAATTTACACACATAAATTATTATTGAATTTCATTAAAAA
>JAFIDM010012231.1:17566380-17578740 GCA_023159025.1 Thereuonema tuberculata
GAAGTCTGCTTTCTTTCCAATGTATTGGCAACTCATCGCCCTGGGTTTGTTGCTGTTGTCCAAGTTTTGTCCAGCGGTTAAGTGTAAGGTACTGTCCATAGAGTTTTCTTGCATTGGTGAAGCGTTTCTGGATGTGCTGTTCTGTCAGTCTGTGACCACGTGCTGTGTGGACCCTGTTCATACTAAGATTGTTTCGGATGACACGTCCTGTGGTCCGTTGTGATTGTTCAGTAAAGTTGTGAGGGTAGATTCTCTCGTGCGATCACAAAATTAAACTTTTTCTCTGTATCTTTGATGAAAATAGTTAATCTTTATGTTCTCGAGTTTGCTAAACATGAAAATGGCCATTAAAATGCATGTTGAGATATCTAAAAAAACTAGAGCTAAACTTATTATAATTATCCTTACAAGCATAATTCATGTATTTACCGTAATGTTTTCCCTCGGAGGAATGTCTCTGAAGGCACAATCGCTTTGTCTGCCGTTTGTATTCTGTTGCTGTGATTCTCTGATGAGTGTCCAGCAGTAATCTGCTAATATCGATTCACTCCACTTTTCCTGGTACCTTTGTTCCATCTTCGAAACTTCTCATAGTTTACTCTGCATAACAGTTGCTTCATATTGTCATAGGTTTCCTTCATGTAGGCTGTTTAACCAATTGGTACAGATACAAGTTACCATTGTGTAGAAGAACAGCCTTTTGACTTATCTTTGATGAATCTATGAACAATCTCCATTCATCACTTTTATAGTCAATTTTCAGAGCTGTCATGAGACCCTCAATAACACTGCAAAATACCAAGTTATGTTGTTTGGTGAAAAACGATAGGAATGGAGTGTGGCGTTGGATCACACTGACATTTACCGATTGATCAAGATAGTATCACTGCTGCAATCTAGATGTCAAGAGTTCTGCTTTACCTTTAGGCAATTTCAAATCTCTTACCAGATTAATCAACTCACACTGTGTTACTTTGTTGCTGTGTAGACTCCTCATTACACGGGAAGTCAGGATCTTTCGATATACTCGGTTTAAAAGGTAATGAGTAGCATTAGAGTCACTCCAGTCCTCGTCAATAACTGTACAAGAATCAGGTGGGATGGTAACAGGTAGTCCATCTCCAAGAGGCACTGGACGTATAGCTGATCTTATGTTAGGATACGTCAATGCTGACTTTTTCTTCTTTGAAATACCAAGGTTTAAGAGAGTTGTCATGCAAAAATAATTTATTTTACGTGGTTTACGTGGTTTAACGGTTCTCTCCAGATCTTCGGAATAGCAAGGCCCATTGACGATTTTTTACGATTCAACCACGAACGAATACCTGTGGCACAAGATATGCAACTTATATGAGGGTCTCTCCCCTCCCCTTCTCTATTGCTGGGCACTTCGGATAAAAATATGCTTTCTACACTGCATGATGTGAAGTAAGAGGGTTAGAAACGCCATGCTGTTTAACGTAAGTGGAATTTTCACGGCAATTTCAGATCAGGAAAATGAATTCTTAGCACTAACTGATTCTGACCCCCCCCTTCCCTATTTCTATGAAATAAGAGCTAATCAGAGATTTTAATAATCATTTTCGTGATAAGCATGGTCGATTTATTAAAGATCCAATGGTTTTGTTCAAGATACATTTTCACTGTTGCCTAGTTTAATCGCCCTGATCTGTAGGTTAATAGCAGATGTAGTATGATAGTCGGCTGACTTGTTTGCATCGTCGAGTTCCTGTTTTCGCAGTGTATTTAGTCTGGGGGTCGAGTTAATGGTTTCGGCAGATTATGTGCCTAATAGTAAATCCTAGTGATCACCAAACCTTTAAATTGCGGCACTGTTTTGCAATCACATTTGACCTACGACATTTTGACGCAGGAAAGGCACAGATGTATTCTTCTCAAAAGTGCGTTATTTTGGCAGAGATTATTCAGGCTATTCAAAAATTGACGTCTCACGTTATGGAGTAACAACGGCTGTCTATACACAGTCATCGATGTGGATGATACATTCTATTATGCAGGCTACATGGCGAACCGTCCTAATAAAATTGAATGATTTCGGTTCGATTTTATTTGCCTGTATTTGGTCAGAAATTTCATATTAATTTACTTTCGAAACCTTTCGACCACTAAGTTCATCTAAAATTACACAAATACTTTAATAAAAGATTTAATTTCAGTATAAGCTGATATTTGGTTTGACTTTGTTCTTTTTTTATTCATCGAAATAACTAACATCGTAAGCAGATTTAATAAAGAAGATTATGAAGAAGTTAATGTTGCAATTTAAAATACTGTATTTTACTATTCAAGTACAGTCGTCCTTCATTTATTTAACACGGAACAAGTTATTTGTGATATTAAGTAGAAAATTTCAGAAAAAAATCAGAAGGAATATGGGACTTCCAAGAATTAAACTAACAATATAAAATACATTGAGACCTTGTTGTTTTGCTGGTGACTATTCTGAGTTGATGATCGCTAGCGAGCGTGAAATAACTATCCTGAGATGTTACCTACTGAAACACTGGGTCTCAAATCTCTTAAATTTCATAAAGAATTATTTTTGTTGAACTTATCTTACCACAGTTGTGCTGTTTCGATCTGAAGTATCGTAATCACATTCAGCTACCAGGATATCATCCTGAAAAAGTATGAACAAAACTAATTCAGAGAAACTGACGTTTAATGATTTACGCTTAAAGTATAGCGTTTTTTTTACATGCTTTTTTTTTAGATATTTAATATTTCAAGAAAATTATCTTTTAAAATTATCAATAGAATAACAAGTAGGTTAAAATTAATTTACAAAACGTACTGAATTATAATTGTTTGTCTTTTAAATAATCACAAACAGTAAATTGTAGAAAAGATAATCTCAATAAGTCCTTTGACTAGTTTCAGTCAAGATTATTTAAATTCATCGGATATTTCGAATCAAAAGATTTTCTTTCTTCATTGACAATGGTTTCTCATTTTTTTTTTCATATAAATGTTCAATGTAAACATGCAATTTTCAAAAAATTCAGTATGGAAATTTGTCTTTTTACTGCTTGCCTAAAAGAAGAGAAACGAAGAGATGTAATAGAAAACGAAAATTTTGAAAAGCTTGAAATATATCATAAACCCATTATAGTATTCTTCATTATATTATTAAAATCTTCATTATTCTTTATGAAAGATTACAATTTACAAAGAAGTATCCTTTAGAAATTGCAGCTGTGGAACATTTTATAGTTCTGAAGTAAGGGAATATTCTCATAATAATTAATGGGCTTTTTTAGCAATTTTTTATTATAAAAATCTTACGAAGCTTAGTAACTTCATTGAGTATTACATAACTACTTTTCAATTTGTTCGAGCAATGTAAAATTCTTGTTATCATTGATTGATAATTTTAGATATATTTTAATGTTATTTTCATTCAAGTTGAGAACCTGCAAAAAGACTAAATTTACTCAATGCTTATTATAATTTTGAGAACTTTTTTTAAAATCCTTTTCGAAGTAATTCCCAAACTCTTTATGATTATTAAACAGTAGATGAGATGTTAATGTAATGAGGTTCTATCGCGCCCATGCGTTTCTGTAAAATTGACATTCGGAGAATAAAAATAAATTGCGATTATTTAATATTCGGTAATATTGAACATTAGAATTATGATAATAGATGTATGAAGATCCCTGCTACCTTTTTTTTCAAACAAAATGCCTCTTTGTTATAGATATATAATAACCAAATAAGTGTTAAGATTTCAATAGTATTTTCAATATAAAATTTTATTAAATGAAGCCTTTTTATTTTTCTTTAAGATTGTTTAACATCTCTAGCTTTTGAATCGCATAAGTAATTTAGAAGAATTTGGAAATTAATTGACGGAATGCATAGTTATTGATGGAAAAATTTACAAAAATAAATCTGGTATGTCGAGGTTATGAAGTTTGTCAAAAAGATATCTGTCTGTTCGAAAATCAACAGCCTGATACAATTCTAAAGCAGAATTACAATCCGATTGTGAAACTTTTCACTAACTACAGCTAAGGAAGACAGCACCCATAGTATACAATTTTTTCTGATACCGTAAATAAGTTTTTGTAAGCAATTCCTGCAATATAATATCTACGATGGCATTTTTTATTTCAATATATTCAATTAAGGAAAATATTTTCATTTTGATAGGAAATATAAACTCGACATATAAAATTAGGTATTAAAAATGAAAATACACTTTACCTGCTCTACTTTAAATGGCTTATCCAAAAACATAAATCCCTGCAAAAAAAAAATAAGATTTCGATTTTAAAATAGTTATAAAAAATATGTTGAGTACTCAAAAATAAATTCGCATTATTAACATAAAATATGAAAAAAATTTATTTATTTAATAATTATTCCTAGATAAGAAATTATTTTTTTTAAGTCAAAATAAAGTTACTTCAACTAGAATTAATCGCGGTTTGTTGATCAAGATTTTTAATTAAATTAGGTGAACGTCAGTCATTATTTTGTTTAATTATTCTTCTCAATTTATACTAATGAATAAAGAATTACTGTTGGATCAATAGATGCAGATGTTTTGCTGATTGGAAAGAAAATGAAATAATTTTGAAGAGATTTTTCAAATATAATGTCGGACATAATTCCGCCATGCCTAACAACTTCTCTACCGGTAGTATGTGATATAATTTGCGCTACAATGGGTAGGTGTTTTGGGAACTTGGTTGACTTCGTATTACAGGATTATAGCACTACCTTTATCTCTTTATTTTGACGAATCAATCAAGAAATAAGTCAAGAAACAAAGATTTACAGCAGCGGAATTGATATTTTTACTGCTGTTTGTAAAAAAATGCAACACCATGAAGGAATCATCAGAATTAAATGAAATTTAATGCCTACACGACTTGTATTGGTACAAATAAATGACGAAATTTTCAAAGCAAAAAAAACAATATTAAGTGTCCGAAATCAGTATTTGGTGTAGCCACCATGCGCTGCAATAAGTGCTGCTATACGACGTGGCAAGGAGTCAAACAGATTTTGAATGTCTGCTTGTGAAAGAGAATTCCATATTGCTTGTATTCGCAGCCAAAGTTCGTCTTTTGAAGCTACAGGACGCGGATCACGAGGAGACGCCGACCAACCACATCCTACACGTACTCAATAGGCGACGTATCCGGCGAATAAGCAGGCCAAGGAAGAAGTTGCGTGTGTTGGGCTGAACAGAAGTCTCGAACTGAAGTTTCGAACTGAAGACTGAAGTCTCAGTCTTTGCAGTATGTGGGCGTGCATTATCCTGCTGAAAGATAGCTCCAGGGATGCCTCGAAGGAAGGGAACGACTTCGGACTGCAGCACTTTACGGACGTACCTGTTGCTATTGAGATTACCCTCAATTCGTAGCAAATTGCATCGTGCATGATACGAAATCGCACCCCAGACCATAACTCCAGGTGTTCGACCACTATGTCGCTTGATAACGCACTCTGGAAGGCAGCGTTGACCGGAATAGCGTCTAACACGAATGCGGCCATCATGGTCCCACAAATTGAAGCGTGATTCATCTGAAAAGACAACTTGGTGCCAATCAGCTTGCCAGGCTCTGTGCTCATGAACCCATTGCAGACGCAGCCGTCGATGGTTTGCCGTGATGGGGATCCTGTATAAAGGCACCCTTGCACGCAGTCCACGGTTTAGCAAACGTCGACGAATTGACGAAGCCGACAGTAGTACACATGTAGCAGGAGACCAACGTGCTGCCAACTGCCTGGAGGAAGCTGTACGGTCATTCACCGCCATGCGGAGCAGGTGTCGATCGTTGCGCGCTGACGTCACCTTCCGTCGTCCACTGCCAGTTTTTCGAGTTGTTCGGTGCTCGTCGGTCCCCTGCTTCCAAACTCGCATCACTGTGCAACTGTTTCGCTGTACACGAGCTGCTATTGCGCGATAGGAAAATCCTCCTTCTCGAAGGCCGATAACCCTCCCCCGTTAAAAAAGTTGTTGGAATTTCTTCTTCTTCCGTCGTGGAGGCATACTTAGGTCTCACTAGACGTTCGCCACTAACAAATAATCATTAACTATGATTATTCACAGCCCTCTATTTATACGCTTTCAGCATCAGTTCAGAGGGCGCTGCGCACGCCACGCATGCGTGGTTGCTCTGAAACTTTACTATTTTGCATAGCATCCTATAATTGGCATTTCCTGCAAATTTAATTTAATTCTGATGATTCCTTCATGGTGTTGCATTTTTTACAAACAGCAGTGTAAAAGAAAATTTGCAAGACATTCCTCACTTGGTCACCACAGAAATAATGAAATACTAGCAGAATTAAAGGAATAACCTGTAAACGAAGACATAGAAAATAATAGAATAAAGCTGAGACAATTTATTGAAAGAATGAACATTAATAGACACACCATACAAATAATAAAGTATAGGCCGGAAGGGAATAGATCAGTTGGAAGACCATGCATTAGATGGAGTGAGATAGTAACAGATCACAAGGTTTAATACAACAAGTAGAAGAAGATGTATGTAAGTAGGAATAGTCATTGGGTCTCATCTGTCACGTCAATATTTTCAAAGGTGTATTCTTTCCTATTTAATTGATACATACGTAATTAAAAGATTTTAGTTTACTCTTAATGACAAAAAGTCCATGTTTACAGTTCGTACTACACTATTTCCTTTTTTGTTTTTAAAAAAACTAGTCAAATACTGCTTCTTTATTTCTTGACTCTTTTTTATTCCAATTGATACTTTTCAGTAGTTTCTGAGTTACAATAGTGTTTTTTCAGTATTCTTTAATAAAAATACTGCTTCTTTCTTTTTTTGGAGTCTATTTTTTTATTTTAATAGATACTTTTCAGCGTCTTTTGAGTCACCAATAATAATGGTTTTTGAGCTACAAATAGTGATTTTTCAGTCTTCTATCTAATAGAATTACTGCTTCTTTCTTTTTTGACTCTCATTTTTATTCTAATTGACACTTTTCAGTGGCTTTTGAGTTATAAATATTGATGGTTTTTGAGTTACAAATAGTGATTTTTCAGTATTCCACCTCATAAAAAGAGTGCTTCTTTCTTTCTTGACTCTTTCTTTACTCCAACATCTGCCGTTTACATGCGCTTATTTTTCAATATCACACAGAATTTGGTTAAGTAAGAATACTTAAAATATTGCAACGTTTCGGCAATTATAGTTCTAATTGTCAGTTTCGAATTACAAATAAACTGACGGATGGGAAATAAATAAACAATCTAGAGATTCAAAAAAAAAAAGGTTGAATACATTCCTTATTGATGGGGGAAGGGAAGGAGATATAAGTCAAAAAACAATATGAAGAGAGTTGTAGTCCCCATGGCCTAATGGATAAGACGTCTGACTTCAGAAGTTCCAGGTTCGATTCCTGTCGCGGATGTTTCATTGTAAAAATTATTTCTATTTTCCATTCCACAGAAAATTGCGCCGGACAGACAGACAGAGAAATAAAAGATTTTAGTATTATAGATTTGGAGTATTTCCATTACAAACTGGTGGAGACCCCTGAGGTCGCCGGAGCTATGACTTCCTAAACAATGGAACTAAGTTGAGGTTGGGTGGTTCCATTGTTTAGGAAATCATAGCTCCGGCGACCTCAAGGGTCTTCACCGGCCTGTAATAGAAACACTTTAAATACTCATCCATTCGGATACTAGTATCCACCCAGCCCTCTCAAGAATGAACACCAGTTAAGAAACATGATGTCCATTCTTTAGAGGGGCTGGATAGACACTAGGACCCGACTGGAGAAGGCTGGAAGGTCTCCAGCTTACTAAATGGCAACTGGACACATTAGTTTTTAAAGTCAATCTTAATTTAATTCCATTGTAAAACGGTTTTTGTTAGCAATACGTAAACATATTCTCCACGGTTCCATTTTCATGGTTTTCCAATATGCTGTCCAATTTGCTTGAATTTATTTTTCTCTATTTTAATTTTACTCAATCAAACCTGAACCATATCTATGAATATACTTCTAAGATGCAATCACAACTCATAAAGCTTTCTTTTCCACAAAGTTGCTTTAAAGATTATTGTAGATCTACATTACATCCTTTCAGTATAATTTTAACATTTCTTCAGAATTTCCAGTATTTCAAGTTCGCCTTGGGATGACGATTTTGTGTTCCAGGATCTTGGAACTTCGCAGTTTTTATATTACCCTGATTTTTTTTAATGAAAAGATATTCTGTTTGGATTGAAATTTTTTGCATAATTTACCATATAAACTTTCAGCAAGTATATTTTACTTTTTATTCTAAAAGTGTTTTATTCTTAAAAACAGCAAAAACTTCAGTTAGATGGCGGAGTTTGGCTCTCTACTATATTGCCATTTTATTGTTTGAGAATACAGTGGAGAAATTTTTCTTGAATAAGTTTAACTTTTGAACATTATTTGCAAAGAAAAAGTTAAAAATTATATTATAAAAGTTCAAAGTTCAAAGATTGATATTAGAAATATGAACTGATGTATTGTAAAAATTTCGTGTTAAATAACGTTAATGGAACATTTCAACTTAGAATTCAATGGAAAAAAACTACCGAAGGAATTATTTCATCAAACAGATCATCAAACAGAGGTTACTGCAAACAGAACAAATTTCCCAAAAATAAGTAATTTAGTGCGACTGTTAAAATTATTTTGGAGTTCGTAGATGATTTGTTAGTTCTTTTTTTATTCTGATGTGTGACTTTCGCCGCATATTTTGTTGCAACAGGCCTAGTGATCTTCTTCATTGCAATCATTGTTTCACAATTTAATGCTCTTTTAACTGGATAATAACATTTCACTGAAAAATGCATTTCAGCTTTTATTTTGCAGTTAAAATAAATATTAAGAATAGAATTTCAATTTTCCTCTGAAAAAGAAATGGAATAAGTAAAAAGCAAAAGGAAATAGTAACACCTGTGCCTTACTAATAAGTAACGTAATCATTATTCATTACTAAATTGAAATTACTTTAATTATATTTCAGAGAAATTGAAATAAAAATGATGCTTCCTGACAAAATAACAATTCTGAGTAATAGTATAAGTTCATTTGCTAATTTAGTGACAGGAAAAGTTTTTCTTCGGATAAATGGAATTTGTTTAAAACAGAAATTTAGTTGATACCAAAGATCAAAATTCAAAGATTAATATTAGAAATAGGAATTCAGAAAGGCAACTAAATTGATGCATCCCATTCTATGGACGAAGGCCATGTTATTCAGTTTGATGGTGGTCAGATATTGTCCAGAATTTCTAGTTTTCATTTCCCCGTTCTCAAAGAGAAAGAAAACTATCGAGATTTACAAATATCCTAATAATTTAATAGAAAAGAGAAACAAAAATTGAACAGGGCTTGGAGTATTGTTTTGAAAACTTTTTGCGTGTTATCAGAATTTTCTCTTGCTTCTATGGTTCGCAGTGGTGAAACACCTCTTCTGGGATTAAGCGCATTTCCATCTTTCAAACATTGTTGTTATCTTTCACTACGTTGTGCCAGCTACGGCAATAATATATAATTTATTGGCGCACTATACATCTGCCAATCAGCGACTGCTTCAGATTTAAATTCAGCTGTAAATGTGAAAAGAAGAGAATTTTGCAGTTGCTTGCATTTTTTCCCAGAAGATGCCCACAGCAATCGTTCGCGAAACGTCGGTACTATCAATTAAGCACGAACTTCAAACCCGAAACTAATCATTTCCATATTATATTATAAATTGCACTGGAATGTATTGGAAAGACTTGCAAAACTCAAAAAACAATCATTTTGCTATAAAAAGGTCCCTTCGTTTCTTTTACTTTTTATTTACAATTCGGTCGTTTATCTTATAGAAAATGGAAAAGATCGACTTCTTTTAGTAATGATTGCTTACTTGAAGGTCAAAATTGAAATTGTAGTCTGCAATAGGTTCCATTTCAACACCGTTGCGAAATCTTCGTAATAAAACTTTTCGACCTATTAAGTAAATAAGTTTATTAACCAGTAGAGAAAGTAGAAAAGACGAGATTTTTTCTTATTTTTTCTAATGTTTGTTCTTAGAAGAGAAAACTTTTAACTGAAGAATTATACAACTTACAAGAGGAATCGTTATCTATTTATTATTATTGTTATTATTATTATTTATTTATTTATTTATTTATTTAATAGGCCTATATTTTTAAATTTTTTGTTTATTTTGAATTTTTTATTTATATTCTTAAAAGTTAACCTTACCTAATAGATGTGTATGAAATGCCACAGAAAATACATTGATGCCTTCTTTTGGTAATTTCTAAAGGAAAAGAAAAAGGTTCAATCCTATTATTCTTTTTGTCTCCAAATCTACTCAATGTTTTCAGGATACTTTCGATGCGGATATAGAGATATCTATTGTAAAAGATAAAAAGTAAATGTATATAGAAAGATTCATTTTCAGCGGCCAAGTTCCCCCCTCCATGTTCGAGGTATATGGAATTGCTACCATTGTAATCTCCTAAAAACTCCCGAACAAAAGGTCGGATCGACTAACGGACTTCACCATCGTGTTTAGAGTTTCAATGGGATATTTTCAGGGGCCAATGCCTCCCCCCCCCCCCTATGTACGAGATATTTGGCATTGTTTTCATTGAATTTTCGCTGTTGAACGTTAGAAATGCAACTTCCTCATTACGATTGTCAGCTATGGCTTGATGGTTAAGATTTCGATTCATATACTGAAGGTTGTCCGTTCAAATCCAAATATTTTGCTTTTTTTTCTCTTAATCTTTTTTTTTTTCTAAATGTCCGCATGGATTGTTTTTGGTTTTCTTTTTTTCCTAATTTTTTTTTTATTTTTTTCTAAACTTTCTTTTATATTTTTTATAGACGTTATTGTACTTCCTTTTTTATTATTATTTTAAATTTTTTTATATTATTAAGGGTCGCCCTTAAATTTATGCTTTAGCACAAAGTTATATTCACTTGTTTTTTGCTGCATTGAGAATTCATCACATTCTTTAAAAGTTAATCTCCTATACAATCAACTTGCAAACGACATACTAAAGTCCTCCAAATGAGAGTTGTCCGCCTTGTGTTTGTCAGATCTGCGCATGTAGCATGTAGTCTGGTCAGGCACTTCCGTCTGATCTTCTGACAGGAATCCGCCAATCAGCTAATCGCTGGTTACTTATCAAAAAGGAATTGTATTTATAAATCATTAAAATATTTATTATTAGCGATTAGTATTGAAATAATGCTAAATGTTAGAGAGAAATTTTATTTTGGTTTTCAACATGTCAGCGGAGAAAAATAGCGTGGAAGGACTCTTCGTCGTCAAGCAAGAGAAATACTTGCCTCTGTGAAGGGATACTTTCAAAACCTAAAATATAAGAGACATAATTTATAAATGAAATTCTCTAAATAAACAAGTATTTTTCTAAATTAGAACTTCTCCGATAATTAAACGTTAGCCTATTATAAGTTAACTATACTTTCTCAGTGAGAACAGACTGTTAGTTTACAATGTTTTTAATCTGGTAGTTTTTTGTTTTACATTAATTTATTAATGATAATGTTTTACTAGTAAGGCTTGTATTAAATAGAAACTGAAAGTTATGTACAGCGCTAAGACAAAATTGTAGTTCCGTAAAAGTGGCGCTGTTGCATGTATTGTGTTCTTAACTAAACAACATCTTTGCAGTAAAGTCTATTGCAATGAAAAAATTTTGCGTCTTCATTTTACTCACATAAAGTTAAATTTAAACTTATTCTGCTTTAGATTCCAATACAGACGCCGTCGTCCATTTTGACAGGAAAACATAATTGATCAGCTACCGGAAGAGCTTCGCAGTTCAAACTTCCACCGGCCAACTCTCATTTGGAGGACAATAGTGCAAAGTAAAAAAGGATATCATGAAAGTTTCACACCAAGAACATGGGATTCTATGAATCATTGGCTGACTACACAAGCAGTATGATACAACATGGCTTATTTGATATAAGTTACATACTTTCAAAATTTACATGTCAATCTAACATTTACATAATATATACTCATTTACAGACATACAATGATTTCATCATAGAAGATTATAAAACGTATATTGTTCTGTTCAATCAGACTGTTCTCATCAGCATTACAAACGGTGATAATTCTAACAGAGACAAGCAAGAGAATATTTCTTTTGAACCTGAATAGATCTGATGAAAACTTCATAAAGCATTGAACAGGTGTGTGATATAAGACTGATTTCGTAACGAGTGAGCGCCATCCATTGACGAAGCAATATGACCTTAAGTTGTATTGAAACAACAAGAACAATTAAACTTGGGACTTGACTACAACATGTGTGCCCTCATCTTTACCTTCTG
>JAFIDM010012231.1:17583740-17621943 GCA_023159025.1 Thereuonema tuberculata
CACTGCTGTTCCTTTTTATGTCGCTGCTGTCCTCTTTTCATTTCTTTGCTGAAAGGAAAGCAATAAAAGACAGGCTATTTTTTCAAATCAAGTGTTTGAAGATTATGTTGATAAAACCATGAAAAAAAACATATGCCTTATGCTGCAACTTATTATTGGAGAAGGGGGACAATGGTGACACGCACTGAATTATCAGAAATCAAAAAAATCTTAAACACTTATAATGCACTGTGTGACTTCAGGTCATCAGAAACAGTACACAAGCACTCTTACTTTGGCTATGTTGGCTGTTAATAATCAAGAGACAGCTGTCATATGAAATACCTACATCCCTTTGTACATCCAAAAACCTTTTTTTTTTCAAAGTTGACAGAGAATAATCCATACAATTACATTATCAAATTTTATTTAAGGTTAATATAATTTTAAGCCGAGTTCGACTTACCAATTCCGACCAGAATTCGCTAGATCAGCAAACTAATTAACTAAAAATATAGCGGATAATCAAAACTTATGTGTAACTTATAACTTGAATTTCATTTTTTAGATTTTTTAAAAGTTTATTTTTAATTTAATTGTTTAGTATATCTTATTGAAATTTTATTACAAAATAGACAGTCACAATTGCTTTTAATAAAGAACACCAAAAAATGTGATGATAGATGTATTGTAATAACAAGTGCAAAATGAAACTTTTAAAAAAATAATCGTCCTATTAGTGAAAGAAGCTGAACAGCCTTTTTGTGAATTTCAGCGGGAAATAAAGATGCAACGATCCAAACCTTAAATGGAGCGGTATTCTTACCTTAACTTATCCTAAAGCTTCTCCTACTTTACAGCCACAGAATGCGGCGATCATTTAGAATCTTTTCTCCTTATTTCTTCATTTTTCCCTTGTCTTAAATATCAATAAGCCTTTAGAAAACTAAATTCGTTATCGATTACCGTGCAATTGTAATATTTCAAAATAAATAAATTAAATCCTTTTTGGCTAATTTACTGTTGCAGTGTTCCTCAATAATCCACTCCACGTCCAATATGAAGATTTTGTAAGGCTGACAAAGATTTCCGTCCAAATCAAATCTTTTCGTTCAGCCTTTCATGAACTATCAGGATTTACACAAAGTTTTTTTGTCCTTACTAGAACAGCAGCAATCTAGTGGGATATTTTTCTAGCTATAAAGTCCTGTCTACTTTTAAA
Source organism: Thereuonema tuberculata (assembly GCA_023159025.1). Lineage (NCBI taxonomy): Eukaryota > Metazoa > Arthropoda > Chilopoda > Scutigeromorpha > Scutigeridae > Thereuonema > Thereuonema tuberculata. Next base: position 17,584,942 of record JAFIDM010012231.1, read on the forward strand.
TGATCCATTGTTAAGAAACAAAATATAAAAAAAAGAAAGTTAAAATCGGATTATCGTATAAAATTAAAGTCATCTGTTAATTACAAAGTAATCTCAACTATTAGTAAAGCTTCTAAAGAATTCAGTAAGTTACCATGACAACATGAATGCTGACTGTTCCAAAGAATGGTTATGAGAAAGAATTACTTCCAAGTATTCCTTCCAATCATTACAAGATTGAAAATGCATCGTATCATTCATTGAAAATTGAAAAGTTCCAATAAGCAACAACGGAACAGCCGACCTATATCTATGGCTAACCCATCAAGTAATCCCTCATATCTCAGTTTGATGGCAGAGCTGAATTATACTGTGATGCATCAGAGAGTAGGCAAATAGCAGTATACGATCGACACCTTAGCTTCAATTCACAGGCTTAGTTTCCACTTCAAATAATAGACGTTTTGGCAATTGGATCATCTTATAGAGAATCGAGTGGAACCCATTACAATCGCTTCTTCGGATGATAGTGATGAAAGTGATTTTGATGAAAGATTTTAATCATATCCTTCATCTGTTTCCGATGAACTCCTGTCTTCTGGATTTTATCCATCTAAATATGTTTTGAGAATTCAATCATTAATTTGAAAAAACAAAAATTTTTCAGGACCAGTACATTTGCAGAAAAGACCAATTTCTAATTCAAATTATAACATTAAACTAAAGTTGAAAATATATTCTTAAAATATATAAACTAAAAACAAAACTAGAATTAAAAATAACTGACATTTTATGAAGACATTGGGAATAAATAAAATTCTAAAAAAAATTGAATATTATATAAATAATAACAATAACACAAGATAGATTTAAGATGAAAAGAATAAAATAAAATAAATAAATAAATTAAAATAAATTAAAAGTTATTTTCTAGAATTAGTAATCCATTCGCATTTAACCTACTTTGGTTAAAATCATCTTTCCTCGTGGGGACAATAAGAACAGAAGTAGATTAAATCTTGTATATTTTCAGCTTGTAAGAAAACATTTATGATTCTTGTATTTCTTCTTTTTTTTATTTTGTAAATACGATCCATTGATTTCCAATTTTGCTTCTTTTGTCATTAAATCCAACTGTTTCTTGTACTTGAAAAATTCTTACCACTTTATTATGATTTAAAAAAAATTCATCATATCTTTGATACATTTTCATCTATTTGCACAACATGCATTTTCCAAACAAACCATTTTATCATCAAAATATTGAATTTTTTGGATAAGCAACAAGTATTATCAATTTAATGATATCTAAATAATACATTTTAATTTGATGCATTTCTGTTATAAAAGAATTTTCAGAAAGTATAAGATACGTTTAATATTTTTTTAAGATTTTAAAGTTAAACATATTGTAGTTATATTGTTTTGTACATAAATCAATACTTACGTTCCTTGTTCGAAGTTCATACACCTCTTTATCAGAAACATCAACTTTCGGTTTCTCTGGCCTAAAGAAACGAATAGCCACATTACCAGTTTTCAAATTCGGTAGCTCTAAATCATCGGTTGCATCTTTGGGATCCATTTCACCAATTGCCCAGACTGTTTGCGTTGTGCCGAACTACAAAATCATAAGGAGGAATAAATTAGTTTCGTCAAAAACATATTTATGAAATAGACAAATGGGATTATTTTGAAAAAATAATAATGCTTAAAAACAAAACAGATCTTACTCTAATTTCCATATCATCTTTGTCACATGTTTTCAACTTTCTTTGAAAAGAAATCATAGTAAAAGTAGCATTTTCTGAACCACTGATGAGTTGATAATTTTGAACTTTATCCAAAACTATCTTTGAATCTTCAACATGTCGATCCTAAAAGAAAAAAAAAGAAAAAAAAAAGATAGTATTATTATGTTTTTCAAATTACTTTTGTAGTATATCTATTTCATTTAACTTAAACGACATATTAAAAGTAGTAATACTTTAGAAAATGGATGCAAGAAAGAATGCACTTTCTATATATTACTATATACTGTATATTCAAAGAATTATAAGGAGAAAATCGGAGTTCTTGTTTTTAATTCTTACTGCACTTTTATCGCTAACCTTTATTGCAGTTAAGAGTTCGTGAATTAGAGGTTTTGTGATTAGGACATTTTCTTGTGATCGGCATACATTTAGCTATTAAGTTCTGCAGAATAGTGACGTTTACTGTTATGGTTTATGTTTATGTTTATGTAGTGAATGTGGGTGGCAGAGAAGCCAAGCACTGCGACCGGAGGTCTATTGTACTAACCCACGGAAAGAAGGACAGATGGAGAGAAAGACTGAGAAACTATGGTGGGAGAAGTGCAGGGGAAACGGGAGAACCCCGAGAAAACCTGCCCAGCGCGGATCGTCCACCATCACGAAACCCACATGAGAACCGAACCCGGGACTCAGAGGTGAGAGGCCGATGTCATAGCGACAACGCCAACCGCGCGGCTACTGTTATGGTTAGTCAAAAGTTTGAGATTCGTAGGAGAGAGAATAAAGAATCTTCTAGTAAATTGTTAGGTGATTTTTTAATAAAAAATTGATTTTATCGGGATAAAGTGACTTTGCAGTTGACAAATGACAGTAGTGCGATGATTCGTAGTTGTATTAAAATTAATTAATTATTAAAGAAAATAAAATAAAATAAAATTTTAAGGGAATTAAGATGTGTTATAAGTTGTTATATTATATAGTAATATGTTGTATTACTATTACATAGTATTAGTTATTATTATAACTAATTTTCACTTATCAAATATTGAAATTCATTTTATACATTTATTTAATAATAAACATCTTTACCTTAAAATCATAAATACGTTAATACATGCTTATTTAATTTTGAATTAACTTACTTGTAGATAGGGTTTGTCATTTTCGACCCAGCCTACAACAAAATCAGCATCACTTAAGTTTTTTCTGTTTCCTGAGAATCCAATACCAAACCATCCTTTTGTTTTGGCAGCCATACAAATTGTAATAGCATCTTCGGTGTAGTTCCATTTAATAATAATTTTGCCCGACATCTCTGAAGACCCATCCATATCCATTGACTGGTCCAAAACCTTTTCATTCACCCAAAAACCTTCGCAAGTATCTTCACTTTTTACTTTCACGAAAGTAAGTAGAAGCAAAACGACAAGTTCCTGATATCCGCGTAGAAAATTCATTTTCTATTAAAAAAAGTAAATAAATAAATAAATCAATGCTAATGGAGGATGAAATAAAATATTTTTTTTTATATAATGCTGTGTATTAACGCTTGTGGAAATGTTGAACATAAAATATAAAAAAAGCACACTTTGAAAGAACAAAAATTAAAAAAATTAAAAAATGATTACATGTTTTAAGCAGTACTTCCACCGCCCATCATCTAACCTGGATACAAGTAACGTAAAACATAATGTACAAAGTAACGTTACTTGGTACTGGTCGAAATATGTAACCGTTTAATGTTTTAAATTTTTAAATTTTTGTTCTTTCAAAGTGGTTGTCGTTTAAATTTTATGCTCATACTTTTTTATTCAAAATATTTAGTCATAGACTAATATTCTTATTCCTAATATTCGTAAGCTTATAATGAAAACTTAATGCACCTAAACATTATCCCTTGTAACTATTAACTTTTATAAGTTAGAATTACAAGAATTTCAAATTTAGGGTTATGGACAATACAATGCGAAATCATAGTAAAGGAATGAAAAACCTACTGCCTTTCGTGATACTCAGTGGAGGCTTCGCATGCAATTTCAAATACGTAGGTGGTTTTTGTAGGAAAACTTACAAAAAGAATACTAAAGAATTGAATAAACTGCAATTTCAAATACGTAGGTGGTTTTTGTAGGAAAACTTACAAAAAGAATACTAAAGAATTGTAATAAACTTAATTGAAAACTCACAAAACTGAAAATTTAAAAACTTCTTAAGTAGAATATTTCGAAAGTCGATTGAAATATTTGAAAAATTGCTGAAATATATTTCCGATTTCGGTAGTCATTCGTGCGTGTAATGACAGTTAGTTTCCTCGAAAAAACGACTGGGAGCTTATCTTTCGCTAAGCGATAAGCGATTTCTTATTGATCCTTTATTATAATTCTAGACACATTCTTTAAAAAGTTTATAATGTCTAATGTCATAACTTGTCATTAACTTTTTATTAAGTTACAAATAGTAAATTCTGTTTTTTTTTCTGATTTTTCTGATAGTAAACTGCAATTAAAGTTAGTTTACAATATTTTATTTACTTAGAATAAGTAAATAAAAAATAATAATAATTAATAATAATAATAATAATAATAATAATAATAATAATATAAGCCTCTACGAATATTATTGTAAATTTCTGACTTTCAGACGGAATAGGTTTCTTATATTTTCGTTAAGTTATAACAAACAACAAGTTTTAAATCCAATATATCAGTGATATAACAATACACACGTACGTAATATATCATAACGATATGTAACAATCTATAGCAATCATGATCATTTAAATTTTAGGTCGCAATATTGCATAGAATAAAGAAGAAGTTCTTAAGAAAATTTATAAATAATAATTATACAATACAGATGATTCAAACTTGTAATACCACATAAATCATTATTAAAACTAATAAATTACTAAAATAATTATTTTGTTTATTTGGTTATAACGTAATAAATTAATTAGAAATAAAATATAAAAATACTATGTATATTCTCAGCTACGAATCACATAGTGGGGACTGAGGATGAAGCAATGAGCAATTACGAGTCGAAAATTTAATCACTTAGTAACGCCTCCTAACATGGCGGTTTCAGAGTATGTAACTAAAGAGGTTGGTCAAACTCAGGCAAACTTAGATAAACTTAAATAGTCAAGTAAAAAGCAATGCGGATATTTAATACACACACATAACAGAAATAAACAAGATTTAATTCTTTAAACTGAATTAAATCTTAAGTCCAATAAATATTATCTTAACGATAATATAAACAATAACTTTCGTCAGACTTATGACTTCGGTAATGAATTAAAGTTCTATATCTCAGTCAGTTCTAAAATAGCTTAAAGCTTTAAAGCTCAACTTTAAGTTTTCCACAAATTATATTGATTCTGCTAAACTGCCACAATGTGCATAAGCAATTAAATTTACTAGCCTTTAACGATTACAGTCCATTCATCTTGAATCTTGCTTCTTCTGCAGTGGCATTCAGCCAACCAAAGAACGATAAATAGTTCGTACTTACGATCTTCAGTTTTGCAGAAATCGTGGAACACGATGTACCAATGAAGAAACTCACTGTAGATGATTCTGGTTACTTAACACTGAATCTGTTAGCTTCTGAATCGTAGAACTGATGAACATGGCGATCTATGTACCAAATCCTGTCGTTGTCTAGGAAACGAACACTTCCTCTTATTTGTGAAAATCCTTTTTCACAAACGAAAATTGATGAATTGGTTTCATCTCCGGAATCTGCATGGTGTTATAGGCACAGAATACAAGCGTTGGTACTTCAAGCTTATATTCATCGTTAACATATCATTTAGAAGAGAGGATTTAACCTTCTCATCTTATTTGGCACAACACTAAACACAAACTGTTCCGTAGCACTGGAAACATACACACTACGCTTGGTAACAGCGCGGTCGCTCAATTTTTGCAACAGAGCATGTCATCTGCTCTGTAAACAATCAGTTGTGGACGTAGCACGCATTCTTCTTATCTGCTGAACGTTCACAACTGCATACACGTTGTTAGGACTCCGGCGATAAGCCTATTTCTTTAATAGCATTTTTTTTGTAATTATCCGTGCAGAATGAATATATCATGTGAAATACGGTGAGTAACTTTATTCACACTATACACATTAAATATAATTTCACATCACAAAATCTCCAGCAATCAGTTTTCAGGGTTGGCAGGAAATAGTGGTGGTGTAGTGGGGTATTCATTACAGTAATCGTGCTCAAGTTTTGAGTGGAGCCATAAATATGAATCGACAAATAAAAAATCAGTCCATCCGAAACAGATAGAAATTTAAGAGGTCATTTTTGGAGGTGATGTAAGAGGTGGAGACCAAAATATATGCATATGTTTTCTATTGAATTTTATGAAAATTTGTTCGGCCATTTTGATGTGCATACGAATAGACAAAGGAATAAAAGACTGACAGACAAACACATTCGTTAATATTCAATTAAAATAGTCAAAACTTCCAAAGAATCTTAATTTACTATTCTTTATGCAACAGCCTTAAGAGTCAGAGCAATAAAAGGGGAGGTTGGCGTCAGGATGGGCATTCGGCCGTAAAACTTAACTGCCAAAACCTCATGGAATGAATGAAAATTTAAGTACTCTGAATGTTAAGGCGTTCCCCTAAAAGCGACGCGCAGTTAGGTCGCCCGAAGACTCTTGAGAAATGGAAATGCAGAAAAAGAATAAAAGAAGGGAACGCTGACCCGACATAGAAGTGAAAAAAAGTTTAGAGAAAGAAGAAGCAGAAGTCAGAACAATAAAACTTATACTATGCTCAAATATGTAATTGGAATTTGTTACTTTGACAAAGCATTAGAAACTACCAAAATTTAAAAATTAAAATTTACGACATTTCAGATGTTCATCTGAATATGGATTTGATTTTTAGAATATTTATCCAGAAACTTCTTATAGTTACTTCGTTGAACTATTGACGTCTTCCTACCATCAATACATGTATCAATCTATTCTTTTACTTATTATGTGAGCGATAATATGTTGGCAAAATATTTTATAATGTTTTAATTTGAAATATTTTTAATTAGTTTCTTTTCTTTTTGATTTGCTAGAAAAGACTGTAGGAATGTAATAATCGTTTTTTTTATCTATTCCCTAGCTGACTACTGCTTCAATAAATGAATATATACATCTTATCTTTGTAGAATAAACTAATATCCAGAATGTTCTCTGAGGACTTGTGAAATACAAATGAGATGAGAGAAAGTCAGACAATCGATAAAATAATTTCTAGTTATGTTAGCCATTAATGCACACTAAACAAGATCGGAAATTTTTTAAAGAATTCAACCCTCCAGAAAGATTGATAAAAATTAGAACAGTAAAACATCAAGAACCAGCCCAACTGTTTTATGTTTTCATAAATTGGAATTTGATCATAAAGATGTTAAAAATCTAGCTAAAGAGAAAAACCAGTTTTCTTGGGAAATAGAAAAGCATATATCATTAGAAATATAATACATTGAAACATTAAAATTCTTCACTTTCAAGAATGAGGACGATATTCATTAATGAATACTTTAAATTCTATTTATTATACTAATTAATTATGCTAATACTGAACATTAATTAAATAAATATTTGTATTCGCTTTGTATATGAACAATATAATTAAAGGGTAGATCCCGACTTGTGATCATTAGGACTGACGACAGGGGGCCCATTATGATTTCACTGACATTTCTGTGGTGAATTTTATAGCATAAAAGATTGGCTCACTTGCCAAAAGATAAATCCCACCCAAAACACTTCGTGTAAAATAAGTTGCCAAGACTCACATGCTCATAATGCTTTCACTGTTAAAAAGATATGAGATCTCATGTAGAGCCAAGCCCCTAACTCTACGAGGCCTAACTCTACAAGCCCTAACTCTAAAAACCCTATATCTTGGTCAAAAAGTATTCCTTGGCCGTTTCGTGGCTGTCACACAGACAATCCCATGGAGTTATGTAAAGGATATGGAGTATACCAAGGCACACTTTTTGACCAAGATAGTAGGGTTTTTAGAGTTAGGCATATATAATGAGTGGCTTGGCTCTACATGAGATCTGATAACTTTTTAACAGTGAAAGCGTTATGAGCATCTTGGAAACGTATTTTACATGAAATGTTTTGGGTGAGATGAAATAGTTCCATGAAACGGCCAAGCCATACTTTTTGACCAAGATATAGGGTTTTTAGAGTTAGGGCTTGTAGAGTTAGGCCTCGTAGAGTTAGGGGCTTGGCTCAACATGAGATCTCATAACTTTTTAACAGTGAAAGCATTATGAGCATGTGAGTCTTGGCAACTTATTTTACATGAAATGTTTTGGGATTTCATTTCTTTTTGTAAGATGAGATCTGATAACTTTTTAACAGTGAAAGCGTTATGAGCATGTGAGTCTTGGCAACTTATTTTACATGAAATGTTTTTGGTGGGATTATCTATTACAACTAAATGTCGTTTTCAGATTATTTAGAAAATGGATTTTTTTTCAATACCCTATTTTTCTGTTTTTCTATTGGTCAAGTTGTATATACAAGCTGTTTGCACTTTTATAAGAAATCACATTATTACACAGTATTATTTAGGCCGAAGCATTGAGGGTACGACGTATTTCAGATCTTAATAAAATCCAAAGTATAAAAGCTAGATAAATGAAACTTAGCGTATTTCATTAGTATGGTAACTGCATCTTATCCTGAAAATTTGAGCTCTCTAGTATTATCGAGGCCGAAGCTATGAGGGTTCGATAATACATAACCAGACCCCCCTTTATGAGGGGTTGGAATGTGAAAGTTACGGATTTCTTAATTTTTTTGTTGTTTCTGTGCTAATCCTAACCTGCATACCAAATTTCAGCTTTCTAGGACTTCAGGAAGTACCCTAAAGGTTTTGATGATCATGAGTCAGTCAGTCAGTCAGTCAGTGAGTGAGTGACGGAATCGACGTATTTTAGGTATTAATAAAATCCAAAGTATAAAAGCTAAATAAATGAAACTTAACGTATTTCATTAGACTGGTAACTGCATCATATCCTGAAAATTTGAGCTCTCTAGTATTATCTAGGCCGAAGCTATGAGGGTTCAAAAATACGACGAAACACTTTCAGAAAAGGTACGTAGTGCCCTTCCTGCCTTCGGCTCGTCTTGGCGGGGGCACTGCCGTACCCCCAGATTTCCCCAAAGCAAATAAAATACTTGTATGAAATATTACATAAAAGCAAATGGAAAACAAAGGTCATGCGCCAACATCAGGTCACAAGCGACTGTGATGAACAAAAGAAAACTGAACGGAGAATTGTTACAACAGATTCAGCTAAAAACAGGCGATGGCGAGATAGATCAATGGATCTCATAAAATATGGTTTCCTGATACAAAATTAAAAATAATTATTGGGAAAGAAAGAGATTCATCAAGATAGATGCTCCCAATAATTATGAGTGATTTGTTAGCTGTGTGTGAAAAAGGTTTTAAAAAATCAAATAGAATACATTTTCAGATGATTTTGGAAACAAGCCAAGATTGTAGTGCAAAATGTATTACGAAATAATACGAAATAATAAGCTCCCAATGTTTAGGAAACCATTTAATACATCGCGAAGTTTACAAGGTAATAGTAGTAGAAGTTCAATACATTCCAGTTTCTTTATTTCAACCTAAAGATCCAGTTATGAATTCAACTTCTCAACAAAACTGTTAATTAAATAAACTTTGCTGCCTGATACAAAGTAGAAAATCCTATTTCATCTTAGAATTTAGTTAAATCTAATTTAAAAGAAGTTTTCAAGATATTTGTATATTATAGTTAACTATACATCAACTACCGTATTTAAACTATGTGAATTGAGTTTTGGATTTCATTTCTAATATTCTCGGGTGTAATATTACTGAGTTTAATTCTTGGCACAAATACTGCTCTGCCTAGTTATTATTATTGAAGCTAAATATATTTAGATATACTATATATTTCGTCTAGGGCCCGGTAGCCGAGTGGTCAGCGCGCTTGGCTGCGGATTGGAGGTCGCGGGTTCGATTCCCGGCCTCGGCGGAGGCGGGAATTTTTCCACGCTCCATTCTCCTCCAAACGGGTCCTAGGGTCTACCCAGCCCTCTGTAGAATGGGTACCGGGTTTCTTTCCCGGGAGTTAAAGGCGGGCGGGCGTCGGGCTGACCCCCCGGCCCCAACTTCGTCCCGTTGGTCGAGCTGCGGGAGCCTGACCTCCCGCGATCCCACAGGCCAGCCATGGCCTATCGAAGGGAGAAACTTACCATATATTTCGTCAACTTTCAAGTTGCATCCGATGTCGGTCGTAGTCATAAAGAAAAGCTGTCCCACGAGCATCGCTTACTAGCACACTTAATCAACTACATTGCCACAGATATGAATATTAGTACTGTATATCAACTTTGTAATACATTAGAGATATGCATAAATATTTGAACTTGTATTTAACTTAATACTTTATATTGTATATATATATATATATATATAATTTTTTGTCACATTTTGTATACTGTACTGTAATTGATTTTCTATTTACGACCAATAGTTACGTCGAGAACCGTAACACTGTCGTAGATTAAGAACTGTCTGTTATGTTATGTTATGTAGTGAATGTGGGTGGCAAAGAAGCCAAGCACTGTGACCGGAGGTCTATTGTACTATCCCACGGAAATAAGGACAGATGGTGAGAAAGACTGAGAACGTATGGTGGAAAAGTGCAGGGGAAACGGGAGAACCCCGAGAAAACCTGCCCAATGCGGATCATCCACCATCACGAAACCCACATGAGAACCGAACCCCGGTTCTCAGAGGTGAGAGGCCGATGTCATTGCAACAACGCAAACCGCGAGGTCTAACTGTCTGTATTAATATTAATCTGTTGGCAAAAAAAAGGTTGATTAGCAATAATACATCAACATTTTTACTACTGTTCTGTTGATCAGAAATTCATATAGTAAATAGAATGATAGCCCTCTGTAGAATGGGTACCGGGTTTCTCTACCGGGATTCTCCCGCAGTTACCCCTCCTCATTTCAGACCCGTTGATTCGAGTGTAATCTTCATAGCCTTGTGGGCTGTGAGCTTGGGACAAAACTCATAGTGTAAATGACAGATGCTGATTTAATGGAGGTGGAAGGGTGCGCGTCTGCCCTCTTATTACAGAGTCTGGATGATAAGTAAAAATCCCAATAAGATTTTGTTTGATATTGTGTTTCTGTTAAAAAAAGATTATTTTTTATATCAAAACCTATGTCTTTTAAAATAAGTATTTTCGGATTAAAATTTTCAAAACCCCCGGAGCTTATGACTACAACCCCCGGAGTTCCCCGCTGTGCTGGGGGCTATTCCATACCAACCAGACCCGTCCTTTGCAAAGCCTTCAATCCGCCCCTGCTAAATGGAATGTTAAAGGGATTTTTTTTATTGCTGTATGGCAAAACAAATTAAAAGTAATCAAATAAGAATGTCCAATAACTTTATAAATCTACAAAACGAAAAATATTAAAATTAAATAACAGATAGATATAAAAAAAAATAAGCATCAATAAAAATAAATACTTCAAAGTTATCATCTTATATTATAAAAACGTTATTCTGTCTGTAATAAGACTAAATTTTTCCAATTTTGTGAATAAACTATAAGAGGTAGATTGGTCATGCAAATGGATAAAATGTAGTTCTTTTTAGGACAAACAAAGTGCTACAAAAATCTTTCGAAAAAATGTTTTGGTTTCCAAGATAACGCCTTTTAAAGGGTCAAATTTTGACTTTTTCTTAATTTAAACGAATAGTATAAAAGTTGGAAGAGAACATTATATTGAGAAAATATTGGCATTTGAAAGTTCTATCGAACGATATATCAGTCATTCACAAATGTTTTTGCGTTTGCAAGATGTATGTAAAAATGTGATTTTTCGCTTTAAATTTTTGGTGTGTGGCGCCAATCCGCAATACATCGGAGTTACCTGGAGAAGCCACAACGTACATGGGAAGTCGTACATTCTCCGACGATGTCAATATTAATTTGCTAAATAAATAAAGTTTGTTTTTTTAATACTATATATGCAAGGGTTCTGGGCCGAAGCCACAGTACCGGGCTGTTATTATATATTATATAAATGTTCTTCTGTCTGTCATTCTGTAAGCAAAATGTTAAATTACAAATTACTAAAACGTCGGAGCAAGGAAATCTTTTGGAAAATAATTCAAGAATTTTCACAAAAACATGTTATTTATCAAGAAGTTTTGTAAATAAAACCTAATATATTTCGTTATCAAAAATGTGTTTATATTATCAAACACAAAATATTAACATTTTAGACATATATAAACCACCAAACTCAAAGAAAGGTAAATTTACTGAAGAATTAGAGAATCTATTCATAAAAAATGAAAATATGTTAAATAACTATAAACAACTAATTGGCAACGTAACTATAGATCGTTTCAAAATGAATAAAAAAGATGCAGTACAGAAATACCTAAAACTTATGTGCAATAATGGCTTCAAAAATTTTCTTTACGGAACGACAAGAAACAACTGTATAATTCATGAAAATACGAAAACAAATATACATCATATTTTCATAAATAAGCATGATATCGAAACATCAGGAATAATATATAAAGAACGAATATCGGATAATAAGAGTTGAAAAGGAGAAAATAACAGATCCAAATATAATCTACAAAGAACTAATAAATGAGGTTTACAACACAAAATTCATGAAAATCTACATATTTAAAAAAATGTTCTGACAAACTCACTCCACCCCTAACACTTGGACCTATAAAGCTGAAATTTTACACAGATGTTCCCGTTATGATGTTGACAAGGAATAAAGCCGGATTTTTCGAAATTCTTACGGGATAGGGAATAATCTGGTAAACTGATCCATGAAGTGTGTGACGGCAATCCCAGGTGTGTGGCGCCAACCCGCAATATACCTGAGTTAAGCATAAATGTCACAACGAACTGGGATGTCGTATATTCTCCGATCTCAATATTAATTTGCTAAATAAATATTTTTTAATGCTATATATGCAAGGGTTCTGGAGCGAAGCGACGATACCTGGCTAGTTAAGGAATAGAATGGTTTACTATGAACTTTCTAAGTTTAATAATTTTTTGAAAATTTCAATTGCTATTGAATGGTTCCCCTTAATTAATTTGATTAAAAGGAATTCTGAATTAGCAAGTAAATGTTCATTAACTAATAGTAGTAGTAACAGGAATTGTAAATTGTTAAATATCGTAGGACTTGTAAATTACGATAAGCTCAGAAAATCAAAATATGATTTTGATGAAATAGACTGCATTGAGATAGACTAGAATTATTATTTCAGACAAGAAGGACGAAATCATTTACTGAATCAGTAACTTATCTGGCGTAGTTTCTGAAGAAATATTTCTACCTTCTCTACAAAGAGAAATAATTTAATCCAGTATTTATTAAAGCAGTATTTATGAAATGTTTTGAACTCAAATTCGAGAAAAATAAAAGAAAATTAGTTGGGTGATGGAAGAAAACGACTGGGCTTTTATTTTGTAAAAAATGTTCTATTTAGAAAGAATATTTAAATAAGTATATAATACCCACTTTCTATCATTATAATTTGTATCAAACATTTTGTATTGATCAAAGGAAATCGAAAAATGTTCGAAATTGTTGTTTTAGCAATACTTACTTTTGAAAAGATTGTGGGTTTTGTCGTAACTAACAGAAGTTAACTTGACTTCTTAAGAAGAAGGCTTTTTTTATTATAATTTTGTTTTTTAATTTTTGGATTATTGTCCTACCATCTCCTTAAGGACATTGGTTTAAGACAAGATAACAGTTGATTCTTCATTACTTAAGTTCAACACCATTAGATTGAATTCAGAAATGATGGATCTCTAACATCACTTTTAATAACAAATATAGAATTGTTGATTGACTTTTAAACATTAGAAAATAATATTTATTCTTTCAAAAAATAAATTCATTATCCAATTTCGTTTCGTTTATCCCATTTTTTTCCTTTTTATTATCATATTTTGGAAGTCTATTACTCAATGTAGTTGTCTCACATTAATCATTAGGCTTTCATCGAATCATTAATTTGAATTATAAATAAGACGCAGAACGAATGCAGTCATATACATTTTAAAACAAAAGTTATTATAAAAAGCAATAATTTAATCCATATTATTAAAGGTAGTCTAGCAGCGAAACATTTTGGACTCAAATTCGCAAACGTAAATGAAAATTAGCGAAATGATTAGTAAGAGATGGAAAACAACAGCAGGCCTTTTAATTTCGTCAAAATTATCTACTCAATAATTAATTCAGCATTCGCTCATTACAATTTCAAAAGCGTATACAAATGAAATTAAAGAAGCCTGTTTCAATTTCCGTTAAGCATATTTCTTATAACTCTGAATTTATAAGTTATACTATTTTGCACCCTCATATATGAAGTATGCTTGAAAGACAATAGTAATAGTGTTACTTTGTTTAAAATTAAGTAAATCCAGCTAAAGTTAGGATGATCCAGCTAAAATTATGAAAAGTACAAATACTCTACCATCTAAAGTGTGAACTAAAAATAATATTATATAGAATTACTCAAAAAATTGCCAAGAAATTGTAGATTACTTATCAAAAATTAAAAAATGAATAAAAATACCTTCACCTATTTTTCTGAGTAGAAACATAAGTTAATGAAAAATATCTTTTCTTTAATTTAATTTTCTAAATAATTAGAGTAATGAAGAAAAACTGAAGCCACTGATGATTTTTATTGTTTCATCATCTCATTATTGTTTTATTTTTTTGCGAATTTGATTTGAAAGTTAAAAGAAAGAAAAAGTTGCAAAGATCAATATAATAATTTCAAAACTTCAATATAGTAATGTACAGAAATCTTATTGTTGTGTTATTTTCCCATTATTCAATTTAATATTAGGCCAAAAATTTTATATAGTATAATTTGAAGAATATAATAAAAAGCTTACCAGATCAAAACCAGACAGCAAAATAAATTGAAATTGAAATAAGTGATGGTCGTTAAGTATTGAATGCAATTTCCGTTTTGTTTGTCATCAATTTTCCTCTACAAACGTTATTGGTCCATAAAAACTATCATTAACAGTATCGTGCTCAAACATTAGTTTCAAATAAAAATAAAAAATAAACATTTTCTTGTGAATGAAAAGAATTTTTGCAACAGCATACATTGATTGCAATTTTGATATCCCGGTTGCCTTAAAAGGGATCCCGTCGAGAAACACATTAGATGAAAATAAATTGAGATGAAAATAAAACTATTACTTGAAAAAAAATCAGAGAGATTAAGATATTCGGTTATTTTTTAAAAAAATATTTTACAACGCTATGCAAATTTTGCAAGTAACCCCTCCCCCCAAAAAAAATATCTTTATGAGGAAATTATAGTCGAGAAAATTGAACATATAAAATGAGATTCTGATAGCGCTTACGTAGATAAAGGAAAGAGGAAAGAAAAAAAATAGGGAGGTGGGAAGAAAGAGGAAATAATACAATCAGTTATTAGATATTGTAAAATCGGGATTTTATAACAACGAGGATTCTTTAGGATTGATTTGAGTAGTTAAGTGTTGTTTTCATTTAAATTGGGCAAGAGAAGAGAAATAATAAATTACCTTTGGAATTTTATTCGAAATTTGATGAGCTAAATAACTGACTGCTTTTCTTTTTTAGTTGGATCTTGTTTTGTTAGCAAAAACAGAATCGAGTCTATTTTTATAAGGATGGGAACTGTATATAATATTAAAGGTAATTGAAAGACACAGTTTTTTGTGAATTGCTTTATAAGTAAAATAAGGGGCTAACTTACTGATAGAATGATAGAAAGAAATTATTTATATTTTTCCCAGAGGGATTGAGTAGAGACGTTGTTATAGTTGAGTTTTATTCAGGGTTACTTCAAAAGAAATATTCACTTTCAATATTGTATAAAAGAAAAACTAACTGAGATATCGACATGCATTTTGCGTTGTTAGGTTGAGGAAATGTGGAAGTTTCGATACGATCCATTGTTGATAGCACTGCGCATATTGTTGCGCAGGTGTAAGCATAATATCTAAGATGACTTCAAATGCTGTGGAGAAATCATATTGTGTGCTTGAATTTCGCCAGAACGAACTCCGTAACTGTTGTCCAAAGACATTTTCCAGCACGTTTCGCAAAGCCATCACCTAGTAGGCAATCGATCTAGGATTGGTTCAAGAATATGAAACGATATTTTGTTTATGTAAAGGCAAATGTCCGGGGAGACCCCGCCTGGCAGAAGAAAAGTGAATCGTGTTCGTGCTGTTTACCAGCGAAGTCCACGAAAATAACCAATAGGGCCAGTTATTACCACACAACCTGTGTGGAAAACTTTACGGAACGGACTGAAAATGACCTTACCGACTGCAGCCTCACCGATTGCAGTTATTAAAACATCTACGTGAAGCTGACGAGGTGAAACGTCGAGATTTCTGCATTGAAATGTTGCACGAACATGAACCACTTTTTCTTCTGCCATGCGGGTCTCTCCGGACTTTTTCTTTTAAATAAACAACCTGTCATTTCAAATTTCTTGAACCAATCATAGATTGACTGTCCAGTAGGGGGTGGCTTTCCGAAAGGTGCTTGAAAATGTCTTTGGACAACAGTTATGGAGTTCATTCTGGCTAATTCAAGCACACAATAAGATTTCTCCACAGCGCACAGTGAAGGATTTTGCAAATCTAGGGGGACAAAATTATATGATAAGAATAAATTAATTTATAGTAGTTTCTGATATTATATAATATTCACTTAAGTATTTAAATCAACCTAAATCTTTATTTAATCATCATAATCACTGTGTCATCGGTATCATCACTATCATTTCATTCAGTTCCGGAAGAGACTGTTTCTAATGAAGGGGCTTTGATTAATTTAAGAACTTGAGGATGAAGAGCTGCATCACTTCTTTTGTATCCACAGGTTTCAGACTTGTTATTAATGGGTCGGAAGATATGAGAAGGTTGTGTAAGATGTCAACATTTGTTTTTGCTCTCGAGGCTTTACGAGTGTTCCAGTCGAAATTTCCTGAATTCTTTGATTCTTGATTCTTGGATTTCTTCTGATGTAGTATAATATATTCTAAAAATGACACATTCTTGATAGTATAACAGAGGTAGGCTAAATAAAAATGCAAAAACTGCTTTTTATTCAATTTCTTTTATTTTGCATCTAATATATTTACAGTTGAGAAATTCCAGAAAATATTTAGGAATAAGTTTTTTTTCTATTCTACATTTAACGTAAAATTGTTTCTAAAGTTTCCATCAATAGGTACTTACCCTAAATTAGTTCAATAATGCCTTCAAGTATCTTAGCTATTAATCTCCTCTAAGTATCTCATCTGTCTATATTTTCAAATGACTACTCTATTCAATTCTCATATTCCTCCAATAATATCACTTTCTTTAAATCTACACGATAATCAAATAAATTACAAAATTCACTTTATTTTTTAACTACTCCATATTTAAGAAAGAACGTCCGGTAAGTGAATGTCACTTTCTATTTATAAATATAGGTTATAATATGTGACTTGATTATTTTCAGCATTCCTCCAAATTTCTACAATTGCACAGGATCGGATTGTGTGGTTAATTATTACGGCCAATAACCCTTTGTGTGAGGATTACATTATTTATGCCACCATTATGACCAAGTGTAGCACGAATGTACTATATTCGTTTTTACTTCACTGGGACCATAAATTAACGAGGGGAAAAATAATCCGAATTAAATTCCCTCGGCAGAGGTTTATCGCTAACTGGAGAGCTACTATGGTTCCGACTATGCAAGGCTTAATTAGGAAGGTAAAATAAATTAATGCGAAAGTGTAACAAAACAATAAAACATTTAATAAAACAATCTTACTTTAAATTTGAATACAATCTCTCTCAGAGAATTTCAAAAGATAAATAAACTAGAAATACATTTCTATTTCTATAACGTTAATTACTTAATGCTTTAAAGTTAGATATTATCTGTGCGAGTTAATCGAAAGTCCGTCTTCGGCTCGCTTGCCAGAGTCTCAATTCTTCGGTTAAAAGTTAATCTTAAAACTTCTGGGCTTGGACGAAGAGAGTCCGAAACTCACTGAAATAAAACAGTACTCACTGGGTAATATTTCTGCTTTCCGTCGAACTGGAACTTCGGACATCCACGTCGTAGATCGGTAATTCTCCTAGAATCCAATATGACGACCCACGTTTGAAATGGAACAGCGATCTTCGTCCAAATGGCTTTTCACCGAGAATACGTCTTTAAAGCATTGTCTTTCACAGTTTTTATTGAGAGAATCAATCGGGATTTCTTCTCAATAATAGAAGCACACTAATCGCAGCTTTTCACTTAGAAACTGGATTTCTGCAGTACGGAACCTTGAACTTCAAACTGCGGTAACGTACGCCTTCACTATAGCTGGATACTTCGCAGCTATCAAATAATGTAGTGATAAAGGATCCTAATCGTTATCACTGGGATCTTGGAACTAACTGCACTTCAGCGAATAAGGAACAAATCCTATCTGCAGCTAACTTGGAAACGAACTGCCTTGTGCGGAAACCAGGAATACATCCACTCCGCACCGAGACTGCCAACGAACTGCCGATCTGAAGCGTGGCTTTTCTTCTCCGAAATGCACTGAGCACGGACTCGTTAATTGCGTAACAATGGGCCGCTCGCGCGCTTATCATTGTTTAACAATTACTCACGAGATTTCTGTCCTAAGCCTGAATCGGCGATATGGGCGCTGCCATCTTGAAAACACAGATAATTGAATCACTCACGAGATTTTGTCCTAGGCCTAAATCGGCAACATGGGCGCTGCCATTTTGAAAACATGGATTCAGGAATGCTTTTATCTATTTAGGCCTTCAGTGTGAAATGGAAGATACTGAAAGATAAGTTTTCTTTCACACAAACACAGATTGCCCTGTACCTATAAGCACACCTCCTATCCCACAGTTGTTAACAGTTAAGAAACCAGATCAATGTTCCAATAAAACTGTAACAGAATGTGTAATGAAATATAAGGAATGGACTCCAGAGAAGATAAAAACTCTGAATGATTTATACTTTGGAACACAACAAGCTTTATGTATGGAACACAATGGAACTTTTTACAGCACGGAAGAGTATTTTTCTACATACTCTTACTTTTTTTAAAATGTAAATCTGCTGTTTCTAGTTTTCACTTATTAATACTATTTTACAGGATCCTTTTTAATAATTTACCTCAATTCTACCTTATACAAAATATATGGAGACAATATAATAGTACGATGTAAGTAATTTTAGTAAAAAGAACAACATGAATTCAATCAATATTACTTAGAAGATTCCGTAATTGGAGAGCTGATTGAGAAATCGCTACTTTCGAAGAAACTCAATTTCATAAACGAAAGTGCTAAAAATCGAGCATTTCTTTCAATTAAAAAATATATTAATTCATGTCTCCGGTTGTGCAGTCCAAGAACAGAGGAATCCATTTCAAAATTTTTAACATTTAATTCAAATACTACCATTACTTAAAATTCAACTTAAAATCAAAATCGATTACATGCAGAGATAGTTCTATAATTCACAATACACATGGAATATACTTGACAGATTCATGTTAGGAAAAGTATTACGTACTCTGATACAGTTAGTTATATAGTTAGTTATATAGTTATATAGTTAGTTATATAGTTAGATACAGGGTATTATGGAAGAATATAGATGACTTAGAAAACTTCTAAATTAGATATTAATATTTCTTGAATACTAATCATTGAAGAAAAGTTTCGAATAATGAGAATTTTCAAATGCTTGAGTATCAGATAAGTTGAATTTTACAACTAGGCATGCAGCCTAGGAGGGGGCTTGAGGGGTTGAAGCCCTTCCAGAAATCTATACAAGAGCAAAATCTCTCTCAGAGTTGAAATGAAAGGAAATCAAGTCCTTTAGTCGCCTCCTACGACAACCAAGGGTAGCCAAAGGAGTAATGCTATTCTGATTACGGCCGACCATGGCTAGACACTTTTTCGAGGAATAAGCACTCCCAGAAAGAAAATTCTGGATACGGGCTTGTTTACAACTGTACATTGTAATAACATTAATGTTTACAATGTTTTAAGTCTTGGCGGTAAATAAGGCGACGGTCAAACATAGATTCACCATAGATTTTGTGTTGTTTGTCCGAAAAATATTTAAAAGCTCAAACTGATATGTTTGACTTTCTTCGCGATGTTGCAATGGAACTACAGTATATTTAATAGAAATATATTTATTAGGTTTTTTTTTATATTATTATTATAAAATCTATTTTAAAATGGCTTTAAACATTACAAAAATTTATATTTTACTTATTTTTGAAATTCAGTTAAAAATAAAGTGCTGAAACAGCATCTTGGATAGTATATCATTTTCAAAGGTCGTAAACTAATACTTTTGAACTACAATATTTAAAAACCAATGGTTCACAGGAACATTTCACCATTGGTAGCAGCATTTATCAATAAAATGGGTTCAAATGACATTGTATACCCTAAAAAGAATTAAAAAATAATTATATAGTAATTTTATTGATCTCCTTGCCAAGCTAAATAATAATTCATTTAGAAATTTAACTTTTCTCTTTTTTTTTTTTCTAGGAGAAAGATCAAGTAATGTATCCCAAAGATGCTAAACTTTTCGAAGAATCAGACCAATGTGATGAAATGTAATACTTATCAACTCTCTTCATTTGCTAAAAAACCTTAAATACTTCTCAAATATACTTAATTTACAAATTGCATTTGCATTATTTATATTTTTACTTCTTTATCAACTAGTCCTTAAGATAATAAAAACCTGTGTAATGATATCAAATTCTTATTAAATCGTACTTCTCAATGATGCTACAAGCAGTCACTTATAAAGACAATAAACTATGAAAGTTTGTAAAATTAAAAATAATATTCAAGTTCAAGAAAACATTTTATTACCAATTTGTAGGGATTTCAATTTTCTTAAATAACTATAGTAGAAATTGATGAAATGTTAGCTTGCAAAAATTTAACAGCTAATATTAAAAAACAACAAAACGATTGAATTCGAATGAATGTTAAAACAAGAAATGAAATAAATAAAATAAAAAAAAAGGAAATGAATAAAATAAAAAAAAATGAATTCCATTTTATGTTAAATAAAACAAACTATAGAACAAAGAAATAATCCATTACCTGTCAAAAAAAAAATCAAAAATATAGTGAAAGGACAATGTTTGAGCCTTTTCACAGTTGTAGACTTCTGATTCAGTAGATCAACAATATAAGCTTTCAAACCGTGTTTTTAACCTACATATTAGATTCCAGTAGAAACATTCATCTACACAAAATAAGAAATTGCGTTTATTTCTATCAGTATTAATAAGTTTTTAAAGTCAGAATTTGGCTATAAACAGCAACGAAATCGAAAATTGAAAGGACTTAAATTAACGCAGATTGAAAATTCAAAATATTTAGGAGTGATGATTGATAAATCTGAAGCTTTTGATAAAGAAGAAATTAAAAATAGAATTGAACAAAGTAAAAAAGTTACATTATGCTGAAATTCAGTATGGTGGGAGAAACACATAAGAAAAGGTACTAAAAATACATTGGAAATAAGTTGGTAGAAACTGTTTTAGGATATTGAAATATAGGTTATGACAGAATTCTGGAAAAGAAAAGTAATAGCGGT
This sequence comes from Thereuonema tuberculata, assembly GCA_023159025.1. Lineage (NCBI taxonomy): Eukaryota > Metazoa > Arthropoda > Chilopoda > Scutigeromorpha > Scutigeridae > Thereuonema > Thereuonema tuberculata. The sequence goes on from JAFIDM010012231.1 coordinate 17,606,483, forward strand.
AGAGATAGATCATTTACATAGAAGCTCAAGGATCTCTAGATTGGAATGTATTAAAAATAAAGAATGTATTAAATAAAGAAATTAGAAATCGAATGGATGCCTCTGAAAATATTATTTGTGGAATAGAAAATAAAGAGGTAAAAATTGGTTCGGAACGTGCTTTGAGAGGAGGAGAAAAGGTAGCCCCAGTAATTACATCTATGGAAACCACATGGAAAACGTAAAATAGGAAGACCAGAAAGGGCATGATTTGAGAAAATTAAGAAATGTATGGACAGCAGAGGTTTTAAAAACCCAAGATGCACAGAACAAACGTCTTTGGAAGATGAGCACGGAAAGTTGGCAAAATGCTGTAACAACCCGATGATGATGACTATTTAGTCATCACGAAGTAATTCTTTCTTATTTTCATTCGTATATTGTCGGCTTTTTTTCGTAAGACTTAGGAGTAAAGTTTTCTTTCTAAATTTAAAATGAAAAGTGATTCTGTACAGACTGTTCCTGAAGATTTTTGAACTTCTATAATATAATAACATTTGAGGTTTATTTTGAGTTTTGTTTTGTTTTCTGTCTTCAAGAATTACAGCTCTCACAATCTTCTTTTAACCTGAACTTAGCTTCTTGTGTAATGTACTCATGTCAAAAGCTTTCCTCACACTCAGAATAGCCAGGAATTCTTATAGATATCTAATATTTCTTATAAATCATTTTCTATCGAAACTCATTTGTTTTTTGGTGATTGTGTGAATAGCTGGTGTATGCAGGTTCCATGTTCTGTACCAACTAACTTTCTTTTCATTTTCTGAAGGGGGTGGCGTAACCTAATCCTAACTTTAATAGTTACCATGGTCTCTGAACTTCTGTGTCTATACCTTCGGTGCCTATGATCCAACGGAAGTATTTATGGGAAATAACTGTCTACTTGATTCTTACATTTTCTTCTTATATTTCTGCAACGACTATTGATTAACTTTGATTAAACATGAACTACGGTGGCAAAAATTAAAAAAAAATAAACATGTGTTGAAGTGAGTCAATATCTTGAATCTGTGTTTAATGATGAAAAGGTTGGTGACGAAATGAAAACAAACAGCAAAAAAGAGATATATTTTAGTTAAAAATACTTATTGCAAATGGATGATGTAAGAAAGTAGAATAACATATTATGCAAATTATACTTTTTTCCTTAATTTTATTACGATCCCGTAATTCAGGAGAATAAGAAGCCTTACGTTCTTCATTTTAGTATATCTACAGCTGAAAACTGAAATGAAATGGTTGCATTCTAACATTTAAGCTAATAGCGGAAATCCAAATGCCAAATATCTCGAACATAGGGGGAAAGGGGGGACGTTGGCACCTGAAAAAAACTACTCCTACATTGTTTAGGCCTCTAAATACAATGGTGAAATCCGTTTGTTGATCCGGCCATCCTGTCGGGAGTTGTTAGGGGAACAGACCGGACGGACGATCAGAACAAACGCTTTCCATCGCTGTCACAATAGCACCCAAATGAGTCGCTAAAAATACCTTAAGTAATTCGAATTAAAGATAATTAAAGATAAGTAATTTCTTAACTTTGGAACATAAACCCTTAGTAGCCACAGTTCGCAGGCAAAATTTAAATAATGAAATGCGGTTATTAGAGTATTACTTTCTAGGGCTAACCTACAGATTTCACATCGACGATCCATGCTGTTAAGATTGTTTTGTGGGATTAATCGTAATTCATGTATAAGTGAAGATCAGAGCTTCTGGAATTAAAGGTAATAGAGATCAGAAATCTGTTTTTCTATCTAGTTATCAGATGATCTGGATAAATAATTGTTTTTCCTGCAGTTTTCCTTCAGTAGGTATTCGACCATACTACTGTTGTGAGAATGGGAATTACTGTTCATCAATATTGCACCTATTGCTGCCAGAGGTGAATGAAGTTCATGATATCATCGCGATATCTGAGAGCTATTTGGATGATGTGTTTATAAGTGATTGTTAACCCAGCTCCAACCATCACTACGCCAAGTACTTGTCTCCATCAGAAATATTCTTAGGATGATATCGAGTTCCAGGTAGTCTTCAAATCAATCATCATCTGAAGCTAAAATCGGACAGTGAACAGAACACTGCCCATTCCCTTTGATGCCACTGCTTACAGCTTTAATAATAATTTAGCGCAGCCAATACTTGCCACAATTTTTAAAGGACACAAAGGTTAGATGAAGAGTACTGGATAGTTTGTCGCCCTGAAGAATCTGAAAGGCTTCGAGCCAAGTGTATAGACGTTTATGTCCAATGAAGCGGTCAGAAATAGCTAACGATCTTCCATTTCGGGCTTTCAGGAACAGTATGCTCTGTTTGATAACGTTTCCAAAAGCGGTTTCGATTCTCACTTAATAATCGTGCTACATTTCTAAGGCTTCAATTCATCCTTTCTGCTCTTCATGTCAATTAAACTTTTTAAAAGAATCATACACGTCCATAATCAAAGCTAATACTTAAAATGACGTTTTGTTCTTCTTTTCATCAATTAAACTGTTTTGTTGCCTGTAATTTCCACTGTTTGTTTCTATCAATAACATCATCACTTCAGCCATTTTTATTTCGATTTTTTAGTTTCGAGTCATTAAATAAATATTTAACCAAAATTATAAAAACATTATTTATTTAAAAACTTTATTTAACTTTTATGTAAACTATAAAATTTAGAAAAATTTACATGAAAGTCAAACAAACTTTTAAATAAAAATAAGTTTTTATAATTTTTGTAGAAACATATTTTAATAAAAAGAAATTACCTCGAAAATCAAAATTAAGGAATTTATACGTTTATTTAATCAATATTACTAAAATCTTTTATTTCTGTGTCTGTGTATCCGGCGCAATTGTTAATTTCCTGTGAATAAAATTACTATAATGAAACGTTCGCGAAATCCAACCTCCAACCGTTTGATCCGAAGTTAGACGTTTTACCCATTAGGCCACGGGAGCTACATTCACTCCCTTATTGTTTCTTATCACTCCCTTTGTGTGTGTGTGTATGTGTGGCGCAATGAGAGAAGAGCCAGAGAAAAAAGAAAATAGCATTGAAATTTAAATTTCAATGTTCATTAACAGTAGGCGTCAACAATGGCGCGCGCTATCAAATAATGAGTTCATTCAAAAAGGGATAAAATATCACTTTTTACCATAACCGCTTGGAATCGATTCCTCTTGGATTATCCCATACTTACCAGGGGGAGACAGGAGTTGCCCTAGTTTTATATTAAGATTTTTTTTATATAAAATATTGATCAAGCTAACTATCTGCTAACATTACAATGAAATATTATGGAAATTATAATGAAAAAATAACAAGGGTTGCTACATAATTAATAATAATAATAATAATTTATTTGCCTTACAAAAGTTTGATAATACATAATAGATATGAGTGTGACTTCCCTGTGCCTTAACGGTAGTCCCGTCGAGAAGGCAGGCAGGGAGTCAATTACATGCAAGAGAAAATAAAATAAAATAAAATAAAATAAAATAAAATAAAATAAAATAAAATACAAAAAGCATTACTGGTTACATATAATGGAGAAAACAAAACAGAGCATAACACAGAAACATTGAAACTAATAAATATAATGGGGATAAAAGGAACAGTTAATTTGTAAAAAAAATATGAAAAAGAGTTATACAATTGTGGAGTTTAGATCTGGTGATGTATACAATCTTCATAAAATAACTAAGATAATGAAATATGTAATTAAAAAATATCATATAATTCGTGAACAGGAATTTTCGGATAAGAGGTTAAGCCTAACCCAAATAGATGGAAAGTAAAGAGAATAGAAAGAGAAATAGCGAAATAAGGAGGAGGAGAAGAAAGGTTGGAAGATTTCTGATGAAGGTGGATGTTTGCGACTTGACAACGGATAGATTAGGAATTAACTTATGAATTGGAGAGAACAGAAGGTAAGAATGATAATTGTAAAATTGTGAAAGGTTATGTTAGTGCAGGCAGATGATGTTTTAGTTTTCTTTTGAACTGTTTTAAATTGGGACTTTCACGAATATTGGGGGGAAATTTTATTCCACAGAGAAGGAGCAGAGTAGCTAACAGCTCTTTTTTGATAATTTGCTGCGATCCTTGGAGTAAATAGAGTTGAGGAGGTTCTTGTATTGTAAAGATGTGACTGGGGCTTAGTAGGTAGTGTGATAGAGGAGGATATATTTTTATTAAGTAATTTATAGGTGAAGAGAGCTAACTGTAGGTTATAGAGGTCATGGAAGGAGATAACTTTATATTTGTGCCAAAGAGATTTAGTCGAGTATTGCATTGGCTTTCCGTCCAAAAATCTCAGGAAGTGTTTTTGTGCCTTAAGAATCATGTTTTGATAAAATTTAGAGGCGGTGCCCCATATTGCAATACCGTAGGATATGTTGGAGTGGATTAAGGACCAATATAGATTTAGAAGTATTTGTGTCGGTAGAAAGTTTAGTTTTTTAATAATGCCCAAGTTTTTAGAAATTTTATAAGAAATTTGTTGCGTATGTAGATTCCATGAAAGATCCTGTGTGAGAAAGATACCTAAATATTTGAAGGAATGCACTTCCTGAAGAGCAGCGTTTTTATAAGTGACAGAAAAATTCTCTTTACAAAGGATTTTGTTTTTTTGATGGAAAAACATATATACTGTTTTCGATGTATTTAATTTCAGATCATTTAAGGACAACCAAGATTCAAGGTGATTGAGTGTTTGTTGAACATTTTCCTTGAGATCCTTTATTCTTTTATTAGCAAAGAGAAGAGTCCGTCATCCGCTTAGAAGATGCATTTATTAGCAGGAGAAGTGAGGAGGAGATCATTAATAAATAGATTGAAGAGAAGGGGAGACAGAATGGAACCTTGCGGTATGCCTTTGGATGTAGAAAACCAGGAGGAGGAGTATCCATTTAGAGTTAATTGATATTGGCGATTAGTTAGATAAGAAGCTAGACATGACAATGGAGGGCCTATAATACCGAAATGCTCTAATTTAGTCAGTAGGATGTCAATATTAATTAAATCAAATGCTTTCTTGAGATCAAGAAATAAACCTAAAACAATTTGCTTTGAGGCCATTTGATTTGTGATGAATTCTGTTAAATCTATTAGAGCTGTTTCAGTATTTTTTCGATGTGTGAAACCGTGTTGTTGTTCAGCAAGTAGTTTTTTCTGAGATATGAATGTAGATAACTTATTAAGAAAAAGCTTTTCAAAGACTTTTGAGAACGTGTTAATTATAGATATAGGACGATAGTTGGCTAAATCGTTCATGTCACCTGATTTCCATAGTGGAATAATTTTAGCCTCTTTGAAGGAGAAAGGGAAGATGCCTTCTATGGCTGACATATTGAATAGAGGAAGAGAGATTTCATCTACGATCTTTTTAAGAAGATTAGGGGAGACCTCATCAGGTCCAGAAGAACTTTTATTACTTAACGATTTAATTGTATATTCCACTTCAAGATGGAAAGTTGGTGATAGATAAAAGGAAGAAGGAACTGGGTTGTGAGGTATAGAAATGTTACGTACATCAAGAGAAGAAGAGGATGAGTGTGGAAGTAGCTTATTCAGAAAATGATTTAAATTCTGAGTGGTATCAGTGGGATTATTCTCGACGATAAGATGAGATGGAAGCTTTTCTTTAATTGAGGTTGTTAATAGTTTATTAATATTCTTCCATTTCTCTTTAATAGATAGGCTATCCTTAAATGTGTTTTCATAGTAACTGATATTGGCCGATCTAATTTTTGATTTTAAGTTATTTTGAAGAGTTTTGAGACACTGAAGTTTGTCAGGGGTAGGGTTCTTTTTTGCAGATTTTATAAAACTTATTTTTTTGGCGAATCTCTTTAAGTAGATCCAAGGAAAGCCATGGATTTTTATTTATGTTAGATGTATTAGTCTTAGGAGTGCAGAGAGGCGGGAAATATTTATTGAATCCAGTGAAGAAAAATTTGTTGAAGATAGTGACTGCTTCATCCGTGGATGTTGCATCTTTCAACTCTCCTATCCAGTTAATTTTCTGAAGATATTTTTTAAAGTTATTTACATTTATTGTTGTTATTTTCCTATTTTTAGTTGTTACAGGCTTTTTAAAAGTTAGGTTTTTAAATAAATTAGAAGTTGTAGCTGTAAAGAATATTGGATCGTGATCCGTTATTAAAACGTTCAGGATATCTTTAGATTGTCCAGGAAAGTTCGTAAAGATTTGATCCAAAAGAGTGTGAGATGAATGAGAGACAGAGTGCCGAGTTGGTGAATCTAGGAGAGGGAAGAAAGAGTAGCAATTCAGTGAAGTTATAACATCGAGGGCTCTATGACATAAAGGCCTAAGTGACAAAATCTCCATTCCGAGTTATTAAGGGTTTTATGTTTGTATTGCCTTGCAGTTCTATGGAAGTAGCTTTTTATGGAAGCAGAATTCTACCAGTTGCAATGAAATTTTCAGTTAGGTCTCTTTTTCATACGAAAGATATGGTTCTCGGATTTCACTTAAGACATATAACTCAATTTTTACAAAAATGTCACTTAAGCCTTTATGTCATAGAGCCCTCGATATCTATGATTGTTTTGTCATTTATATTGAGAAAGTAAGTCGCATATGAATATCCCTCTTTTATTGTTGTGGTTAATAAAATTAGCAACTGAAACTCAGTAATCGTGGAAGAATTGAAGGTTTCCAGAAGATGGTTTGTACATTCCGACGAATATTAGATCCTCATTTACCGAACAACAAACACATTCTAAATCTACATTGATAAGAGAGAATTCGTTAAGTTTTGTAATATTGAACTTGTTATTATAATATTGTGATGAGTTTTATATTTGCATTTATATATTTATTTCTATTTATGTATTTCTATGTATTTTATCTTTTACTTCTTTTGCAAGAATCACTTGTATTATTTGAAATTCCAACCGTTAACGAATATTTCTGTTTTGTTTACTTTTAAATCTCAACGGCTAGAGGTGCTCCCATCATGCACCTTAATTTAAATCTTTCCGTTAATTTCAGTTATTATTTGAACCTTCCAATCATCTGTTTCAGCCCTCTAGCCAATCAGCAACCATTGTAAATAAACTTATATAAACCCTTGCACACTTGTAAATAAAGAGAACCTAGAGAACCTGTTCAGATCTATCCACGAACATCTTATCTTATTTCCACGAACCAGGGCAACGAATAAATCACCACAATATAGAGCAATGGGAGATGGGATATAAGGAAGGTAAATTGTATAGAACGAATGAGCTAGACTAATTTGGAAACAAAACAGTACAGGGAAAATAATGAGTATAAGAATTCTTTAAAAGTAATAATAATAATAATAATAATAATAATAATAATAAAAGTAATAATAATAATAATAATAATAATAATAATAATAATAATAATAATAAAAGTAATAATAATAATAATAAAATTAATAATGATAATAATAAAAGTAATAATAATAATAAAATTAATAATAAGAAAAATGTTAAAAATACAAAAAAAAATATAATGAGGCCTATTTAAAAGACTATAATAATAACAAATAGCAATTAAACAAAAAAGCAGGATACTATTTACCAGAAATAGTTTTTCTGGTAAAAACTAAATTATATTTCGGGGCTATAATATATTATAATTTTTCGAGATCATCAAATGTTGTGACGGATCTCTTCTTGTCCCCAAGGTGAACAATAATCCTTCTGTCTGCAGTCCAGACTTTCGTCACCCCAAATCTCTTAATTGCTGCCTGGAGCAAGTGGACTCTATGGCGAGTGAAGTCTTCCCTCAGGGTAATGCCCGTGTCCTTGAGAAGCTTTTTCTTGGCGAAAATGGCGTCTCTAGTTTTGTAAGACACCAATTTCACAATAATGGCGCGGGGTCTATGTCCTTCTTGGGGACCTACTCGGTGGGAGCGGTCAATTTCATCAGATCTTATGGTCAGTCCAAGCTTCTCCTTACACAGATTGAGCACTAAATTATCTGTATTTTCATTTTTGGCTTCTTTGACTCCAAAAATCCTCAGGTTTGTCCTTCTTTGGTACTGTTCTAAGGCATCGTCCTTTGATTCAGATTTTTTTTTGTATTCTATAAAATCGTACTTCACTTCCTGAAGCTCCTTGCGAAGTTCTTTTATCTCCCTGTCCTTTTCACCGAGAGTGCGCATTAAGTTGTCCGTAACGAGCTTCGTTACGGATTCGCAAATTGCCTCAGCGATATATTTTAGGATTTCTTACGACCGCAAAGCCTCCGTTACCTGTAGCCGCACAGCTCCTTGCAACTCCTCCCTCAGCTCCGACGGTGGGGTAGGGACCACCATCGATGTGTCTTCTGTCGCCGAATCTGATATAATTTGACTTTTCGGGTGACTGGCATTTTTCTGATTTATTCCGTATTTGAAATGCAATCTTTCTGATGTCCTTGCGAATTATTATGTAGTTTCACCTGTTTCTTTTCACCTGCAATTGCTTTTTTATGGAGCCCCGATTCTCACGTGTTCAGTAGACGGCCGCCATGTTGAAAAAAAAATTAGCAAATTCTATCACTTATTTTCTTACTTAAATATCATTTTGATTGATGTATTAACTGATTTCGCTGCAGATGGACAATTTTCCAAAAGCTCTTTGAGTGGGACGTCGATCACACCAAATACTGTATGTTGTGCACCATAACTCCCTAATTAAAACTGAACAATTAGTAGCAGCTAATAAATAGCCTGTCTGTATGGCGATTATGTAGATTCTCATGGCATTACTAGCAATGGTAGCAGGCGAGATAGATGCCAAGCCTGTATTGCAGGAAGTATTGGAAGATTTCGAACCATCTTTCGAAGCTTCTGAGGTGAGAGACTCCTTCTTCTAGTAATTCATCAGCCCTAATGGTGCAGTACCCCGCAAAATAAGCATTATACTAAATGTTATGGAAATTCGTCCACCATTTTTAGTTTGCAGTGCATACAAATGCAATACAAAGTGCAATGAAGTCGTCCACCAGACCAAAATCGTGTTTATGTTCTTCCCTCTGCCTCTGTTTGTTTTCAGGACAGTGACTTTATAATGTTTCAGATAAAGAAAAGTCACAAATATTATCTCCTTCAAAATCACTGGTTATTCAGATTTTCGAATAATGGCAGGTTGTTAAATTTCAGGTGAAGAAGACTGAAGATACCGAGCAGAAATTTTGCGCAAAATAGCAAAGTTAATCATCTCTGTTGTGTTGGAACTCAGCTAGATATTCGCTCAGCTAACAATTGCTTATTGGCGACTGAAATTTAGTGGTGGTGCTGGTGGTGATAATTATAACAGATTGGGAAGGCGTGGAGACCAAACTAATCATCCTCATATTTTACATTGCATCGTAAATAAGCATCTCAGCATATTTTAAAGAATTAGCCATTAGCCCAAACATTGATGCTCGTCCAAACAAGCAATCAAGAGGAGAAAATGGTTCAAGTTTAAAATTGTCTCTTGCTCTCCTCTTTCAATATTTTGTTTGTTGTCTCATGTGTCACTGAAAATGGTCACTGTTTACGACTGAAACGTCGTATTTTTGAATTTTATTTTATTTGTAAATATCTCACAAGAAAACTTTTTGTTTTAACCTATTATTTGCAAGTTAAAATTACTCTAAATAATGTTCAAGTTGAATAAGAAGGTCTCAGTCAGTAATTTTAATTTCATTTATTTATTATCTTTAAAGCAATGTAAAAGAGTAATATGTAAGATAATGATAACAGTAATTGATTAAACAGAAGACAGAAATGAAATGATAACGTCCGGAAAAGATATTTCCGGATGATATAGTAATTTGCAAACCAAATTACTCATGGAATATGATGCAAGAAATGATGCAATTAGGTAATATGCTCGATCTATTCCAGTCATAATATTCATCCTGTTTTTAGTTATATAAACACTATCTCTACGCAGCATTAATTAGACAACGGCTTCCATTTCTTCAATTTCCTCCAACTTTTCAATCGTTTTATAATTAATTGTTATATAATTTGATTACTGCAAATTATATGACTCGATTAATTATAAAACGATTGAAAAGTTGGCCAACTTAGAGGAAATTGAAGAAATGGAAGCCGTTGTTTAATAAATGCTGCGTAGAGATAGTGTTTATTTAACCAAAAACAGGATGAATATTATGACTGGAATAGATCGAGCATATTACCTAATTGCATCATTTCTTGTTTTTTGTTTTACAGTTGATACGAAAGGGGGGAGGGGGGTTCTCTCATAGGAAGAAACACGACCCCACGCGAATGAGAGGCTCAATTGGTGACGGGGACTCAGACCCGGCCGTCAAGGGGCCCTGGCTGAAGTTTTTTAAGCAAAAAATCATGTGAATTTGCTTTTCACTTGTGGACTTTTTTTATAGTGAAGTTTACATTGTATATAAACTATTTTTCTGCTTTAATCATGTGCATGGATATAATCTGCATTACAATGTTTGCAGAGAGGTATTTTTTTCTAAACTTTCGGATAGAGCCGGAAAATTGATTTCTTCTAAAAAATAGTGCTAATTACTGTGTGGCATGCTTAAATGGAGAATTACGAATCGTGTGTTGTTTTCGCGATATTTTTGGCTAAGATATCTATGATTTTGATCATTACGTGGGAGAGGGTTCGTTACTGCATTCGCTACTTGGGTCCTGAATTTAATGTGGGGCTCTGGGAAGAAGTACCAGCAATTATTTGAGCTGTATCTTACTAATACTTCTTAAGATTTTTTTCAGGCTTTCTCTAAAATAAATTATTTAAGAAATACAGGATGTTCCAAATTGAAGTAAACAATCTTTGAAACGTTATAACCCAGCAACGAAGTGAAATAGAATTATAGGGTGTGTTGTATTTTATTCCGTAAACTTCCTTAAGCCCGAACATGTTCAAAATGTCCACTTTCTGCCGCAGTACACTCCTAACACCGACGTCGAACTGAGCGACATACGGACTAAATTGTAGCCAATGGAATGTCATTGATGGAATGTTCAATCTGATCTCTTAATTCCGTCAGTGTTAGTGGGTTTGTGGCGTACACCGTGTTCTTTAAAGTTCCCCAAAGGTAGAAATCGAGAGGGGTAAAATCGGGAGATCGAAGCGGTAACTCCGTCGCACTTCCTCTTTGTCCTATACATCTGCGATTGAATGTGTGATCGAGGAAAGTTCTCACATCGATATGAAAGTAAGGTGGAGCCTCGTCTTGCTGGAAGTAAACTCATTTCCATTCTCGAAGAGATCATTAAGACGTGGAGTCCCAACATATGCAGGTAAGTGTGACCTGTGACAGTACGTTCGAAAATGTACGGCCCAAGTAATCCTCTGGAGGACAGACCATACCATACCGGTATCCCTGAAAGATTGACGGCCTTTTCTTCCATGATGTTTGGGTTTCATTAGCACACTACACACAATTATGACGATTAATTGAGCCATTAAGTTTGAATGTTGCTTCATCTGACCAAACAATTATGTCTTGAAAATCCTGCCTCTCGTCACACTTGTGCAGGAACCACTCAAAAAATTGCAGTCGTCCTCATGTAGGGTCGTCCTCATTTAGTGCGTGGACAAATCGCGGAATGTAAGGTTGCTATTTTTGACCTCGCAAAATTCGATGAACACTGGATTTGGCGATACCAATTTCACGAGAGCATTTCCACACTTTTTTGGGGATCGTGTAAAAAAAAACCACCATGACAGCATCAACACTCTCGTTATCAGTGGAACTTCTCTTTTTCCCGCACCGACCTTTCAACATATCTTTCACCGCTCCTTAGGCTTCAAACTTGTCTCGGAGTTCTGTTATCGTTACCCTTTTGGCGGTGGTGTTTCAAATTCAACCCTCCAAAGTCGTTGTACCTCAACAATATTCTCCACTTTCCAATAACACTTCAGTATCCACTTACGTTCATCGAATGAAAGTTTCACCGCCATTTTGGTTTCTAACAAATGAACAACAATGAGCGAATTGCTATGCTTTTCCAGCGCCGTCTGGATCATAAACAACGCACCTTATATTTCTATCTCATTTCGTTGCTGAGTTATAACGTTTCAAAGAGTGTATCCTCCAATTTGGGACACCCTGTATATAGCTTTATTATTCCAAGACATTTCATTTTCAATTTTTACAAGGATATTCTCATATAACTGATGATCATTTATGTTATTGAATTGAATTGAATTTTTTTAAAGAAAAAGAATTTCCACTTTGGTATTTTATTAATAACGCCTAAAATTATGTCATTCGGCACGTCTTCAAACAGTTTTTTTAAAGCTATCATGGTTATTTAATATTACATAAGACTGTCAAATAAACTTTAGATAACACTTTAGATAACTTTAGATAAAATAGATCCACTCACTTTACTTTATAAACATTATCGAAGGCTGGAGGTGACGTTACGGATATGGAAATACATTTTGTATAGACAGTCCAGCGATACTAGTAGAAGGCAAGTATCATTATAGAAATTATTTGAGTATCGTTGAATGTTAAAGCTGTACCTCTACAGCTATGGGTAGACCCATGTGTGAGCCGGAGGGATTAGGCTCCGGCGATTTTGGACCAACAAGATTAGTTGAGGTCGGGTGGTCCGCCTTTAACCCCAGGGTTAGAAACCCATTACCCATTTGAGGTTCGGGTAAACCTAGAAACTGTTTTGAGGAGAAATAACCGTAGAGAAATTACAATAGTCAGGAATTGAATCCGGGTTCTTCCAGTTCGCAGGCCAGCGCCTAAACTAGTGGACTACAGGATCTGCATTATAGTATCATAGTAGAACAAATGGAATTTGTATCGCTTTTTATGGATGACAATGCTATCATCTACAAAATTCGCCATATTTCTGTTCTAGAGAACATGCTGTAAAGCAGGGGTGCTCAAACTTGTAGTGTCTGTGATCGACCACAAAATATTTAGGCGACAAGCGATCGACGGCCGACTATTAGGACTAGGATAAGACATAGCTACAAAAGAAAAGACGTACATACTAAGGAAAAATGGTATTATTGCACATACTTACAAAATAGAAAATATACATAATAGCTTACGTACCTAATTAGATAATTGTAACATAGTCTTAAATTGCTAATTTTGACTGAATGTTGATGCATGACACTGCCATCATCCCCTTGTTTTTAAAGGATGGCATATAATTATTGAGCGCCAACCACAAGCATGACAACAGGTGTTCATCTGTAAGCCGATTGCGATATTTTGATTTAATTATTTTCATTTATTCATTTCGATTTATTTTTCATTCGCACAAGTAAGATGATCCGAACAATCCTGTTAACTGAAGAGCTATTTGTTTCAAATATAGATTTTTTGTCTTAGGATAACAAGAACCAGCATTTGCTATCTGTTGCTCTTGCTTTGAGATGTATATCTGACATTATCTGCAATACCTTATTTTGGACAGAAGAGATGTCCATATTGAAAGTGTTTGATATTTCAGTAGCAGATTTTCAATGTCTGCACAATAAAATGGATAAGTCATGAAAGTTACAATATCCGTCTGTTTATCGAAATCAAAGTCTTTCGAAACTCGCTTAGATGTTTTTAGCTCTGTCTCGTAATTATCATAATTTAAGTGAGAACTTGCTCTTGCTTCCAAAGCTGGAAATTTTTGAAGATGCTTTTTGTTCAGTTGTAAGAATTAATAACTTCAATTTTTTTTTGAAAGAGTTTATTGCGGTAATCATATAGGATAATGGTTTGATTTTTACCCTGTAGCTCCAAGTTAATGATATTCATATGATTTGTCACATATGATATGAAAGCTAAATCCCAGAGCTACTTTTCGTTTTTAAGTATCTCAGTGTCGTCACCTCGTTCATCTAGAAAAGAAAAAATTTCAGATAGTAATTCCTGGAACCTTTTTATAAATTTTTCGCGGCTCAACCACCTCACGTCTATACAAAGAAGTAAATCATTATGCTCAGCAGACTCGCTGGCTTCTAATTGCACTTTGAAGAGGCGTCTTTGCAAGCTTCGCGCACGGATGGAATTCACGATCTTCGTGGTAACGTTCATGACATCTTTCATATTCAGTGTTTTTTAACATAAAACTTGCTGGTGAATGATGCAATGTAATGTGAAAAACGATAAGAAGTCATCATTAGCTCTATACAATGCAACAAACCCATTTTTTCTGCCAGTCATGGATGGTGCTCCATCTGTTGTAATGCACGAGTTTGTAAATCGGTATCACATACTTTTTTACAAAATTCGGAAAAGCGTTCCAAATATCTTCTCCGCGAGTTTTTTCTTTCCATGGTAGCATTGTCAACAATTCTTCTTTAGCCGACATATCCGAAAATACCATTAGAATGAAAATGTATAACTGGGCAGTATCAGTCAAATCGGTGGACTCATCAAACTGCAAAGAAAAGTATGTTGATTCCATTGATTATATTCCATGATATCATTTGTCAGTTTGGCCTCTAAATCACTGCTCATGATCTCGACACGTCTAGTAACAGTTGGACGAGATAACTGGACCTCCTTGATGGCAGATATAATCTCTGTTTTATTTTTGAAGTCATTAAACAGTACATCTGCCGCTTCAATAAACGCTTCTTTCACTACCGTTCCATCTTCGAAAGGTTTCTTGTGTTTTGCCAGTATGTGGGAAATTTTAAAAGACGCAATTGCAGCTACTGATTGTTTCGCTGGTCTAGTGAACATGGATTGCCCCTTATTTCAAAACACTTTTCAAATCTTGAAGTTGTTATCTTCTTAACTCACTCTTTTGCGGAAAATCGTTTTCATAGTTTTTATGCACGGTTTTACAACGCCTTTCTAAGTTCCCGCGTTTAGGCAATGCCATCAAAGCTCGACAAACAAGGCAAACACTTTTATCTTTGGCCGTAACAAATAAGAATTCGTCCTCCCAATCACTCTTAAAATGATAGGTTTTTTTTTGCCGCAATCATTTTAAGTTGCAAATTCTACGTACAAGTATTCTAATTACTTAGTAATAATGAATGAGATATATGATATATGTGTTTTATATATGAAAAACTAATTCTAGAAGAATCTGTAAAATTCTAGCCAATCAGTGCCCTGAACGTCACGCGGTTGCGATGCTTCAGGAATATTCCGACTAATCAGAGCGCAGCGTGACGCAATCGAGTGTTGTCTAGAGAATAATGCTTTCGATATAGCGCGCATGCGTAATGAATGACAGGTCCCAACTTGAATTGAAACTATTATTATTAAACAATCTTGACTATAATTTTCGGAATCCATAATGCGTAATTATTATTTAAAAGTGTCGCGTAAGAGTAACCGCCGCAGAAATTAGATTATTTTGTATTGATATCTAAATTATTTCCCCGATCGACTCCAAAAGCTCCCGCGATCGACCGTTTGGCATCCCTGTTGTAAAGCGTCGAAGTTCACTTCCTTCAACAATTGCACAGTTGG
>JAFIDM010012231.1:17634580-17649940 GCA_023159025.1 Thereuonema tuberculata
TTGCTGGGGAAACCCAAGGTTTGAAACATACAAACATAATAATAATATTGACTTTAGAGTATCTCACCTAAATGATATTTTAAATGATGCACTTAATTTCTCTTTAACAAATAATAAACTTGATTCTCACTTCGAATTGAAAAATAATAATATTCACTAATATAATTCAATTTCTTTACTTAAGAAATTTTATTCCAGTAGCACTAATTTTAAATTTAATTTCTTCTCCTTGGAAATTAATTCTATCGCTGTTGAACTAATCCTCTTCTCACAGTATACTTGATAATATTTCTTTCCCGTTGTCTTCTAATTTCTTCTAACACGAATCAATAAATATAAATAGTTTACTTACAGTTCGCGGTTCGTTTTCTAATGGTGACTTCTTATCCAATAATGAATCTTTACTTGCATTCGACGCTGATTCAGACTTCCCTCTCACGCAATGGTTTAGCCTTTGGCTTCTACTTGCAGACGTTCTGAATTACCGTTCCGCTTTTCGTCTAGTCAAGCTTTTTACTTTGTTGCTTCTTCCTTGCTTCGTTCTGATAACTTCTATCTTCTGTATAATTTGACTCTACTCTTTGAAGCTTATTTCTTATAGCCTTTTACTGCCTCACCCCTTTCAATCTTCGTTCGACGAATCGTTTCAAATTTCCCGGTCTTCGCACGCATTCTACTTGCGTCTCGCGGTTGCCTACTGCGGTGTTGGACTTGCGTCATCGTTCATCATATACTCTGGAACCAGTGTGTCACTATTAGCTTTACCATTGACTCTCTCAATGACACTCCGTCCAAAACGAGGCACTCACTAGTTTTAAAAACTTCATATGATGTAATATTTAAAGTCTCAATTTAATATTTCCTTTTCACAAATTTACTATTCAAATTATGTTTGAAGCATTAAAAATAATTCCTCTAATTTTAAATATAAAATTATCCACATTATTATACAATATTGTATTGTTGTTATTATTATATAATTTACTGGTATTATGGTATAATATTACTCAATTATATATTATGGACGTATATTACTCAAGATTTTGTGTCTAATAGAAGCCCATCTATTAAACATACTAATACAGATGGCGGCCATGTTGGATTTATAGCAAACAGGCCACCAGAGGTCGCGCACAAGTTGTTTGCGATGGTTTCCTAAAACCTTAAGACCATATCTAAGACTATACCAAATTTCAAAGACTTGGCACAAAATGCACGATTCTTCTGAATTTCCAATAATTCCAACCCAGCTATTTTACTAAAATATCATCAGGATAAATGTTTAGGAATTAGATCATTAAAAAAAAATTTTTTCCAATCATAATCTGGTCTATCTGTAGAAATTCCTGCATTGAATTTCTAACCCTAAAATTTCTAACCCTAACTTTTGCGGAGAGACAATTTAATTTTCTCATCTAGGATAATTAGTTTAGCTTTCGAAGTTCAGCCTTTTTTTCATGTTCTTGAAGCGCAGTCAACGCATTGTTGTCACCGAATGCCTTGTGACATCCACGAGCTTAATCAAGTGTTGTTTAATTGTCGCATGAGCCACGTGAGAATAAATCCAGAAAAGATGTTATTTCTTTGAGTGCCTGCAGGCTGTTCAGTTGCATCTCTCACCGACATAAGACGTGAGAAAACTGTTCACGTCCTCGCAAAAAGAAAGCGAGGTGCCTGCATATTTTATGAGTATCTCCAAGACGCAAGGCGAAGAAAACGTGCCGATTATTTTGCCTGGATACGGGAGCAAAAAGGAAGCTGTTCCAAAGCAAAGGCGGCATCGATTGTAAACTTGCCGAAGGACGAAGCAAGACAATAATAAAGATCGAGGAAATCGGATGGACCAGGGCTGGAAATACCTTCATCCCAGGGAAAGCAGTTTCAGCGGGAATTTCACCGACGCAGTGATAGGCCTAATAATAGGTGAGAAGCCTATCCGGAAAAGTTCGGATAATCTTGCGATAATCGTCGCAAGTAAAATATATGTGATCCGTTTAGAATCGTCCGACAGCCATTAAAAAGCGGTTGTGGTTTTAGAAGTTAGTGTCCAGTGACAAAGTAACGAAGTTCAATTCACCCAGGACAGAATTGAACTCGGTGTCAAAGTCTTATACGTGCAAACGGAGACTTTGCAAGGATACGAAAGTGGATCGAAAGCGTATGTGTTTCTTGCGAATAATAGTGAAATTAAGTTTCCAGAACTTTTGTGATTACACGCATGTGAAGTCATCGGAGAAAAAAAGTGAACTATAATCCCAGTGAACAGTAACTTTAGCAAATTGTTTTTTATATGTGTTTTATGAAATAATTTGCTGTCCGAAGTCATGTTGCTGATTGAAAGCAAGTAGCGATAAAACGAAGCCAAGAACTTTGATTTAGTGACATTGATTTTTAATATTCATAGATAATTGAATTATTTGTAAGCTTTAGTTTAACAAGCTAGTTATATCTTTTATCATCGAATTAAATCTGTAAAAGATTTCTGTTTTTTGGTGTTATTTGGTAGAAGATAGTGAGCACTAATATTTACTCTGTTGATTTACGCATATAATTTAATACATATAATTACACTATCTTTGAGTTTATTTCACCCATTGTAGAGTAGTAGTTGTCTCTATAAAAACGCAAATTCAGATTGAATATCTTCATCATTTTTGTAACATCCACAGGACAAAGGAGTGCAATTTTTTTATTTTATTTAGATGAAACATGTAATATCGACTGAAAGTAAAAATTATTTACTTTTTTTTTTCGTTTTAGTTTCTGTAGTAAATATATATGTTAGTGCAGATTTTTCGATTTAATTTTGATGAAATAAATAATATCGACTGTAAGTAAAAATTAATTTGTTATTTTTTTTTCGTTTTCTTATACTATGATTTTACACAACAAAATAAAAAAAAAAATCGTTGATGTTATTACTTTCTTTCTATAAAATTATTCAGATTTAGAATTAACATTATTCATTCTGATTTAACATTCTTTCTTTTCCAAAAAATATTTTTTCTTTTTCATAATGTGAAAATAATATATATACGATTTTACTCAACAAATTAAAAAAAAGATTTTCTTTAATATTATTAAGTTCTTTATATAAACTTATTCAGATTTAAAATAAGCATTAATCGTTCTAAAATTATTCAGATTTAGAAATAGCATTATAAAAAAAACTTTTCCTTTCCTTTTCATAACAAAAACGAAATTTATACATGATTTTATTTTTTGTGTAAAAAAGAAAACATTAATTCTTTTCATCTTTCCACTTTTTTTTTAATAATAATATTCAATTTCTGAATTAACATTATTAATTTTTAGTTTCCGAAAAAACTATTATTTGTTCTTTTTCATAATGCGAACTTAATTTATATACGATTTTACTCAACAAATTATATAAAAAAAAATTTTTTTCTTTTCATATTATTACTTTCAAAATGGTACAAACAATTAGAAAAGGACCTCATTGAGTTAGGATTCCCAAATTTACAGGATAGAAAGGTGGTCAGACATATTGTCCACACAGGGAGATTTGAGGAAGATGTGAAGAAACCAGCAGGCCGTGCTTGGTCGGAGGAGCAGAAATTGCATCAGTCCATCCGAATGAAGAACTATTGGGCAAGGAGGAAGGCTCAGAGTGTGTTGATTCCGAGTGGTCCTAAGTGACCCATTCGCGAAGAAGAAGATTATTACTTTCTTTTTAAAAAATTTTCGTTTATGTTATTACTTTCTTTCTATAAAATTATTCAAATTTAGAATTAACATTATTCATTCTGATTTAACATTCTTCTTTTCGTTTTCCGTAAAATAAATCGGTGTGAAGAATACAATTTAGTAAAATTTTTTTCTTTTTATCATTTCGAAACACACTAACAACATTTTGTTTTCGTTTTTATGAAATTCGAAGCCCTATTCTGAGCTGTATATATTCGGTTACATGTAATCATTTTGTAAGGAGAATCATTGTGAGTGAATTCCAAACCTAAAAACATTACTTTCTCACATCAAATAAATAACAAGTTTTTTCGCACTTTCCGTAAAGAAATAGATAAAAAACTTCAAAGTAAAAGAAAAGCCAGCATTTTCTCAAGCTGAAATATTAAAAGCAACACATTTTACAATTTTTTCCAGTAAAAAAGAAAGACAGGTTCAAACCTTAATAGTCAAATGAAGAAAAACCAGTTCACAAGTTTCTTATGATAAAAAAGAAGAAAAATATTTATTAAAGACAAATGAAAAACTTAAAGACTGAAGAAAATTTCTTTCATGAATCATATAATATGTAAAGAATATAAAAAAAAGAAGTAATAGTACCACTAAATGCCGTTCCTGCATGGCCGAGCGGTCTAGACGGCGGTCTGCCGTGTGGCTGATGTATTGGAACCCGGGTTCGAATCCCAGCATGGGCATGGCTGTTTCTTTCTTCTTCTGTTTTCGTACGTTTCTCCCCTGGGACTTACTATCTCAGGGTTATTCTGGACGAGATGTGAATCTCGTCCCCCTTCTTGAATTTCCTAGCCTCACCCTGACGTTGTCAGGTTGGGCTAGTCCGTGATCCATAGTTGGCCAAAGTCGATGAAAGGAAAGGAAGTACCACTAAATAAGGTTTAAAAACATTATAGGAAGTTTGATAATTCATTTTCTTAAAGAAAGGAAAGAAATACATTATATAAGATAATTAAAATGATAATTACATGCATGAAAAACACTCACCATCAATCTAGCAATTTCACGAAGTTTTATATATATTACAACTCAGGTTTCTTTCATTTATTCCAAAACTCGTTAATTATGCATATTAAGGTATGAAAAATCAATCACTATCATTCTATTTTCATAGGAATTTCACAAAGTTAGATATATTACAATCCGGTGTTTCTTTCAATTATTCCATTATGCAAATTCAGGTAAGGAGTATGAAAACCAATCAATATGAAAAATCAATCACAACCAATCGATTCTCCTAGTAATTTCACGAAGTTTTATATATATTACAACTCAGGTTTCTTTCATTTATTCCATTATGCAAATTAAGGTATGCAGTATGAAAACCAATCAATATGAAAATCAATCATCATCAATCGATTCTCTTCGCAATTTCACGAAGTTTGATATATCACAACCCAGGTTTCTTTCAATTATTCCAAAACTCATTAATTATGCAAATTAAGATAAGAAGTATGTAAATACTAATCTTAGCACCCTACGTTTCCTTATGTTAATTTTGATCTCAAACGCCCTAAAAACCCTAGTTTTTATGCAAATCCAGGTCTCAAGCACCCTAATATGCAAATTTCGGCCGAAATCTACCAATATGCAAATGATTTGTAAATTTTCCCTCATTCACCTTATCTCTTTCTTTTAATTATGTTAATTTTGATCTCAACGCCCTAAAGACCCCAGTTTTTATGCAAATCTAATCCTAATATGGAAATTTTGTCCTATATGCAAATGATATGCAAATTTTGTTCTATATCGCCACATTTAGGGTGTGCTATAACGCCGCAATTACTACTTATGACTGTTCTTCTTAAGAAAAATAACTACCCAGACAAATTTATAAAAGACCAAATTAGTTCTTACAATATGTTCAAAATAAAATAAATAAATAAATTTGAAAATAGGGTTTACATCCCTTATCTCAATGATAATAGTTTTTTGTTACAAAAATTGAAATAAATCTTTCAATATTAATGTTGGCTTTAGATACAAAAATAAAATTAAAAATTTACTTTGTAAAAAAATGTAAAATCAAAATTAAAAGGCTACAAACAATTATAAAATTGTTTGTAAAACTTTCCGAAATTTTTACTTAGCCGAGACTAAAAGAACCTTAGCGGAATGGGTCTCGGAACAAGGAATGGCCCTAAAAAATAAAAACAAGGATACTTCCGACATAGCATTTCATTGTTTAACTAAAGGCCATGCCATGGATACCAATGTACAAATTCTATATAAAGAAACTAAATTAGAATTAAGGAAAATTTTAGAAAGTTGTATCATTAGGAATTCAAAAACCAGAAACTTCAATAGATACGAAGGAGCCTTCGTAGACTATAATATCATTATGCTCATTAAAGATTATTTAAATTTTGACACCAAAAAAAATAACAACTATTATAGATTTAAATTATTAATAATATATATGAAGTATTAATTAATTAGTAATTATTGAAAATAATTGACATCCTCTTAAACTAAATTAAAGTTATTGATATTCCAAGCCTTTATTATATTATGCCGTTCAACCCGTTCTTTGTTTGTTTGTTACTTTATTCTAATTTTTGACTTAAAAAAAAGAAGAGGTATAAATTCATACAAAATTTGTCTTTTATATTTAGTATTTAATAAATATTTTAAATACTAATGTGACGTGTGAAAGAGTTTGTATTTGTCTAACATATTCGGAAAGATGAAAAGGAAGAAGATTGTTGAAGAATTTGGTATATTTATAGATAGATAGATAGATATTGTGATGGTGTTTGTGGTCAAGTCTTTGGGATCTAAAGACAACGATTCAAGTTCTGGAATTGAACTGAATTAATTTATTACATGAAAAAGATTTGTAGTTTTTTTGTAGTACATACCTAGTGGGATTGATTGGTTAATTAAAAATGTCATAATGATTGGACAAGAACATAACGAATACAACGGAAAAGTATTTAAAAATAAACAGAACAGCAATAATTAGGAAATAGAAAAGAAATAAATAACGGTTAACGATAAATATAAATAAAATACAGATAAACTCAGATAAATTATTTCTTGAGACAAATAAATGATTTCTAAAAATATATTTAAATATATACTTTTACAGTATGTTTCGAGAAAGTTCGAGACAGCTTCAGTAGATGTTAGACTGTTCTATGGTTTCTGATGAGGATGTTGAATATTCAAACGATGAATATTAAATCCTCGTTTTACTTTTTTCATGTTTTGAATTTTAAAGAAATGTCCATCTTAGAGATAATTATTTGAAATAGTTTATTGTCTCAAAATTAGGATACTATTGATAATTGAAATTTATTTGTTAAGAAGTTCACTTTCTTGTTTAGATTTTCTTTTCTCATCTATTTACATTAAATAAATGTTCCCGACAAATAATTCTTATTCTTAAATTGCTTAACATTATTTTAGCTTACATTTCTCTATTGTACTTCATTTCAAATAAGTTAATTGTCTATTACTTATCTGAAAGCAATCTAATCCATATTTTTTTTCTTTTTCTTTTTTAGGTTAGTCTCATTTGGTTTGATTTAATCTTCCTATTGTTAAGGAAAGAAAAACAACAATTACTTACTAGCAGAATGACCAGTTCTTCGCTTGGATTACAAAAAAAAAAACCGACAAATGTTCTGATATGGATGATAAGGAAATCACTTCGAAACTTTCCCGGTTTTTACAAATAAATAAACAAAAACTCAAAAGGTTAGATCTCATTAAAAATCTATATCTGTATCTATCCCGAAAACCCCGCAGAAGTAGCCTTCAAACACTGTTTCTTATCCACTCACCGCCCTCTCGTGTACATCCATAGTTCCACATTATTCGCATTTACTAACTTGAGATTCCTAGGTATGAAATTTAAATTAAGATCGGAGAGACTTCCCACCCTTTCTCCCCTTCTCTCTCCCGTTTACATTCGTAGTTCAAGGTTATTCCAATTTTGTAACTCGAATTTATATAAGGTCATAACTCTATCACTTCGAAGTTCGTAAAAATCAAAAGACCATTACAAATCTATATCTATCCTGAAAATCCCGTGGCTATTATGCACAACAATATTTAGTTCCAGTTGTTGCACCATAATATTTGTGTAATTCCCATTATCTCCATGACGTACATATGTGTGGTTATCATGCATAACAATAGTTTAGTTCCAATTGTTGCACAACAATATTTGTGTGAATTTCACTCCCTTTCACCCGGTATGTTGCTTTTACGTCCAACAGATGGCGCAGTTTTTCACAAGAAATAGGTTTTTATCTGTATAAGGTGTGACATCTGCATAATAGGTATACAAAAACACGCGCGTATTCGAATGCAACGTTGTGCCAAAATTTCAAAGCAATCGGTGAAGAACTTTCGAAGATTTACGATTTTGAACAAACGAACATTTACATTTTTATTTATTTAGATTGTATTATTGTTATTGGATCATCGGATAAACGATTAAATACGACTGTATTTCATAAATCAAGATGAAGAGGTTTGTTAGAATTTGAAAATAATATTTACAGTACTTCAGATTGGAAAAACGTCTTCATTTGTGCACTGTTAGGCTTCTATTCAGAAAGTAGCTCAAAGCAGAAGAATCCTTATATCCCCGCTGTCTGATGTCGCGAGAAATTCATAATTGGTCTATGGACCCATGGTGGTGTCGCCACAGTAGCAAGAGCCCGTTGCAAACTGTTAAAGAGTCAAGCGGTGTTTATCGTGGCTTTTCTTTAAGAAAAAGTATCCACAAAAATAATTCAAAAAAATAGAACACATTTTTAAGACTTCAAGAATGCCCACCTTAGTCATTTTTTTCTTATTTTGACAGAATTTCTGGAGAATCACGAATACGGAAAAAAAATGTATTTTTGCTTATATTTGAGGTTCGGAGTGCCATATGCGACACAACACCCGATGCTTCTGATTGATTCACTCAAAAGCAAAATAATGATCTGACGAACTGAAACTCATTTCAGAAGTAGGATTACAGATGAATAAATAACTTAATATTCGCAAACAACAGTAAAATTATTTATTCTTCTATATTTTTCTACAAATTTATGAAATATCCTTAATATTCTTCTATTAATCTATGGAGAGCTTCTATTTTTTTTAATGGGCTTTGAAAATTATAAAAGTTTCCGAGAGTTTAACAATCGTGTCAAATAAATTCTCACCCTTTCAACTTTATATTTCTGATTATATTTCTGATCTACCAGTGTATTATTTTTTCCTTTTGTCGTATTTCTAACATTTCCATATTATGCTCCAATTGACTTATTTTCTCATTTTGGGCATTTTTTTTCCGTAGTGGTTAGATTTTTTGCTACTGATTTTTGATTATCAGTGAGAGTTGATAAATTCTTCAAAATATCCTCACATTGTTTATTTACAAATTCCAGTTCTTTATTGAGGTTACTTTTGAAAGGGATACCTTTCTGTTTTCCATTATGTGATCCGTACATTCGCTATATATAGTAACCGTGGGGCGTAATACATTGCTACTAGGATTGCTGCTCCTATATTGTTTTGTATTATTTACTATATCTAAGAGAATTCAAAAATAAGCTTAACATGGCTTAGTGAAAAAATTGAAACTGCACATCAATCAACAAAAAGTTCTTGTACCTTGAGCTATCATGTCGGGAATCTGGGACAGCTGTTTCAGTCTTATTGGGTTTCGTGAGCCAGGTTTTCCTTTGATGGTAGTTCAGAGTGCAAGACAAAAATAAGGAAACCATTTCAGCTCCCCGAAATGGCCCTCAAACAAACTCAAAGCAACAATGATAAATAATTATTGATACTTTTTACTAAAGAAACGAAATTTGTCTCAAATCAAGGTTTTATACTCTCTATAGTGAAAAATTTAAGAAAAATCCATATGAAGAATATTGATATTGAAATCACCATCAAAAAAGAAACCTTGTTAAAATCGTATCTCAGGGTTGAAAAAAATGATAGTTTTGAAAATAATGACTTATAATTATCATTTTCCGGTAATTACAGAAGTTTCTGTTTGAATAGAAGTTATTTGCTCTATTATTTAAAACTGAAGCAAGGTCAAGGACAAAATTGTGAAGCTCTAATTAACAGCAATTATTAAATTTGCCAATTCCAAAATTACAATAAAATTTGAAGAGGAAACATTTGCAAAAAATTATTAATTACTTTTATTTGAAAAATATTTCACGTGATTTGGTAAAAAAAAAAAAAAAACTTTCACTATCTACGCATCTTTATTTCAATTTTATTAATCATTTATTCCACTCAATATTGTTATACTTAAAATACAATATATTTTTAAAAAAATACCAGAATCGCGGACTTTTTCGTTTTCCAAAATGAATATCGAGATCTATTTTTCTGCCAACGGCAACCAGTAAAGAGGCCATGTAATCTAATTGGCGTATGAATATCTAGTTTCGATCCACGTAACTCGTCGTTTATACAAGATGCCAAGATGACGGCGCCAAATCGATTTTGGCTAATGTAACCCATCAAAGTGTTAAAAAGATAATGATTTATGTATTTATAAATATAAAATTCCCTCACATAGCTCTGAATGATGTAGTAATCGCAAAATGATCATTTTAAATCGATTTGGAATCGTGTGGGCGATAATAGGGTGTGATATACGACATTTGGCGTCGCGAACTAATAAAAGTTCGGTTATATCGCGGTTATATCGCGATCTTCGAAATCTTGGCTCCGAAAGATCGCGTTATAACCGAGCTTCAGTGTATTATATTTACAGTTATAGATAAACAAGCAAGTATTCATTTCGTTTTGTATCTATATATAACTGGAAAAATTCGAATACGTACCTCAACATGCGACTGCAGGGTTGAGTATTGAAAAGATTAAATGAGGCTGAAATGAAAAAGCGGTAGAAAAATAAACAAAATTAAAGCTTTACGCAAGTTCCGTAAATTTTTACACGAAACAATAATTTTAATTTCAATCGGTTCTGCCAAACAAAAGATTGCAATTAAAATGTTGCTAAAGCTTGTTTCATCGTTATAATATTTCAAAAATAGACTTACTATCGCTTTCACCGGATTTTACAAAAATAAGCCACCAACTGTTATTGAGCATGGGAAGTTTAACTTTGCCACAAGAACACTTTTGTTCTCTACTTGTTCATTTGACTGTTAGTACGCGAATCATGTTGAAATAGCTCGATAGATTGCTATTAAATTTGTTACTTAGTTTACTAATATAGATTATCTCGTTGTTTTAATCCTATTCTATCCCTCAGTTGTCACTTACGAAATTCCTCGCTTTAACAATTAGTTCGATTTCTTGAAAATGGCGTGATTTTTATTTATTTGGTCTTACTTCAAATATGAGTACGATTATTATGCTCCCATTCCTGTAATCCTCCAAATTGATAGTTCCCACTAAACAAAACCAGAGCATCTACCTGGACTAAGTAAAAATTCACTTATATATTGCATTGTATTGATTTAGTGCCGTACCCGTACTCGATATATCTTCAACTAGATACTTAGCTATTTCTAATAGATGATAAGATGGAAACCAAAACGATTAGTCTCATACAGTGTTTTAAGTTGGATCAATAATAAGTCAAGCATTAATAAGCCATTAATAAGCTTATTCCTTTTCAGAACCCACAGTGGTTTATGTGCGAAGTCCATTGCAGCCTTCTCATGATTTGCTTATATCCAGAACAAATCTCGGAGGTTTCACCGATTTCATGTGCGACCTGATCCAGCCCAGGCTAATCAACTGCAGTTATACGGGACACCTCAAGGAAAATAAATATACTAAAGCAAATAGCATCGGTCTGTCGATTGTGGCAACTGCAGCGCGGATGCGCATTTTAAAGTCGCCTAGATCAAGCGGTTGGAGAGGTACAAACACCGTGTCATTAACATATTGCCATAAGAAGTCGCAAGGAGTGAGATCCGGGAAACGAGGTGGACCTGATATCAAGTGTGATTAAAAGTCTTTAAGATGGTGAATAATGTACCATGAAACGGAATAGAAACATAAATAAGAGTATTGTTGATGGAAGGGAATAGCGGTTATAAATACGGTGCATGGTAATTTGCATCGGTTTGTTTATGAAAAGTAAGAGGTCATTATTGGGAAACAATATCTTATTGATTTTCCGGTTTCACTTTCGGTTTCTATTGGATATCAACAATGCCACCATTCGATTCTTTCGGTACTATTTGGTAATGAAAATTTTTACATGAACATCCTGTGCCCTATAATTTCCGGAAAAACGGGTGATACGGGTGCTGTGATTCACCCTATAGGCCTACATATATATTTATGTAATACAGTAGTTGTAAATGTTTATACTATTTACGTCAGTTTACAACTGTTATTCCGATTTTCGTTTTCTTTCTCTATCTTCTTAGGTCTTATTTTATTATAAATAATTACCCAAAATTGCATAGCACCGAATAAAATTGAAACAAACAAAAATAGAACCCCCAGATCAATGTGTAGGTTCGCCTGCAAAATATATCGGATGGTGAGGCAAAGGATGTGTTCTATCGGAAGGGCTCACTTTAGGACCACCTAGCGCCGTAATGGGGCGTTTCCGGAAATGGGTTCAGTAGGAATATATTGATCCTTAGCCATGCCCGTACATGTGGTTTGAATATTACACATGAATTTTGCAACATCCTGTAGATGTATATATACATAGAGAGAGAGAGAGAGAGAGAGTGAATCTAAAATAGGGGGCAAACTGAAGCGGTTTTCCCTAACGAAATAAAGTAAAAAAGATTAGATAAACATACGACCTACGGCCAGAAGTGCATGGTTGCTGAGTTATTCCAATCCAAAGAAACGAAGCCAGACTACAATGGAAACAATGGACATGAACATTTTGAACATTTACTATGACGTGTGCGGTGACCACATTGTGGTATTGTACGAACTACATGCTACCAATAAAAATACTGTTCATGCCTGTTGTTACCGTACATGCTGAAATTAACCCCTCAACAATGTTCCCTTGCTATGTGATCGAAAATAAACTAATCCAATAATTTGAATAGTTATATTTTGTGTCTGTTTAAATTTTTAATATTTTCAAATCAACAAAAATCATCTAAATTCAGGATGAAATAACAAAACACAGGAACTACACTCCCGTGCAACTAAATCGACTCACTCCTTCAGAGCGCACAAAAAGGCGTATATTTTTTGAATGGCTTAACCAATTTTCAAAAAAAAATTTTTTGAAAGCATAATGTTTGCACTTTACAATGACACCATTATCATTAAAATCTGTACAATATTTTTCAAATGAATGTAATCTGAACGTAAGCGTAGCAAAATATAGTCTGAACGGAAACCATGAGTTGCGCGCCGCACTCCTCTATAAAATCCCATGTGGACCGATATTTCTTATCAGTCGCTTATCATACGTTCATCTGTACATATCTCTGCAAGTTTAATTCATTGTTTTCACAAACCCATGGATACTACGCCAGAAGACGCCGCACAAGTTGTTCTTTGTTGCAAGCAGGCCACAGTCAACGAGAAGTAGCTCGGCAACTAAACTTGAGCCAATCTGCTGTCTCAAGAGTATTCAGAAGGTTTCAGGAAACTAGTACCTTCACTCGGAGACCCCATACTGGACGGCGCCGATGCACATCTGAGAAGGACGATCGCTTTTTCGTTTCAACTTCACTGCAAAATCGCCATCTCACGGGCGTCGATCTGCAACAGGAGCTCAGACAAGTTCGTGGATTGCTGTTCTCAATGGACAGTCAGAAGACGCTTGAAGGAAGCCAACCTCACTCCAAGACGGCCCGCTAGAGGCCCAAAATTGACCGTAAGTCACCGCACAGCACGACTCGAATTTGCTCGGGAACACGTCAATTGGAGCATCGAGCAATAGCGGTCCATCCTATTCACTGATTAGAGCAGAATGTGTCTCCATGGTAACGATAGGAGAGGCCGGATCTACCGGTATCCAGGAGAGCGATTTTCACAGTGCTGTTTTGCAGTCTCATACGGTGGCGGTTCCTGCATGATGTGGGCTGGCATATCCCTTGAGGGAAAAACAGATCTTGTTTTCATACCTGGTGGAGGCCGGAGGGGGTCTGACTGCTCGACGATACATTGAGGACATTCTCCTGGATCATATTGTGCCCTACGCAGGATATATCGGGGAAGACGTCATGTTGGTGCAAGACAATGCCCGGTGTCATTCAGCACGTACCACTCGGCAATTCATGGAGAAGGTTGGTCTCGAGACAATGGAGTGGCCAGCCCTCAGTCCCGACATGAATCCGATTAAGCATTTGTGGGACGAGCTCAAACGGAGGGTCCGAGCCAGAAATCTGGCACCGTCTAATATCAACGAGCTCAAGATTGCGCTGCAGGAGGAGTGGAATGGGATCCCCCAAGCCTTTGTCAAAGCCTTAATAGGGTCTATGAGGAACCGCATGCAAGCCGTCGTATAGGCAAGGGGAGGCAATACCAAGTATTGATTAATAAAAAGTTTCCTTGTTTTGCTTGAATTTTTTGTTGTATTTTAATGTTAAGTATCTACAATTGTTTTTCCTAAGCATGCATTTTGCTTGCGTTTTCATTCAAAATGCATTATAAAACAAAATATTGTACAGATTTTAATTATAATGGTGTCAGTGTAATGTAAAAATATTAGGCTTTCAAAAAAAAATGTTTTTTTAAAACCGGATAAGCCATTTAAAAAACATACGCCTTTTTGTGCGCTCTGAAGGAGTGAGTTGATTTAGTTGCACGGGAGTGTATATTATTCGCCGCAGAATAAAGTGTTACGCGGTTCTCTGACGTCACATCAATCGTTACAAAAAACCTGTGATTGTAATTTAAAGATATTGCCTTCTTTTTTTAAAAATTTTAACATTATCCCAATCACTTGGGATGATGTTCAATAGATGCTTTTTGGAAACTGCATGTTAATTGTTAGACCACATCAATTTCGTTTAATTTTGGTGTTTCTTAGACTTATACCTGTTTTGTAAGTCTTGTAGTATGAAGAATTACCTAAATAATCTTAGCCCATTTATTCCGGATTTTTTCTGAGATGTATCTTTTTGATTTTATTGTTAGGTGTTGCTGTCGTATTATATTATCTTCTCTTCTTGGTATCTAAATCATTGTTTATTCTTCCAAACAAGGAAGGAGGATGTTTATTACAATGGCGGCTTTTCAGGGGAAGTAGGTGAAGTGGCACTTCACCAATTATTTGTAATAAAAGAATATTATTTATTTATAATATAACAATTATTATAAGGAAAAATTTATTTTCCTTATCACTATGTTGGTTTTAATAGAAACGTATTTTTTTATTTTGTAAGTCCCGTGCCGTCGAGTTCTGGCACAGAGCGCGGTGCGATTCTGACTGTCCAAGTGAAGTACGCCTCGTTTTCAACTTTCTCAACCTCAGGGGCGGAGTTTAGATCTACAACCGAGGCGCTGGTTGCTATGACAACCGTGACGGGTGAAGTTGAAGCAACAACCGCTATACGGGTGAAGTTGAAGCATCAGAGAACCATGTTCTCTTCTCCAATGGCTTGTTTCGTAGTGCTAAGCTGTTTTAAATATGAATCCTGTTTATGATATAGTCTCTGTTTTATTAGAAACATCATTTTCACGTTGGAAAGACGAAGATAA
>JAFIDM010012231.1:17655058-17673590 GCA_023159025.1 Thereuonema tuberculata
TATATATATATATATATATATATATATATACTATCCATGCTAAATTACGTTTTAGCAATTTAGCATTTTTAATCTAATTTCAAAATAAAATTAAACACAAATTTTATTATTTAATTTAATTTTTAAAATACCTTTTATAATAATAATAGAAAAAAATTAGAATTATATTTTATTAAATATATTTCAATTCTAATAACACAAAGGAAGCAATAAACAGATATTTGAGCATATTTTTCGGACAAAGAATAAAAAAAAAAAACTATGGTGAATCTATTTTCGATCTTTGTGTCGTCTTATTTACCGCCAAGATTTACAGCATTATAATGTTGCTACAATGTACATTTGTAAAATTCAATTGGATATTGGCTAATCATATTGGATATTCAAGCATTTGAAAAATTTCATTATTCGAAACTTTTCTTCAATGATTAGTATCTAAGAAATATATATTGTAATTTAGAAATTTTTCTAACTCATATGTATTCTTCCGTAATACCCCGTATCTAATTATGCTCAAAGTAAGTAATACTTTTCCTCACATGAATCTGTCAAGTAAATTTCATGTGTATTGTGAATTGGAGAACTATCTATAATCGATTTTGATTATTGCATGTAATCGATTTTGATTTTAAGTTAAATTTTAAGTTACGGTAGACTCTTTGAATTTAACTTGACTTAAATGTTAAAAACTATGAAAAGTATTTTTCTGTTCTTGGACTGCACAACCGGAGACATGAAATTAAAATATTTTGCAATTGGAAGAAATTTTAGTACTTTCGATTACGAGATGAAGTTTCTTCTAAAATAGCAATTTCTGAATCGTCTCTTTAATTACAGAATATTCTTTAGCCTCCCGTTTGTACCTCCACTCTGACCTTGAACAATATTGACTATCAATTAATCACTTCAAGAACTGTTGTTCTTCTTCCGATTTACATCATGGTGGCCAAGTTAGGACAAGGGAAAGTTTTGCGAAGCAAAACAAAAAAGTTATTGTGAAGGTAAAATCTTATTTCGAAAAGAGAAGAGAGTTTTGATGCCCTTCGAAAAGTTACGGAAGGAATTTCTGCTGACACAGGAATAGGAGAAGGGTCAGTGAGGTATGTTTGCTGTGATGTTAAGCGCGCCTGTGAAAAGGGCCGTGATTTTTCCGGAGAAACTCCTGGCAAAAAACGTCGACGCATATCTCCTATCACGAAACCTGATTCCTCTACTCTGGAAGCTATCCGTCAAACGATTCAAGGTTTTTACCTTAAAGGAGAACTGCCTTCAATACGACGAATATTATGACGAGACTGTTTAAATGGAGGGAGTACAGTATCCGATCTTTGATCAATATTGTAGTAAACATGAAACTAAATCAGTTATTTTTTTTTCAAAACAAATTCCCCTAATTGTAAGATGATTCCTGCATTAAAGAAGGGATTATAAAATCGATTCTAATTATACCATGACGCCATCTGGTGCCCAGAGTGGATGTTAAGCCACTTTACGTAGTAAGTAGTAAGATTGAATTCACTTTGTTTTTTTTACTAAAATTATTTTCAACATAATATTACATTGTATTTACTTATTTTTTATAAGTTAGAATTGAGGTAAATTATTCAATAGGATTCTGTAAAATAATAATAATAAACAATATAAGTAAATATTAGAAAAAAAAGGGATTTTACGTTTAAAAAAAAAGTAAAAGTTTATGGAAAAATACTCTACCGTGCTGTAAAAGGTTCCACTATTTTCCCAACATATAGCTTGTTGAGCTCCAAAGTATAAATCATTCAGAGTTTTTATCTTCTCTGGAGTCCATTGCTTGTAATTCATTATACATTCTGTCACAGTTTTATTGGTACATTGATCTGGCTTCTTAACTGTTAGCAATTGTGGGAGAGCGGGTGTGCTTAAACAAACAGGACAATCCGATCCTGTGCAATTGCAGAAACCTGGAGGAAGGCTGAAAATAATCACATCACTTGTTATATCCCTTATTATAAAGTCGAAAGTGATAGAATAAATTTTTAAACATGGATAATTAAAAACTAAATGTAGTAATCTATAAAGATTAATAAAAAAATCAACGAGTTGTTTGCTCATTTCAAGGTTGGGTTACACTTCCAAACTTTTTAAAGATAAAATACAATATATTTGCAAACAATTCTTTACTTCGTGAAATTTTTTTCAACTAATTAATATTTACTACTAGCTGTGGTAACATACTTTGATTCTATCGAAATATATTATCAAAAATATATTATTAGGATAATATTAGTGGAAAATTTCTTGGAGGAATATTGCGTAGAATATTCATTTAAAAACATACGTAGATGAGATACATAGAGGAGGTTAATAGCTAAGATACTTGAAGGCACTATCGAAGTAATTACTTAAGCTATATACTTACGGTATTGATGGAAAACTTAGAAACGCTTTAACTTTAAATATGCCATTTAAAAAACTACTTATTATTAAATATTTTCTACAATTTCTTAACAATAAATATCAATGCAAAACTGCTTTCTTATTCAACTACTTTTATTTCGTCTTTAATATATTTATTGTTACTGAAACAATAAATTTTTAAAATATTTTTTTTATTTAATTGAGCTATATTTATTTTATTTTGATATTTGAACTGAAACCTTTGCTGAAGAAATAAAATCATTGTTTGTAAAATATTCGTGATCAAGCAAGAATTAATGGTTAAACGCCGACTATAGCCAATCACGTTTATGAATCTAATAAATAAATACTGTAAAGTTAAGACCTATTCTTTAAGACGAAAAGAAAACAAAAAAGAGAATATAGATTAAATAAAGAATATAGAGTTAAGCAAGAGTAAAGGTCAATGCTACTTGTTTTATCTTCGTTAGAGAATAGGCAAAATAGCATCAAGACTCCTACAGCCGTGAACTGATCGAAAATTAAATGAGGTTGAATAAACAATCTAACGTTTTCCAGTTTTAATTTTAGGATAGGAAATCCGGTACGAATTGTGGGAAATCTTGGTGAGGGCTCATTTTTTAATAATGAGGGACGAAATATTGTTAGACATTGAATTAGAGGTGTATTCCGAACAGTGCCTTTAAGATTCTGAAAAGTTGGAGGTTCGGTAACCGAAATTAGAATCGTCTTGAATCAGTAGTTGGATTTACAAGGGAATAATTCCTGAGTCTGAAATATTTCATTTTGCTGGCATAAATAACAACTAAATATAATCAAGAAACACTGTCCATTATTTTTATTTTATTATATATATTTCGTTAGAAAAAAGGGTTTTCTATTTACGCGAATCCTTGGGGGGGGGGGGTTAAAAACGCTTAGCTGATGTTCCTTCATGCTTCTCGCGTCTCCCTATGCTTTTCAGAAATCTTTTATTTTTTTCTCGTTTCAAAAAGCAGCGGTGGATCTAGGATTTTCAGAGGCAGATGCACGAAATCTACCAATTATAGAATCGTGCATGATTGTTCTTTTTTGCAGTCAATGACGTAGTTGTGGAGATGAATAGAGCTAATTCAATTACTCTTAATTGCTACTTTTAATTTGTTTTCATTTCCAGAAATTAATTCAATTTTTGATTTCATTTATACATGTTTCTTTATTTTTTTTTTAAGATCTGTATTTGCCTTGTGTTTTCTCATTTACAATTGTTTCAACAATTCTTTGCAGGTTTTCAACGTACATTTATATATTTTTATTTTGTTTTGTTTTTGGTTATTTATGATTTATGTTTCTAGTATAATGTCATTTTGTTTGCATTTGTTTTAAATTTATGTTTTAATTTTCTAATTCCTTTCTTGTCATTTTGTTCAAATTATTTTTAATTTACTGCTTTAATTTCTTTCTATTATAATGTGATGGCACATGTTTTTAAATAACTAAATATTTACTCTATGTCAAGTTACTTTGTTTTCAAAATTTTCCATGGAAATATAAAATATACATAATATAGTAATTCGAAGTTTCAATTTTTAATAATACTATTTGTCTGATACGACAATTCGGAAAAAAAATATACAGGGTGATTCACGAAGATATGCAGAAACTTCGGGAGCTCATTCTACATGTAAAAGTAAAGAAACAAAAGTTATATAAACATAGGTCCGGAATTGCTTCGGTATCGAGTTACGGCTTGTGAAAGATTTCGCCCATAATGTAGTATGCTGGGTGAAATGAAGACTTGCTGGAAGTCGGGGAAGGTAAATTAAGGGGTGAAATCAGTGGTTTCTTATGATTGTTGACCTGAAAATTCGAATGAAACATGTCTCAGAACTTCCAGTGGTTTGAAGCATATCCCTCGCGGAACCTACAAAAAAGTTGGCAACACAATAACAGCTGTTCAACAATAATGTGAATTGCATTGTTTTGATCTATTGTGAGAGCTAACAACTGAGGTGTAGTCCATGTGCTTATTGTTGTAGTACATTATGGGCGAAATCTTTCGCTAGCCGTAACTCGATACCAAAGCATTTCCGGACCTATGTTTATATAACTATTTTTCTTTACTTTTACATGTAGAATGAGCTCCTAAAGTTTCTGCATATCTTCGTGAATCACCCTGTGTATAGAAATAATCCCTGTATCCTTTATGAGCATTTGAATTTCAGTAGCTACATGGTTACTATTTTTATTCATTGATGAAATAAATGATCCACGTGTAAGATCAAAACATGTAGTTTCTTTGAATGATAATTTCTCAAGTTAGTATTCGTTTAATTAGTGATTAAAAATAATAATTCCAAAAGAATAATAATTTTAAATATTCGACTTCTTTGCTGTATTACTACTGATTATTTGAGCAATTTTTTTTTATCCTTAGAGCACAACGAAATAATGTTGCCTTAGAAATTAGATCTATTATTCAGTTCTAGCAGTCTACAGATCTCAGCTTCTTCAGTTTTAGCAAGAAAACTAATATGTGTTTTTACGTTTCAACTGCTGTCATTTTGTCCTACAACTGTAAAATGGTCTATGACAATATATAGACGAATTTTAACTTTTGTAACATATACTTTCTTTATCTTCATCCTATCTCAGTTTTGATTTATTCATTACATACACAATATTTCGTCAGGATAAATTTCATGACTTCCTCAACCCTCTATTAAAAATGAATAATATATAGATTCGAAGAAACTTACACTAATTGCAACAATAATTTACGTATGCTTATGATGTTAGAAAACAATTTACATATCTTTTGATATGTTTACTTTGTTAGAATAAAGATCTTAATAATTTACATATGCTTACTTTGTTGGAACAATAATGTAAACTTCGCTTTTATTGAAATTTAGCCTTATTCTTTAAAAACTTTTTGAAAGCTTTCTAACAAATATTTATTTATTTGTACACCTAGCGTTATTTATACATTGAAAACTATTTATAATTAAAGTCTCAATAATTAGTCTCTTCTCCCTATTCTTTATTTGAACAAGGATTTCTGTTTGTGGTAAGGCAATGGTCCGCCCAGTCCGAAATATTCCTTTTCCTGCTGTTGAATACCCTTATATATTCTTTTACCCTCTCTTTCAGGGTTCTGCCTGTACTTCCAAAGTATATCGTGTAACAATCTCTACATTTCAATTTGTACACCACTGCCATTTTATGGAGGATGTTGTAATTTGGATCTTTGGTAAAATGGAAAAAATGTTATTATTGTTTTTGAAAACTATGGAAACTTTGTTACGTTTACACATCTCTTTAATGTAACAAACTGTAACATGTTATACTTTGGAAGTACAGGCAGGACTCTTCAAGAGAGGGTAAAAACATATAAGGGCATTCAATAGCAAGAAAAGGAATATTTCGGACTGGGCGGACCATTGCGTTACCAATACTCACAACCCCGATCCATAAACAGAAATCCTCTTTCAAATAAAGGATAGGAAGAAGAGACTAATTATTGAGACTTTAATCAAAAATAGTTTTCAGTGCATAAATAAAGCTAACGGTGTATAAATAAATAAATATTCGTTAGAAAGCTTTCAAAAAGTTTAAAAAAAATAAGTCTAAATTTCAATAAAAGAGAAGTTTACATTGTTGTTCCAACAAAGTTAACATATCATAAGATATGTAAATTGTTTTCTAACATAATAAGCATATGAAAATTGTTGTTTTCTAACATAATAAGCATATGAAAATTGTTGTTTTCTAACATAATAAGCGTATGTTAAATTATTATTATATATAGTGTAAGTTTCTTCGAATCTATGTTTTATTTATTTTTAAAAGAGGCTTGGGAAAGTCAGAAAATTAATCCTGAGGAAATATTGTGTATGTAATGAATAAATCAAAAATGAGATATGATGAATACAAATGAAGATAAATGAACATTTTGTTCTTTTTTTTTATTTTCTTGCTTTTAGTTTTTGAGGGGTCACTGTCTCCATCGTGTATTCATAATACCTCCCCTCATACACCTTTTGAGTCTTGCACTGGCTGATTGGCTCTGGCTGATGAGAGCCTAACAAGATCGAAACGACCGTCCCAGAGTATCAGCTCGGCTCAAAAAGGCATTCTTATTTGAATTAATTGCTTTTGTTTTACACATCAGAGGGTTTGTTATTTATTTATTTATACATTTTTTTTCCTCTTTTTGTGGTCAAATTACTTTTGTGGCATTTTGTTCTTTTTTTTTATTTTCTTGCTTTTAGTGTTTGAGGGGTCACCTTCTCCATCGTGTATTCATGAATGAAGATAGTTCATGAAATTATCTAAAATATACTTTTGTTTGAAATAATACTTACGGATTAATTTCTTCGATTCCAACTAAGTCATAAACTTTCTGAGGTAGTAATGTACTTAAACATCCTGTCAAATCCACCATAGGATAGTGACCCAAAAATATTACACACATTTCAGATTTTGTTGGAAAATTTCCCTGAAAAAAATTAGGTGTAGATTTGCTTTTTTTACTATACCTTATAGTATAAAAGATTTTCTTTTTTTAATTAGGTATACTAGAAGGTTTTAAAAAGTTATAATCGGTAAATTATTATTTTTCAGTATATACTAGTCTATTACATATAAATTATGTAATCAATTTAGTAAAATTTCTAATGCAAAACAAAAATTTTATAAAAAACTAGAAAAGCTAAAATAGAGAATAGTCTCGTTGAGCCAATAGATATAAAAGCACTAAAATGATTATGTATCATACAATAAAACTTTGAGCGACCAGTTTTGCTATGCTCATGTTGTTAGCGTCTTCAGGCTGATGACTTCACTAAAATGTTCCTGTTTTTAGGGAGGCTGTGTGGTCATGTGTTGAAAAAACCAATGAGGCTTCTGCAGAGTAAAGGTCCAAGCAGTACCTGCAGCAGCACTGACATTAAGGAGTATAGTTCCATTGTTCTTAGGTAGTAGAAAGATCGACGACCAATTCCAGTCTTCGTAAAGTGGCATCCTTGGCACTGACTATTTTGATATGAATTACTTCTTTAGTATTATGATTATCAATTCCAAATGAAACTTAAGGAGAAAAAAAACAAAAAAGGGGAGCTTTTAT
This sequence comes from Thereuonema tuberculata, assembly GCA_023159025.1. NCBI lineage: Eukaryota > Metazoa > Arthropoda > Chilopoda > Scutigeromorpha > Scutigeridae > Thereuonema > Thereuonema tuberculata. The sequence continues at coordinate 17,662,563 of JAFIDM010012231.1, forward strand.
ATATAATAAAAGCAGCAGTGAATTAAAATAAATGAAAATAAAAAACTTACATATGTACAAAGATACTGAAGAATCAAAATGACTGAAGAACCAAACACGTATTAGAAGATATTAAAAAAATCATTTCACATTTTAATAAGCAAACCTGCATATAATGAAAATATTTCCATACATTATTTTCATATTGTACAATATGGTCTCAAAGATGGCCTTTGATTCCCTGTGCATACCCTTTCAGTCCTTTTTTGTTTGATTTTTTTCTTTTCGTTTATTTTAATTCAGTGCTATTTTTTTTTTAATTCAGTGCTACATTTAAAAATATCCTACTTTTTTTCCTCTTTAGGTTTTATTTAGTGTCGATAATCACAAACTACAAGATTAATTCATGTCATTCAGATCGGTGCTTACTACGTATGTCACTTTTTGCTTGGTCGCCCCAGGAATAAGACTTGGACCTTTCCACTACCTAAGAACAAATGAACTCTCCTCCTCAACGTTATTACGGATCACCCTGTATCTCAGAGAAGATATACAAAACAGAGTAATTCTTATAATGCAAACGGAAGCCTACACCCATAAAGATAGGTGATGAAAATTAAAGTTTAGCTGTGGGACGCTGAGCCCGTAAATCCCACAGTCAAAACCAGATAAATATAAAATATCAAAGAGAATTAAAGGAATGATAAACAACTCAGGTATATCAAACAACAAAATTGATTTGAAATGAGCTTAATATTATACAATCACACACAACAAATCAAGACCAATGCAATAGAAATTACATATCAATATAAAAAAATATATATACAATAATAACACACAAAGCTTTGTTCATAAATTCGGCAATTCCAAAGATTACAAATTTAAAAAAAAATATTCAAAAGTTGGTAATTATCAAATAGTAATTCACAATAACCTTATCAATGCAATTTTACAAAAGTATAAACTTAAGACATATTCTCACAAATAATTTGAGTCACTTTATAAGCAGAGTCTGATCGAAAATTGTTTATGAAACAAACTTTCGGACTAGAGATTATGTCTTAAGAGTTCACTCCCTGATTTAACTTTCCAAAGGAAATTTTACTCACAGTTTCGGCGATCTGTCTTGTTTACACTGGCACTGAATTCCGACAAATTCACTGTTCATGTCAAAGTATCCACGTAAATACAAATGGCGCATAAAAATTCTTTTACACTGCACGAACGTTCCTTTATGACAATGGCTGCTCACTGTAACCGAACTATCCTAGGAGTATATTGCTTTTCTTAATACCTGACAGATATCCAAGAAGCTACATCAAGAAGCACAAATCTCAAAAGTATCCAGAGATATGCGCACCACAGGATGAGATACAAGTCTTGCCATTAACCGTGTATAGGTAGAAAAGAAAAACAAAGCTGCTTTTCTCTTAATAGCTCCTCCGCTCTTCCAGGACGGAAGATAAAATACGTGTGTCTCGTATGTGCTACATCGTGAGAGTGACTCTGAAGTTTCAAGAATGCATCTCATAGGGATGGTGACGTAAACAACGTTTTACCAATGGCCCTTCAAGAAATAAGGAGTGTCTTGAAACCTCAAATGACATCACTGTAAGCCCGTACAGAAACAAAATGGCCACACCTTTTCACAGCACAAAATTCGTTCCAAATAAAAGCAAAATTATATATAATAATCTATATCATCATTTATAGATCAGAATTATAAAGGTTACATAAGGTGATAGGGTTCAAGAATATATATTAAAAAAATGATAAATAAAAAGTTTTAATGTGGAAAACCTGCCATTTTACGATTAATTAGAAAACAGAGAGAAGAGATAAAAAACATGGCGGATCCTGCGAAAAAAGAAAACAAGGCAAAGGTTATTTTGCCTCAACTAAGTGACACAACAGCACAAGATTGCATCAATGAAAAGTAGGAGAAGAAAAATAAAATAAATAAAAAAAAAGTCCGTAACAACGTCAACGCTGCTTCATGGGCTCTTTCCAAAACGTGACCAAAGACCAGTCCTTTAAAACACGAATATTTTAGAACACTCATCAGCCTGAAGACGCTCCAACATGAGCTTAGAGAAACCAGTCACTGATAATCTCATTTTATTTACGTATTACTTTTTTAGTGCTTTTATGCTTGATGGCTCAACAAGACTATTGAATAACTCTACAAATGTTAAAATGGATTTTAACTAAGCTAGATATTTGAAAAGTACTCTAAAAACAGATCCCATAATTAATAGCTTTTAAATTTTTAGTTCGTATGAAAAATTAGAATTTCTAATGCCCAAGTGCACCAAACTTCAATTAACTTTGACGGCTGCATTGTGGACGTAACTAAAATTAGTGGGGGGTGCTGCTGCAGAAAAATTTTAGACTTTGTTTTAAAATTGTGTGAAAGGAAACAGACATGTATAAAAAGAAATTTATCAAGTTTATAAATAAATTTTCTTTTTACACATGTTTGTTTTCTTTAACACAATTTTAAAGCAAAGGCTAAAATTTTTCTGCAGCAGCATTCCCCACTAATTTTAGCTTCGTCCACAATGCAGCCGTCAAAGTTAATTGAAGTTTGTTGCAGTTGGGCATAAGTCAGTTACTTCACAACCATTACACTATCTCCCGAAGGTATCTTGCAAGTTTACTAAAATTCAATACGAAGGATCTGCTGAATGCAGTGGGTTGAAGCAGATAAAATTGAGCTAGCTGGGCACCTCATGTTAAGGAGATAAGCACTTCCTTCAGCATTAATCCTGCTCAATGTAATGACCATGGTTAAGGACAATCGCTTGGCATCGTAGTTTCTGTGCAAGAGACTTCCGTGCAGATATTCCTGGGGATTGTCTCCCATACATCTAAACTTTCCATAGGCCAGTCAGCATACGGCATGTGCGTCGTGTAATACCAGATTTCAGAAGCCCGAAATCATAGAAATCCATTAGAGATGCATCAGATGACTTAACGGGTAAAAGGGTAAGGCAGGAATTCCCTCTCGCGCCTTTCGCTCGTAGGACTGAACCGAGGAAGATTGCGATATTGTTAGATGCCTTATCCACATGAATGTTTATCTTTGCAGCGATGTTGATATAAAGCTGTGGGACATATAAAGCTGTGGGACCACAGCTTTATGACACCTGCAAATAACACAGCTTTATGACATCTATGCAGGATAACATAGTATCCTGCGGCAATAATGCTACAAAGGCTTAATGATTGCCGCAAAATACAGTGTTTGTGGCCGTCTCCCACTGATCAGAGAGGCCACTTACGCAAAGGTAAATGTTGTATACTTCCAAGAGACTGTGCTGTGACCAATCTACGACACCCGTGTCCTACAGCTTTATGTCAACACCCTTCTGTACATTCCCCACGACATCTGCTTTCTTTCCAATATATTGGCATCTCATCGCCCTGGATTTGTTGCCATTGTTCAGGTACAACCAAGTTTTGTCCAGCTGTTAAGTGTAAGGTACCGTTCATTTAGTTTTCTTGCACTGGTGAAGCGTTTCTGGATATGCTGTTCGGTGAGTCTGTGACCACGTGCTTTGTGGATCCTGTTCATGCTAAGATTATTTCGGATGACACGTCCTGTGATCCGTTGTGATTGTTCATTTTCTGCAACATTGAGAGGGTGGATTCTCTCGTATGATAATCGCCCTGATCTGTAGTTTAATAGCAGATGTAGTATGATAGTCGGCTGACTTTGCCTGCATCGTCGGGTTCCTGTTTTCGCAATTTCTTTAGTCTGGGGGTAGAGTTAATGGTTTCGGGAGATTATGTGGCTAATAGTAACCCTTAGTGATCACCAAACCCTTAAATTGCGGCACTGTTTTGCAATCACATTTGACCTATGACATTTTGACATAGATGTATTCTTCTGAAAAGTGCGTTATTTTGGCAAAAAATTATTCAGTCTATTCAACAATTGATGAATTACCGTTATGGAGTAACAACGGCTGTTTATGCACAGTCATCATTCTATTACGCGGGCTATAGGGCGAACCGCTCTAATACAATTGAGTGATTTCGGTTCGAAATCACTCAATTTTATTTGCCTATATTTGGTCAGAAATTTCATATTAATTTACTTTCGGAACCTCTTGACCACTCTGTCCATCTAAAATTATACAAATCTATATAAATAAAAATGTAAATGTTCGTTTGTTCAAAATGTTAAATCTCCGAAAGTCCTTCACCAATTTTGCCTTGAAATTTTGAGACAACTTTGCATTCGAATATGCGCGAGTTTTTTTTTACCTGTTATATAGATGTCATACCTGTGACAGGTAAAAAGATACTTTTTTGACAACCCCAGGTGTTTGGCGGCAACCCGCAGTACACCTGAGGTAAGCGGAGAAGCTACGACGGGCTGGGAAGTCGTATATTCTCCGATCTCGATATTAATTTGCTAAATAAATAAAGTTTTTGTTTTTAATGCTATACATGCAAGGGTTCCGCAACGAAGCAACGGTACCCGGCTTGTATTTTAATAAAAATTTTAATTTCAGTAATAGCTGTTATTAGTTTGACTTTTTTTTTTATTCATCGAAATACTGATATCGTAAGCAGATTTAATGAAGAAGATTATCAAGAAGTTAGTGTTACAATTTAAAATACCGTATTTTACTATTCAAGTACAGTTGTTCTTCATTTAATCAACACTGAACAAGTTATTAGTGATATTAAATAGAAAATTTCCTAAAGAAATCATAAGGAATATGGGACATCCAAGAATTAAACTAAATACATAAAATACAATGAGACCTTTTTGTTCTGCTCGTGACTATTCTGAGCTGATGATCGCTAGCGAGCGTGAAATAGCTATAATGAGTTGTTACTTATTAAAATACTGGGTCTCAAACCTTTTAATTTCATAAAGAACTATTTTTGTTACTTATCTTACCACAGTTGTGGTGTTTCGATCTGAAGTATCGTAATCGCATTCAGCTACCAGGATATCATCCTGAAAAAGTATGAACAAAACAAAATTCAGAGAAAGTGACGTTTAATGATTTACGCTTAAAGTATAGCGTTTTTTTTAAATGTTTTTTTTTTCAGATATTTAATATTTCAAGAAATTTTTTTTTTAAAGCAAAATTATCAATAGAATTATAAGTAGGTTAAAATTAATTTTCAAAACTTACTGAATTACAATTTTTTGTCTTTTAAATAATGCAAAACAGTAAATTGTAGAAAAGATAATCAAGTCCTTTGATTAGTTTCAGTTAAGATTATTTAAATTCATCAGAAATTGCGAATCAAAAGATTTTCTTTCTTCATTGACTATAGTTTCTCATTTTCTTTTTTCATATAAATGTTCAATATAAATATGATTTCGGAAATGTAATTTTCAAAAAATTCACTATATAAATTTGTCTTATTACTACCTAAAAGAAGAGAAACGAATTAAAGTAATAGAAAACGAAAACTTTCGAAAGCTTATAGAAGTAGAAAAATATCATAAACCCATTACTGCACTGGAAGAGCTTCATTATTCTTCTATGAAAGAATACAATTTACAAAGAAGTATCCTTCTTTGGATTGTAGCTGTGGAACATTTTAAAGATCTGAAGAAAGGAAATATTCTCATAATAAACAATGAATAATTTTCATCAATTATTATTATAAAAATCTTACTAAGCATAGTAGCTTCATTGAGTATTCCATAACTACTTTGCAATTTGTTCAAGCAATGTAAAATTCTTGTTATTATTGATTGAAAATTTTTAGATATTTTAATGATATTTTCATTGAAGTTAAGAACCTGCACAAAGATTAAATTTATTCAATGCTCATTATAATTTTGATAACCTTTTTAAAATCCTTTTCGAAGTAATTCCCAAACCCTTTATGATTATTAAACAGTAGATGAGATGTTAATGTAATCAGGCTCTATCGCGCCCATGCGTTTCTGTAAAATTGACATTCGGAGAATTAAAATAAATTTCGATTATTCAATATTCGGTAATATTGAACATTAAAGTAATGCTGAAATAGATGTACGAAGATCCCTGCTACCTTTTTTTTTTCAAACAAAATGCATCTTTGCTATAGATATTTAATAACCAAGGAAGTGTTAAGATTTCAGTAATATTTTCAATATAAAATTTTATTAAATGAAGACTTTTTATTTTTCTTTAAGATTGTTTAACATCCCTAGCTTTCAAATCGCTAAAGTAATTTAGAAGAATTTGGAAATTAAGTGATGGAATGCATTGTTATTGATGGAAAAATTCACAAAAATAGATAGGTATGTGGAGGTTAAAAGGTTTGTCAAAAAGATATCTGTCTTTCGAAGATCAACAGCCTGATACAATTCTAAAGCAGAATTACAATCCGATAGTGAAACTTTTTACAAACTATAGCTAAGAAAGACAGCACCTATAGTATACAATTTTATCTGATTCCTTAAATAATTTTTTGTAAGCAATTCCTGCAATATAATATCTACGATGGTATTTTTTATTTCAATATATTCAATTAAGGAAAATATTTTCATTTTGATAGGAAATATCTAATCAACATGTAAATAGATATTAAAAAATGAAAATACACTTTACCTGTTCTACTTTAAATGGCTTATCCAAAAACATAAATCCCTGCAAGAAAAAATAAGATTTCGATTTTAAAATAGTTTTAAAAAATATGCTAAGTACTCAAAAATAAAATTAATGAATTCGCATTATTAACATAAAATATGCAAAAAATTTTATTTATTTAATAATTATTCTTACATAAGAAATTATTCATTGATTAAGTCAAAATAAAGTATGTTGATCAAGATTTTTAATTAAATTAAGTCAACATCAGTCATTATATTGTTTAATTAATCTTCTCATTTTATACTAATGAATAAAGAATAACTGTTGGGTCAGTAGATGCGGATGTTTTGCTGATTGGAAAGAAAATGAAATAATTTTCACGAGATTTTTCAAATATAATGTCAGACATATTTCCGCCATGGCTAACAACTTCTCTACCGGTAGTATGTGATTTAATTTACGCTACAATGGGTAGGTGTTTTGGGCACTTGGTTGACTTCGTATTACAGGATTACAGCACAACCTTTATTTCTTTATTTGACGAATCAATCAAGAAATAAGTCAAGAAACAAAGATTTACAGCAGCGGAATTGATATTTAAAAGAAAATTTGCAAGATATTCCTCACTTGGTCACCATAGAAATAATGAAATACGTGCAGAATTAAAGGAATAATCTGTGAAAGAATACATATAAAATAATAGAATAAAGCTGAGACAATATATTGAAAGAATGAACAATAATAGACACAGCATACAAATAATAAAGTATAGGTCGGAAGGGAATAGATCAGTTGGAAGACCATGCAACAGATGGAGTGAGATAGTAACAGATCACAAGGTTTAATACAACAAGTAGAAGATGTATATAAGTAGGAACAGTTATTGGGTCTCATCTGTCACGTCAATATTTTCAAAGGTGTATTCTTTCCTATTTAATTGATACCTACATAATTAATATATTTTAGTTTACTCTTAATGACAAAAAGTCCATGTTTGTAGTTCATACTGCACTATTTCCTTTTTTTTAAAAAAAAAATTTTCATTACAGGCCGGTGGAGACCCCTGAGGTCGCCGGAGTTATGATTTCCTAAACAATGGAACTAAGTTGAGGTCGGGTGGTTCCATTGTTTAGGAAATCCATAGCTCCGGAGACCTCAAGGGTCTTCACCGGCCTGTAATAGAAACACTTTAAATACTCCCTCAGTCGGGTACTAGTATCCACCCAGCCCTCTAAAGAATGGACAACAGATAAAGAAACATGGTGTCCGTTCTTTAGAGGGCTGGGTGGTTACTAGGACCCGACTGGAGAAGGCTGGAAGGTCTCCAGCTTACTATTTGGCAATTGGGCACATTACTTTTTAAGGTCAATCTTAATTTAATTCAATTGTAAAACAGTTTTTGTTAGCAATACGTAAACATATTTATTCTCCATGGTTCCATTTTCATGGTTTTCCAATATGCTTTCATTTTCAATGATTTGCTTGGTTTTTATTTTTCTCTATTTTAATTTTACTCAATAAAACCTGAACCATATTTACGAATACACTTCTAATACGCAATCACAACTCATGAAGCTTTTTTTTCCATAAAGTTGCTTTAAAGATTATTGTACATCTACATTATATCTTTTCAATATAACTTTAACTTTTCTTCAGAATTTCCAGTATTTCAAGTTCGCCTTGGGATGACGATTTTGTGTTCCAGGGTCTTGGAACTTCGCAGTTTTTATATTCCCTGATTTTTTAATGAAAAGATATTCTGTTTGGATTGAAGGATTTTTCTGTTTTACATAATTTAACTTATAAAATTACAACAAGTATGTTTTACTTTTTATTCTAAAGGCGTTTTATTCTTAAAAACAGCAAAAACTTCAGTTACATACAACTATAATTGCCATTTTATTATTTGAGAAAACAGTGGAGAAATTTTTCTTGAATTAGTTAACTTTTGTTTAATTATTTGCAAAGAAAAAGTTAATTATCATATTACAAAAATTCAAAGTTCAAAGATTAATATTGGAAATAGGAATTGATATATTGTAAAATATATCAGGCAATAAATTAGAATATCGTGTTAAATAATGAAAATGGAATATTTCAACTTAGAATTCAATGGAAAAAATTACAGAAGAAATTATTTCATCAAACAGATCATCGAAAAGAGGTTACTGCAAACAGAACAAATTTCCCAAAAAATAAGTAATTTAGTGTGACTGTATAAAATTATTTTGGAGTTCTTAGATGATTTGTTGGTTCTCTTGTGATTCTGGTGTCTGACTTTCGCCGCATATTTTGTTGCAATAGACACAATGTCTTCCAATTTCTTCTTCATTGCAATCATTGTTTCACAATATAGTAACCTTTCACTGAAAATGCATTTCAGCTTTAATTTTGCAGTTAAAATAAATATTAAGAATAGAATTTCAATTTTCCTCTGAAAAAAGTGGAATAAATAAAAAGCAAAAGGAAATAGTAACTCCTGTGCCTTGTGATGGAGACTAATAAGTAACATAATCATTATTCATAACTTATTGAAATCACATTAATTACATTGAAAGAATGTAACTGCAGTTAAAATTTGTTTGGCTAAAATTGCAATCAGTAAATAAATATCCTATTAAAATACTTGATGGTTATTTTTTTTTCATATACTGACATATTAATGTCAGAGAAATTGAAATAAAAATGATGCTTCCTGACAAAAATAACAATTCTGAGTAATAGTATAAGTTCATTTGCTAATTTATTGACAGAAAAAGTTTTTCTTCGGATAAATGAAATTTGTTTAAAACAGAAATTTAGTTGATATCAAAGATCAAAGTTCAAAGATTAATATTAGAAATAGGAATTCAGAAAGGCAATTAAATTGATGCATCACATTATATGGACGAAGGCCATGTTATTCAGTTTGATGGTGTTCAGATGTTTTCCAGAATTTCTAAAGTCCTCCCAGCGAAAAAACGACCGTGGACACCAGATGGAGCAATTGTAGAATTTGAATCGATTGTATATATCAGTGTTTATGGCGGGAAAGTGTTTGGCTTCTGATAGGTTTGCCTCGCTTGAGAGTCGCCATTGTGAATAGTTTCTCTATACAAACTTCAGCCCTGGAATGATTAAGAGATCATGGGTGTAGTTCAAGGTCAGAGTCATTCTTTCGCTGGGAATAGTTTAGTTTTCATTTCCCCGTTCGCAAAGAGAAAGAAAACTATTGAGATTTACAAATATCCTAAAAATTTAATAGAAAAGAGAAACAAAAATTGAAAAGTGCTTGGATTCTTGTTTGAAAACGTTTTGCGCGTCACCTGAATTTTCTCTTGCTTCTATGGTTCGCAGTGGTGAAACACCTCTTCTGGGATTTAGCAGCATTTCCATCTTTCAAACAATGTTGTTATCTTTCACTATGTTGTGTCAGCTGCGGCAATAATGTATAATTTATTTACATCTGCCAATCAGCGACTCTTCAGATTAAAATTCAGCTGTCCGTTTCTCTTGGGACTTACTATCTCAGGATTATTTCTGGACGGGATGTGAATCTCGTCCACCTTCTGGAATTTCCTAGCCTCACCCTGACGTTGTCAGGTAGGGCTAGCCCGTGGTCCACAGTTGGCCAAAGTCGATGAAAGGAAGGAAATGTAAAAAAGAAGAGAATTTGTTTTTGCTTGCATTTCTTCCTGAAGATGCCCACAACAATCGTTCGCGAAACGTCGGGACTATCAATTAAACACGACCTTCAAATCCGACACTAATCATTTACATGTTAAATTATAAATTGTACTGGAATGTATTGGAAAGGCTTGCGAAACTTAGGAAACAATCATTTTTTTTTTTTTATAAAAGTCTAAGAAATGAAGCGACCTTTTTTATTTACAATTCGATCGTATATCTTACAGAAAATGGAAAAGATCGACTCCTTTCATGAATGGTTACTTACTTGAAGATCAAAATTGAAATTGTAGTCTACAATAGGTTCCATTTCAACGCCGTTGCGAAATCTTCGTAAAAAAACTTTTCGACCTGTTAAGTAAAAAAGTTAATTAACCAGTAGAGAAAGTAGAAAAGACGAGATTTTTTCTTAACTTTTCCAATGTTTGTTCTTTGAAGAGAAAGGTTTTAATTGAAGAATTATACAACTTACAAGAGGAATTATTATTATTATTGTTATTATTATTATTATTATTATTTATTTATTTATTTATTTGTTGAATAAGCCTATATTTTTAATTTTTTTGTTTATTTTGAATTTTTATTTATGTTCTTAAAAGTTTTTGTTACCTGATAGATGTGTATGAAATGCCACAGAAAATACAGTGATGCCTTCTTTTGGTAATTTCTAAAGGAAAAAAAAAGGTTCAATCTTATTATTCCTTTTGTCTTCAAATCTACTCATTGTTTTTCAGGATATTTTCGATGCGGATATAGAGAAATGCTATTAGCTTAAATGTTAGAAATGCAACTTCCTCATTTCAATTGTCAGCTATGGCTTGAT
>JAFIDM010012231.1:17690409-17712265 GCA_023159025.1 Thereuonema tuberculata
ATTGACTTTATTTCTTCAGCAAAGGTTTCATTTTATTTATAAAAAAAGAAACTAAATATAACAGAGGTAGGCTAAATAACAATGCCAAAACTGTGTTTTATTCAATTTCCTTTATTTCGTATTTAATATATTTATAGTTAAGAAATTGCAGAAAATATTTAGGAATAAGTAATTTTTACTATATCACGTTTAAAGTAAAATTGTTTCTATAGTTTCCATCAATAGATACTTAACTTAAATTAGTTCGATAATGCCTTCTAGTTTCTTAGCTATTAATCGTCTCTATGTATCTCATCTGTCTATGTTTTTAAATATCTACTCTATGCAATATTCGTATTCCTCCAACAGATTTTCCACTAATATTATCCTAATAATATATTTTTGATATAAACATAATATTTTTTGATAATACATTTCGATACAATCGAAGTATGGTACGACTGTTAGTAGTAATACTAATTAATTGTAAATATTTTCACGAAATTAAGAATTGTTTGTAAATATATTTTCCCTTTAAAAAGTTTGGAAGTGTAATCCAACCTTGAAATAAGCAAATAACGCGTAGGTTTTTTAATAATCTTTATAGATTACTTTATTTCATTTTAATTATCTAAAAATGTGTCTAAAAATTTATTCTATCACTTTCTATTTATAACTATAGGTTATAATATGCGATTTGATTATTTTCAGCATTCCTCCAGGTTTCTACAATTGCACAGGATCGGATTGCCCTGTACCTATAAGCACACCTCCTATTCCACAGTTGCTAACAGTTAAGAAACCAGATCAATGTTCCAATAAAACTGTAACAGAATGTGTAATGAATTATAAGGAATGGACTCCAGAGAAGATAAAAACTCTGAATGATTTATACTTTGGAACGCAACAAGCTTTATGTATGGAAAATAATGGAACTTTTTACAGCACGGTAAAGTATTTTTCTATATACTTTACTTTTTTTTTTAAACGTAAAATCTATTGTTTCTAGTTTTTACTTATTAATTTTATTTTACAAGATCCTTTTTAAGAAATTACATCAATTCTAAATTATACAAAATACATTGATTCAATATAATATGATATAAGCAATTTAGTAAAAAGAACAAAATGAATTCACTCTTACTACTTTGAAGATTCTATAATTGGAGAGTTGATTCAGAAATCGCTACTTTCAAAGAAACTCAATTTCGTAATCGAAAGTGCTAAAATCGAACATTTCTTCCAATTAACAAATATTTTGATTTCATGTGTCCGATTGTGCAGTCTAAGAACAGAAAATATATTTCATAGTTTTTAACATTTAATTCAAAGACTCTACCATTACTTAAAATTTAACTTAAAATCAAAATCGATTACCTACAGAGGAAGTTCTATAATTCACAATACACATGGAATATACTTAACAGATTCATCTGAGAAAAATTATTACTTACTTTGAGCATAGTTAGATACAGGGTATTACGGAAGAATATAGATGACTTAGAAAACTTCTAAATTACAAATTAATATTTCTTGAATACCAATCTTTGAAGAAAAGTTTCGAATAATGAGATTTTTCAAATGCTTGAGTATCCGATAAGTTGAATTTTGCAACCAGGCATATAGTCTGGGAGGGTACTCGAGGGGATGAAGCCCTTCCCAAATTCTATACTAAAGAAAAATCTCTCTCAGAGTTGAAATCAAAGGAAATCAAGTCCTTTAGCCGCCTCCTACGACATCCAAGGGAAGACAAAAGAGTACAGTAGTACTATTCTTACTATATCCAACCACGACTAGACACTTTTTCGATGAATGAGCTCTCCCAGAAAGAAAATTCTGGATACGGGCCTGTTTACAACAATACATTGTAACAACATTACTGTTTACAATGTTTTATTTCTAGGCGGTAAATAAGGCGAAGCGACGTTCAAAAATAGATTCACAATAGATTTTTGTGTTGTTTGTCCGAAAAATATTTAAAAGCTCAAACTGATATGTTTATGACTTCCTTTGCGATGTTGCAATTGAACTACAGTATATTTAATAGAAATAAGTTTATTATTCTTTTTTTATTATTATTATAAAATCTATTTTAAAATTATTAAAATAGATTAAAATAGTTTAAAATATCTACTTTAAACATTACAAAATTTGTGTTTTACTTACTTTTGAAATTAGATTAAAAATACTAAATTTCTGAAACACAGTGTCTTGGATAGTATATAATTTTTAAGGGTCGTAAACTCTTTTTATTGATTTTATTTTATTGATCTCTTTGCCAAGCTAAATAATAATTCATTTAGAAATTTAAGTTTTCTCTCTTTTTTTTCTAGGAGAAAGATCAAGTAATGTATCCCAAAGATGCCAAACCTTTCCAAGAATCAGACCAATGTGATAAAATGTAATACTTATCAACACTCTTTATTTGCTAAAAAACTTTAACTACTTCTCAAATTTACAAGTTAATTTACAAATTGAATTTGTATTGTTTGTATTTTTACTTCTTTATCAACTAGTCCTTACGATAATTAAAATTTGTGTAATGATATCAAATTCTTGTTAAATCGTACTTCACAATAATGCTAAAAGCAGTCACTTACAAAGAAAAAGACAGTAAACTATAAAAAATTGTCAAATTAGAAATAAAATTTAAGCTCAAGAAAATATTTTACTACCAATCTGTAAGGATTTCAATTTTCTTAAATAACTATGTAGAAATTGATGAAATATTAGCTTCCAAAAATTTAACAGCTAATATTAAAAAAACAACAAAACGATTGAATTCGAATGAATGTTAAAAAAATAAATAAAATAAAATAAAGAAAATGAATAGAATAAAAAAAAATGAATTCCATTTTATGTTATATGGAACAAACTACGGAACAAAGAAATAACCAATTATGTGTCATATAAAAAAAAAATCTAAAAATATAGTGAAAACGCTTGAGTCTTTTCACAGTTGTAGACTTCTGATTCAGTAGATCGACAGTATGAGCTTTCAGACTTTGTTTTTACCCTCCATATTAGATTCCAGCATGAACATTGAACTATACAAAATAAGAATTTTGTTTATTTCATTAATAATTAATAATCTGGCTGTAAACAGCAACGAAATCGAAAATTTAGTTTTACAGAAAAAAAACTGATAGTAAAGAAGGTATCTAAATGCAAAATATTTAGGCGTGATGATCAATAAATCTAAAGGTTTTGATAAAGAAGAAATTGAAAATAAAATTGAACAAAGTCAAAAAGTTACATTATGCTTAAAGATAGTCTGGTGGGAGAAGCACAAGACACAAAAAAAATACATTGGAAAGATGTTGATAGAATCTATTTTAGGATATGGAAGTGAAATATGGGTTGTGACTGAATTCCTGAATTCCTGAAAAGAAAAGTAATAGCGGTAGGATTATTTACATAGAAGCTCATGGATCTCTAGATTAAAAATAAAGAAATTAGAAATCGAATGGATGCCTCTGAAAATATTAATTGTAGAATAGAAAAAAAGAAGTTTAAATTGGTTTAGAAGCGTGCTTCGAAAGGAAGAGAAAAGGTGACCACAGCAATTACATCTATAGAAACCACTAGGATAACGTAAAATAGGAAGACCAAAAAGATTACGGTTTGAGGGAATTAAGAAATGTATGGAGAGCAGAGGTTTAAAACCCAAGATGCATAGAACAAACGTCTTTGGAAGATGGGCACGGAAAGTTGGCAAAAGGCTGTAACAACCCGATGATGATGACTATTTAGTCATCACGAAGTAATTCTTTCTTATTTTCATTCGTATATTGTCGGCTTTTTTTCGTAAGACTTAGGAGTAAAGTTATCTTTCGAAATTTAAAATGAAAAGTGATTATATACAGACTGTTCCTGAAGATTTTTGAACTTCTGTAATACAACAACATTTGAGGTCCATTTTGTTTTGTTTTGTTTTCTCTATCTTCAAAGATTTACAGCACTCACAATTTTTTTTTAATCTGTACTTTGCTTCTTGTGTAATGTACTCATGTCAAAAGCTTTCCTCATACTCAGAATAGCCAGAAATTCTTATAAATATCTTAAATTTCTTAAAAATCATTTTCTATCGAACTCATTTGTTTTCTGGTGATTGAGTGAATAGTTGGTGTATGCAGGTTCCATGCTCTGTGTAAAGTACGAACTGACTTTCTTTTCATTTTTTGAAGGGGGTGGCGTAACCTAATCCTAACTTTAATATTTACCTTGGTCTCTGAACTTCTGTGTCTATATCGTCGGTGCCCTATGATCCAACGGAAGTTTTTATAGGAAATAACTGTCTACTGCATTCTTTTATTTTCTTCTAATATTTCTGCAACGATTATTGTTTAATGTTGATTAAACAATAAACCATGGTGGCAAAAATTAAAAAAAATAAACATGTGTTGAAGTGAGTCGAATATCTTGCATCTGTGTTTAATGATGAACAACGGTGGTCTCGTAATGAAAACACTAGCAAAAAAGAGATATATTTTAGCTAAAAATACTTATTGCAAATGGATGATGTAAGAAAGTAGATTAACATATTATGCAAATTATACTTTTTTCCTTAATTTTATTATGATCCCATAATTCAGGAGAATAAGAAGCCTTACGTTCTTCATTTTATTATATCTACAGCTGAAAACTGAAATGAAATGGTTGCATTTCTAACATTTAAGCTAATAGCGGAAATCCAAATGCCAAATATCTCGAACATAGGGGAAAGGGGGGGACGTTGGCACCTGAAAAAAACTACTCCTACATTGTTTAGGCCTCTAAATACAATGGTGAAGTCCGTTTGTTGATCCGACCATCCGGTCGGGAGTTGTTAGGAGAACAGACCCGGACGCACGGTTAGGACAAACGCATTTCCATTGCTTTCACAATAGCTCCCAAATGAGTAGCTAAAAATTAATGTCGAGTTAGAGTCGAATTAAAGAAAAATTACTCTTAGTGGCCACAGTTCGCAGGCAAAATTTAAATAATGAAATGTGGTTGTTAGAGTATTTTACTTTCTAGGGCTAACCTATAGATTTCACATCGACGATTCATGCTGTTAAGATTGTTTATCATCTTTTGTGGGATTAATTGTGTATAAGTGAAGATCAGAGTTTCTGGATTTAACGGTAGTGATTTGAGACCTGAAATCTGTTTTTCTATCTAGTAGATAACAGATGATCTGGATAAATAATTGTTTTTCCTGCAGTTTTCCTTCAGTAGGTATTCGACCATACTACTGTTGTGGGAATGGGAATTACTGTCCATCAATATTGCACCTATTGCTGCCAGAGGTGAATGAAGTTCGTGATATCATCGCGATATCTGAGAGCTATTTGGATGATGTGATTATAAGTGATTGTTAACCAGCTCCAACCATCACTACGTCAAGTACTTGTCTCCATCAGAAATATTATTAGGATGATACCGAGTTCCAGGTAGTCTTCAAATCAATCATCATCTGAAGCTAAAAATCGGAACTCTTCAGTTAACAGGACATTGCCCATTCCCTTTGATGCCACTGCTTAAAGCTTTACTAATAATTTAGCACAGCCAATATTTGCCACAATTTTTAAAGGACACAAAGGTTAGATGAAGCGTACTGGCTAGTTTGTCGCCCTGTAGAATCTGAAAGCTTCGAGCCAAGTGTATAGACATTTATGTCCAATGAAGCGGTCAGAAATAGCTAACGATCTTCCATTTCGGGCTTTCAGGAACAGTATGCTCTGTTTGATAACGTTTCCAAAAGCGGCTTCGATTCTCACTTAATAATCGTGCTACATTTGTACGGCTTCAAGTCATCCTTTCTGCTCTCCATGTCAATTAAACTTTTTTAGAGAATCATATACGCCCAGAATCAAAGCTAAGACTTAAAATGACGTTTTGTTCTCGTTTTCATCAATTAAACTGTTTTGTTGCCTGTAATTTCCACTGTTTATTTCTATCAATAACATCATCACTTCAGTCACTTCTATTTCGATTTTTTTGTTTCGAGTCATTAAATAAGTTTTTACAAAAATTATAAAAGCTTATTATTTATTTAAAAACTTTCTTTAACTTCTATGTAAATTATAAAATTTAGAAAAATTTACATAAAAGTCAAGCAAACTTTTAAATAAAAATAAGTTCTTAAAATTTTTGTAAAAACTGATTTTAATAAAACAAATTACTTATATTTTTAATAAAAAAATCAAAATTATGAAATGTATACGCTTATTTAATCAACATTACTAAAATCTTTTATTTCTTTGTCTGTGTTTCCGGCGCAATTGTTAATTTCCTCTGAAAAAAATTACTAAAATGAAACGTTCGCGACGGGAATCCAACCTGCAACCGTTTGATCCGAAGTCAGATGTTTTATCCATTAGGCCACGGGAACTACATTCAAATTATTGTTTCTTATCACTCCCTTTGTGTGTGTGTGTGTAGCGTAATGAGAGAAGAGCCAGATAAAAAAGAAAATACCATTGAAATTTAAATTTCAAAAATATTCATTAACAGTTAGGCGTCAACAATGGCTTGCTATCAAATAATGAGTTCATTCAAAAAGGAATAAAATATCACTTTTTACCATAACCGCTTGGAATCGATTCTTATTGGATTATCTCATACTTACCAGGGGAAGACAGGGGATGGCCTAGTTTTATATTAAGATTTTTTTATATAAAATATTGATCAAGCTAACTATCTGCTAACATTACAATGATATGTTATGGAAATTAGAATGAAAGAATTACAAGGGTTGCTGCTTAATTAGCAAATTCTAGCACTTATTTTCTTGAATATTGTGAGGAAAATATTACAGTTAAGCTTCAACAGATAGTCTTTCTTCACTGTTCGCAGAGTTAGCAATAACCATAACTACATACTCACGGTAAGTTCTTATTTGGTGGTAAACGTTCGCACTTATTAACAGCAAAACACTTCTTGCTTCTTCGCTGTCTGGGGAAAAACTACTGCTCACTCGCTTCCAACAAACAGCACGAGACCACTTCTGCAAGCCGCAAGGCGCGTGCCTTTTGATTGTTGGCTATTAGCGATCTTTGCCAATTTCTTATGGCAAGTTCTTTATGAGAATAAATATTTGATTTATCCTCTTTCACCAAACCAGTGTCTTTTGTACCCTTTGAATGAGGAGATTCTTTTAACACTTAAATTCTTTCACCACAAATTTCATTTTAATTGATATATTAACTGATTTCATTCGTTTTCACTAAAGATGGGCAATTTTCCAAAAGCTCTTTGAGTGGGACGTCGATCACACCAAATACCGTATGTTGTGCATCATAACTTCCTAATTAAAACTGAACAATTAGTAGCAGCAAATAAATAGCCAATACTGTCCCTGTCCATATGGCGATTATGTATATTGCCATGGCATTACTAGGGATGGTAGCAGGCGAGAAAGATGCCAAGCCAGTACTGCAGGAAGTATTGGAAGATTTCGAACCATCTTGCGAAGCTTCTGAGGTGAGAGACTCCTTCTTCTAGAAATTCATCAGCCCTAATGGTGCAGTACCCCGCAAAATAAGCATTATACTAAATGTTATGAAAATTCTTCCACCATTTATAGTTTGCAGTGCATACAAATGCAATACAAAGTGCAATGAAGTCGTGGATTAGCTGGAGTGAAGTTTTCTGGATCAGCTAGGGAGTAAGAAAAGAGTGATGAAATTACTATTATCCACCAGATCAAAATCCTGTTTGTGTTCTTCCCTCTCCCTCTGTTTCTTTTCAGGACAGTGACTTTATAATGTTTCAGATAAAGAAAAGTCAGAAATATTATCTCCTCTGAGCAATTACTGAGCATTCAGATTTTCGAATAATAGCACGTTGTTAAATTTCAGGTGAAGAAGACTCAAGATACCGAGCAGAAATATTGCGCAAAATTGCAAAATTAATCATTCTCTGTTGTATTGGAAATCGGCTAGATATCCGCTCAGCTAACAATTGCTTTTTGGCGACTGAAATTTAGTGGTGGTGCTGGTGGTGAGAATTATAACAGATTGGGAAGGCGTTGAGACCAAACTAATCATCCTCATAATCATTGCATCGTAACCAAACTAATCATTGCATCGTAAATAAGCATTTCAGCATATTTTAAAGAATTGGCCATTAGCCCAACCATTGATGCTCGTCCAAACAAGCAATGAAGAGGAGAAAATTGTTCAAGTTTAAAATTGTCTCTTGCTTTCCTCTTTTAATATTTTGTTCGTTGCCTGATGTGTCACTGAAAATGGTCACTGTTTACGACTGAAACGTCGTATTTTTGAATTTTATTTTATTTTTAAATATCTCACAAGAAAACTTTTTGTTTTAACTTATTTGCAAGTTAAAATTACCTAAATAATGTTCAAGTTGAATAAGAAGGTCTCAGTCAGTAAGTATTTTAATCTCATTTATTTATTATCGTAAAAGCAATTTAAAAGAGTAATATTTAAGGGAATGATGACAGTAATTGATAAAACAGAAGACTGAAATGAAATGATGACATCAGAAAATGATATTTCCGGAAGATATAGTAATTTGCAAAACAAATTATTCAGGGAATATGTGACGTTACTATTATGTAATAAACAACGGAGTTTTAACGGAAATAATTAAATTTGATTACTGCAAATTACATAACTCAATTAATTATAACACGATTGAAAAGTTGGAGGAAATTGAAGAAATGGAAGCCGTTGTCTAATAAATGCTGCATAGAGATAGTGTTTATGTAACCAAAAACAGGATGAATATTATTACTGGAATAAATCGAGCATATTATCTAATTGCATCATTCTTGTTTTTTGTTTTGCAGTTGATACGAAAGGGGGGGTTCTTTCATAGGAAGAAACACTGCCCCACGGGAGGGGGGAGACTCAATTGGTGAGTGGGGCCTCAGACCCGGTCGTGAAAGGGGCCCTGGCTGAAGTTTTAAACAAAAACAAAATCATGTGAATTTGCTTATCAATTGTAGACTTTTTTTATAATTAAGTTTACATTTTATATAAACTATTTTTGCTTTTATTTATTTTATTTTATTCCGTAAATTTCCTTAAGCCCGTACATGTTCAAAATGTCCACTTTCTGCCGCAGTACACTCCTAACACCGACGTCGAACTGAGCGACATACGGACTGATTGTAGCCAATGGAATGTCATTCATGGAATGTTCTGATCTCTTAATTCCGTCAGTGTTTATGGGGTTTTGGCGTACACCGTCTTCTTTAAAGTTCCCCAAAGGTAGAAGTCGAGAGGGGGTTAAATCGGGAGATCGAAGCGGGAACTCCGTCGCACTCCCTCTTCGTTTTATCCGTCTGCGATTGAATGTGTGATCGAGGAAAGTTCTCACATTGATATGAAATTAAGGTGGAGCCCCGTCTTGTTGGAAGTAAACCTATTTCCATTCTCGAAGAGATCATTAAGACGTGGAATAAGGAGTTCCAACATATGCAGGTAAGTCTGACCCGTGACAGTACGTTCGAAAATATACGGCCCAGTAATCCTCTGGAGGACAGACCACACCATACCGGTATCCCTGGAAGATTGACGGCCTTTTCTTCCGTGATGTTGGGCTTTCGTTAGCCCACTACACACAATTATGATGATTAATTGGGCCATTAAGTTTGAGTGTTGTTTCATCTGACCAAACAATTATGTCTTGAAAATCCTCCCTTTCGTCACACTTGTGCAGGAACCACTCACAAAATTGCAGTCGCCCAGCTGGGTCATCCTCACTTATTGCGTGAACAAGTCGCGGAATGCAAGGCTTCTATTTTTGACCTCGGAACATTCATGAACACTGGATTTGGCGATACCAATTTCAAGAGAGCATTGCCTCACTGACTTTTTTGGGGATCGTGCAAAAACCTTAATGACTCTCGTTATCAGTGGAACTTCTCTTTTTCCCGCACCGACCTTTCAACACAACTTTCACCGTTCCTTGGGCTTCAAACTTGTCTCGGAGTTTTGTTAGCGTTACCCTTGTTGGCGGTGGTGCACCAAATTCAACCTCCAACGTCGTTGCACCTCAACAACATTCTCCACTTTCCAATAACACTTCAGTATCGACTTACGTTCATCGAATGAAAGTTTCACCGCCATTTTGATTTCTAAGTAAATGAACAACGATGAGCGTGTTGTTATGCTTTTCCAGCGCCGTCTGGATCATACACAACACACCTTATATTTCTATCTCATTTCGTTGCTGAGTTATAACGTTTCAAAGAGTATCCTTCAATTTGGGACACCCTGTATGTAGCTTTATTATTCCAACACATTTCATTTTCATTTTTTACTAGGATGTTCTCATATAACTTACGATCATTTATATTTTTGAATTGAATTGAATTTTTTTTAAAGGAAAAGAATTTCCACATTGGAATTCCTTTAATAACGCCTGAAATTCTGTCGTTCGGCACGTCTTCAAACAGTTTTTTAAAGCTATCATTGTTATATAATATTACATAAAACTGTCAAATAAACCGGAACTTTATATAAATAGATCCATGCACTTTACTTTATAAACACTATCGAAAGCTGGAGATGACGTTACGGATACGGAAATACATTTTGTATAGACAGTCCAGCGATACTAGTAGAAAGCAAAATATCATTATAGGAATTAATTGAGTATCGTTAAAGTTTAAAGCTGTATCTCTACAGCTATGGGTGTGTGAGTCGGAGGGATTAGGCTCCGGCGATTTTGGACCAACAAGATTAGTTGAGGTCGGGGGGGGGGGGGGGGCCGCCTTTAACCCCTAGGTTAGAAACCCATTACCCATTTGAGGGTTGGGTGAACCTTGAAACTGTTTTGAGGAGAAATAACCTGGAGAAATTACAATCGTCAGGAATTGAACCCGGGTTCTTCCAGTCCGCAGGCCAGCGCCTAAACTAGTGGACTACAGGACCTGCATTATAGTATCGTAGTAGAACAAATGGAATTTGTATCGTTTTTTATGGATAAGAACGCTATCATCTATAAAATGCGACACTCAAAGAATGATTTTCAGATGAAGAATGATTTGCAGAATGCGAAAAAGACCTCTGTGATCTTCCCTACCCTCTATAGTCCCCATATTTCTGTTCCAGAGAACATGCTGTAAATCTTCGAAGTCCACTTCCTTCAACAATTGCACAGTTGCGCGATATTTATCTGGAAGAATAGCGTGAACTTCAGACCTCTCTTATGATTAATAAAGATGTTATTAATATTAGAAGCCCAGCTAATTAGCAGCCCAGTCCGGACAATATACTGCGCTTAAGTATAATGAATATGTTGAAACTAATGCTTTCTCTGGTTTCGCAAAACATTGTTAAAAAGTTGTTAAACAAGATATTTAGATGAAAAAGTGCACTTTTAACATGAAATGATCCTTGATTTCCAAATCGCTATCAGCTTTGAGCCGCGCCGGCATGGTCGAGCGGTCTCAGGCGTCGGTCTGCCGTGAGGCCAGTGTGCTGGCGTCCGGGTTCAAATCCCGGTTGTGAGCATGGATGTTTCAATTTTCCTTTCCTGTGTTGTAAAGCCTCTTCTTCACTTTCTCTTCGGTCTGACGTCATTCCGTAATGGCGTCCTAGAGAAGGCAACGGGAAACCACTCTAGTATCTGTTCCCAAGCATAAGTTACGGTTTCTCCTAGGGGTCGCCCTTCGGGGGTCACTAGGGTCCGTGAACTTTCAACCAATCTTCGGATTGAATTACTGTGTATGTATCAGCTTTGGCACAAAACACTTCCTAAGAAAAAAATATTTCCTTGAATTAATCTAGTCTTTATCAATGACAAAACTATTCATTTTTAGATATTACTACGTTGTCGAGAAAGCCGTCTCATCATGGAACAAGTACTTTCTCTGTTTAAAACTTTTCCACTAAAAAGTTGGATGCTTCTGAATAGGAGAAATGCTATCAGTTACGAAATGGAAAAAAAAAACCAGGCAAGTTTCAGAAATGCATTTTTCTAACCTTCAGATCTTTTTTATCATTTATATTTTTTTCTAGAACTTTATATAGTAATTAAAATAAATACTTTATTACACAACTTAAATGTTACTAACTTTTAATTTTCTTTTTTATATTGTTAAAATTTTAAATTGAATGCCTTTTTTTCATCAAATGGCCTAACTTTAAATGCAACCAAAACGGTTTACAAATTTCTTTAACAAAGAAATACAGAATTACTAAAAAAGAAATAGACACTTTCAATGTTGTATAAAACAAAAACTGTTTATGATATCGAAAACTATTTTGCGTTGTAAGGTTGAAGAAATGAAGAAGGTTCGATACGACACATTGTTGATAGTACCGCGCATAATGATTCGTAGGTGGAAGCAAAATATTTAAGATGGCAGCAACGCTGTGGAGAAATCATATTGTGTGCTCGAATTAAACAGAATGAACTCCGTAACTGTTGTCCAAACAAATTTTCAAGCATGTTTCGGACAGCCATCCACTACTAGACAATCAATCTACGATTGGTTCAAGAAATTTGAAACGACAGTTTGTTTATGTAAAGGGAAAAGTCGGGAAGACCCTTGCGTGGCAGAAGAAAAAGTGGTTAATGTTCGTGCAACATATCAATGCAGAAATCTCGACGTTTCCCTTCGTCAGCTTCACATAGATGTTGTAATAACTGCAATCGGTAAGGCGTCATTTTCAGTCGGTTCCGTAAAATTTTCCACATAGTTGTGTGGTAAAACTCGCTCTTGTTGTTGATTTTCGTGGACTCCGCTGGTAAACAGCACGAACATGAACCACTTTTTCTCCTGCCACGCGGCGTCTCCCCGGACATTTGCCTTTACATAAACAACCTATCGTTTCAAATTTTTGAAGCAATCCTAGATCGATTGTCTACTAGGTGATGGCTTCGCGAAACGTGTTGGAAAATGTCTTAGGACAGCAGTTACGAAGTTCGTTCTGGCTAATTAAAGCACTCAATATGATTTCTCCACAGCATTTGCAGCCATTAGATATTATGCTTCCACCTGCGCAACAATATGCGCAGTAGTATCAACAATGTGTCGTAACGAAACTTCCACATTTCCTCAACCTATCAACGCAAAATGCATGTCTAGATCTCAATTAGTTTTTCTTTTATACACTATTGAAAGTGTCTATTTCTTTTGAAGTAACCCTGAATAAAACTCAACTATAACAACGTCTCTATTCAATCCCTCTGGGAAAAATATAAATAATTTCTTCTATCATATCTATCAATAAGTTGGCCACTTATTTTACTTATAAAGCAATTCACAAAAAACTGTCTTTCAATTACTTTAAATATTAAATACCGTTCCCATCCTTATAAAAATAGACTCGAGTCTGCTTTTGCTAACAAAACAAGATCCAACTAAAAAAGAAGAGCAGTAAGTTATTTAGCTCATTAAATTTCGAATAAAATTCCAAAGGTAATTTATTATTTCTCTTCTCTTGCCCAATTTAAATGAAAACAACACTTAACTACTCAAATCAATCCTAATGAATCCTCGCAGTTATAAAATCCCGATTTTACAATATCTAATAACTGATTCTATTATTTCCTCTTTCTTCCCCCCTCCCTATTTTTTTCTTCCCTCTTTCCTCTATCTACGTAAACGCTATCAGAATCTCATTTTATATTGTACAATGTTCTCGACTATAATTTCTTCATAAAGAGATTTTTTTTTTGTTTTTAGTTTTTTTTACCTTCAAAATTTGCATAGCATTATAAAATATTTGTAAAAAAAAATAACCCAATATCTTAATCCCTCTGTTTTTTTTTTCATCTCAATTTATTTTCAATTTATTTTCATCTAATGTCTTCTTGACGGGATCACTTTTAAGACAACCGGGATGTCAAAATTGCAATCAATGTATGCTGTTGCAAAAATCCTTTTCATTCCCAAGAAAATACTGTTATTTTTTATTTTTATTTGAAAGTAACGTTCATAAAACGGAGCACGATACTGTTAATGATACTTTTTACGGACCAATAACGTTTGTAGAGGAAAATTGATGACAAACAAAACGGAAATTGCATTCAATACTTAACGACCATCACTTATTTCCATTTCCTTTATTTTGCTGTCTGGTTTTGATCTGGTAAGCTATTTATTATATCCTTCACATTATTCTATCTAAAATTTTTTGCCTAATATTCAATTAAATAGTGTCCAAATAACACAACAATAAAATTTCTGTACATTCCTATATTGAAGTTTTGAAATTATTATATTGATCTTTGCATCTTTTTCTTTCTTTTAACTTTCAAATCAAATTCGCAAAAAAAAAAAAAAACCAGTAATGAGATGATGAAACAATAAAAATCATCAGTGGCTTCAGTTTTTCTTCATTACTCTAATTATTTAAAAAATTAAATCAACGAAAAGATTTTTTTCATTAACTTATGTTTCTGCTCAGAAAAATAAATATTGGTATTTTTATTCATTTTTTAAGTTTTGATAAGTAATCTACAATTTCTTGGCAATTTTTTGAGTAATTCTATATAATAATATTTTTAATTAGCTTTCTCTCTTAATAGAACAATTTTTACAAAATAAAAACCCTGTCGTTTTCTTCCCTCTGTTATTTTCTTAATCATCTCGCTAATTTTCTTTTCTTTTTCTCGAATTTGAGTTCAAAACATTTCATTGCTAAACTAGCTTTAATAACTCTGGATTAAATTATTTCTCTTTGTAGAGAAGGTAGAAATATTTCTTCAGAAACTACGCCAGATAAGTTACTGATTCAGTAAATGATTTCGTCCTTCTTGTCTGAAATAATAATTCTAGTCTATCTCAATGCAGTCTATTTCATCAAAATCATATTTTGATTTTCTGAGCTTATCGTAATTTACAAGTCCTATGATATTTTACAATTTACAATTCCTATTACTACTATTATTAGTTAATGAACATTTACTTGCTAATTTAGAATTCCTTTTAATCAAATTAATTAAGGGGAATCGTTCAATATCAATTGAAATTTTCAAGAAATTATTAAACTTAGAAGATCGTAGTAAACCATTATATTCCTTAACTAGTCGGGTACCCTCGATTCGCTCCAGAACCCTTGCTTATGTAGCATTAAAAAAATATATTTACTTAGCAAATTAATACTGAGATCGGAGAATATACGATGTCCCAGCCCGTTGTGTCCTTCTCCGCTTAACTCAGGTATATTGAGGGTTGGCGCCACACACTTCGTGGGTCAGTTTGCCAGATTATTCCCTATCCCGTGGGAATTTCGAAAAATCCGGCCTTATTCCTTGTCTACATCATAAAGGGAACCTCTGGTTAAAATTTCAGCTTTCTAGATCCAAGGGTTTGGAGTGGAGTGAGTGAGTCAGGATATTTCTTTTTAAATATGTAAATTTTCATGAATTTTGTTTTGTTAACCTCATTGATTAGTTCTTTATAGATTATATTTGGATCTGTTATTTTCTCATTTTCAACTCTTATCCGAGATTCGTTCTTTACATATTATTCCTGGTGTTTCGGATTTCATGCTAATTTATGAAAATATGATCTATATTTGTTTTCGTATATTTGTTTCCATGAATTGTACAGTTGTTTCTTGTTGTTCCGTAAAGACAATTTTTGAAGCCATTATTGCACATAAGTTTTAGGTATTTCTGTACTGCATCGTTTTTATTCATTTTGAAACGATCTATATTTACGTCCCCAATTAGTTGTTTACAGTTGTTTAATATAATTTCATTTTTATGAATAGATTCTCTAATTCTACAATAAATTTACCTTTCTTTGAGTTTGGTGGTTTTTATAGGGCTAAAATGTTAATATTTTGTGTTTGATAATATAAACACATTTTTGATAACGAATATATTAGGTTTTAATTACAAAACTTCATGATAAATAACATGTTTGTGAAAATTCTTGAATCATTTTCCAAAAGATTTCTTTGCTCAATATTTTGCTTACAGAATGACAGACAGAATAACGTTTTTATAATATATAATAATAATAGCCGGATACCGTCGCTTCGCTCCGGAACCCTTCTGTATATAGTATTAAAACACACTTTATTTATTTAGCAAATTAATATTGAGATCGTCGGAGAATATACGACTTCCCAGCCCGTTGTGGCTTCTCCGGATAACTCAGAAGCGGGTTGGCGCCACACACCAAAAATTTAAAGCGAAAAATCACATTTTTGCAAGCATCTTGCAAACGCAGAAACGTTTGTGAATGACTGATATATCGTTCGATAGAACTTTCGAATACCAACATTTTCTCAATATAATGTTCTCTTCCAACTTTTATACTTTTCGTTTAAATTGAAAAAAAGTCAAAATTTGACCCTTTAAAAGCCCCAATCTTGGAAACCACACCATTTTTCGAAAGCTTTTTGTAGCATTTTGTTTGTCTTAAAAAGATCTACATTTTATCCATTTACATGACCAATCTATCTCTTATAGTTTGGTCACATAATTGGAAAAACTTAAAGTCTTCTGACAGACAGAATAACGTTTTTATAATATAAGATGATAAATTTGAAGTATTATTTTTTTATTGATGCTTATCTTTTTTTCTAAAATGTTATTTATTTTTCATATTTTTCGTTTTATAGATAAAATTAGTTGACATTCTTATTCGATTACTTGTAATTTTTTTGCCATACAGCATTTAAAAAAAATTCCTTTTACATTGCATTTAGCATGGGCGGAATGTAAAGGAGAGGTCTGGTTGGTATGGAATACCCCCCAGCACAGCGGAGAACTCCGGGGATTGTAGTCATAAGCTCCGGGGGATTTAAGAATTTTAATCCTAAATGACTTATTTTTAAAGATGTATGTTTTGATATTAAAAATAATCTTTTTTTAACTGAAACACAATATCAAACAAAAGCTTATTGGGATTTTTACCAATCATCCAGGCTCTGTAATAGAGGGCGGACGCGCACCCTTCCCCCTTCATTAAATCCGCGTCCGACATTTACACTATAAGGTTTGTTCAAAACTCACAGCCCACACGGCTATGAACATTACAGTTGAACATTACATGAATCAACGGGTCTGAAATGAGGTGGGGTAACTGGGAGAGAATCCCGGTAGAGAAACCCGGTACCCATTGAACAGAGGCTATCATTCCATTTACTATATGAATTTCTGATCAACATAACAGTAGTAAAAATGTTGATGCATTAATGCTAATCAACATTTTTTTGCCAACAGATTAATATTAATACAGACAGTTCTTAATCTACGACAGTGTTACGGTTCTCGACGTAACTGTTGGTCGGAAATAGAAAATTAATTACAGTATAGTATACAAAATGTTTCAAAAAAATATACACATAGTATTACAGTATTAAGTTAAATACATGTTCAAATATTTATTTATAGCTGTAATGATTACAAATTTGATGTACAGTACTAATATTCATATCAGTGATGGCAGCGTAGTTGATTAATGGCCGGTTGCACCATTGAAGTTCAGGAGCTGAACCACGTTCAAACTGCAAGATGAACGGAGATCATCCTTAAACCTATTGCGCCAACAACGTTTAATGAGAATCTCGGTTCAAAAGCGTCGTTAAGTTGATCTGCCGAATTCGGCCGTTCAAGCCGCTGAACTCGGTTCAAAACCGCTGTTCGGCGTTCGAACCATTACTGATATTCGCTTGCGAATTGAGACCAAAGCAAGTTTTCTCTCAACTATCAGAATTAACTTTTAAAAATGACAACTTTACATTTATTTGATTCGTTGGACAGTGACTGTGAAGAGAAATTTCAGTTGTTAACAGAGTTGCATCATTTGTATCCAAAAGGCAGACTATTTCGCGATTAGTAGGCCTATATTAGGGTAATCGTGGAGTTTAGTGTCCCAAATTAAATAACAATAAAAAACCTATAACAGTAAATGACAGTCATAAAATGTGAAATTTCACCACACTTGGGTGGGTGGGTGGCCGCACGGATAGTGTCCCATTCCCCACCGACATCGCGCACCGAAGTTTGCCGCTGTTGGTACAGTCTGTGCCGCCGACGCTGATGCGTTAGGTCCGGCAGGAGGCCGGCGATAGCGGACACCAGAACGCGGTGGCACGAAAACAGAGCTTAGGATGGCCCGTTGTCGGTCGGGGGTGGGACACTTATAGCCATCCACCCATCCAAATGTGGTGAAATTTCACATTTTATGACTGTGTCATTACACTGTTGTAGGTTTTTATTGTCATTTAATTTGGGACGCTAAACTCCACGATTACATATATTAGTAATACTCCACATCGATTTTTTTTTTACATTCTAAAATGTGTTATGTATGTATGATTCAATTATATCAATTAAAAGGATTTTTTTTTCGTCTCTATATAATTAGGGACTCGGCAGAATTCAGTTTTTTAATTCCTGAACTCCATTTTCATAATGAGATTGTTGCTGCTGGAACAAAGGACAACTGTTGAAAAAAATACAATGGGTTGATTTCCCGCAACGAAAGACGAATCTTGTAACCAATCAGGAATCAGCTTTGAGCGCATGACGTACTTCCGCCGCCATGAACGCAGATCACAGAACGTCGGTTCAGTTGTGCGTGTTGTAGCTTGGTGCAACAAGGCTGAACTTCAATTTGAGGTTCAAGCAGAACTCGGTTCATGGAAACCGTAGTTAAACGCTACTTTGGTGCAACCGGGCATAAGTGTGCTAGTAAGCGAAACTCGTGGGACAGCTTTTGCTTATGACTACGACCGTCGTCGGATGCAACTTCAAAGTTGACGAAATATATAGTATATCTAAATATATTTAGCTTCAATAATAATAACTAGGCAGAGCAGTATTTGTGCCAAGAATAAAACTCAGTAATATTATACCCGAGAATTTTAGAAATGAAATCCAGAACTCAGTTCACATAGATTCAATTGTTGATGTATATTTAACTATAACATAGAAATATTTTGAAAACTTCCTTTAAATTAGATTTAACTTAATTCTTAGATGAAATAGGATTTTCTACTTTGTAATTAATATTGCTGCCTGATACAAAGTTTATTTAATTAAACAGTTTTTTTGAGAAGTTGAGTTCTTAACTAGATCTTTATGTTGAAATAAAGAAACTGGAATGTAGTTAAGTTCTACTACCATTACCTTGTAAACTTCACGACGTATTAAATATTTACTTAAACATTTGGAGCTTATTATTTCGTAATACATTCGAACATAGTATTTGCACTACAATCTTGGCTTGTTTCCAAAAATCATCTGACAATGTATTCTACTTGTTTTTTTAAAACCTTTTTCACTCACAGCTAACAAATCACTCATAATTATTGGGAGCATCTATCTTGATGAATCTCTTTCTTTCCCAATAATTATTTTTAATTTTGTATCAGGAAACCAAATTTTATGAGATTCTCTCGTTGTTGATCTCTCTGACCATGGCCTTTTTTTTAGCTGAATCTGTTGTAACAATTCTCCGTTCAGTTTTCTTTTGTTCATCGCAGTCGCTTGTGACGTGATGTTAATTGTTGGCGCATGACTTTTGTTTTCCACTTCCTTTTATATAATCATTTCACAGAAGTATTTTATTTGTTTTGGGGAAATTTATCTTTTTTGCAAGTGAGCCAATCTTTTATGCTATAAAATTCACCATAGAAGTGTCAGTGAAAGCATACTGGGCTCCCTGTTGTCAGTCCTAATGATCGCAGTCCTAAAGTCGGGATCCACCCTTTAATTATATTGTTCATATACAAAGCGAATACAAATATTTATTTAATTAATATTCAGCCTTAGCTTAAATGTGTGCTAATATAATAAATAGAACTTAAATAAAGTATTCACTAATGAATATCGTCCTCATTCTTGAAAGCGAAGAGTTTTAATGTATTATATTTCTAATGATATATGCTTTTCTATTCCCAAGCAAAGTGGTTTTTCTCTTTAGCTAGATTTTTAACATCTTTATGATCAAATTCAAATTTATCAAAATATAAAATAGAACTGAGCTGTTCTTGATGTTTTACTGTTCCAATTTTTATCATTCTTTCTGGAGGGTTGAATTCTTTCATAAATTTCGGACTTGATTTGAGTGCATTAATGGTGAATGTAACTAGAAATTAGTTTATCGATTTTCTGACTTTCTCTCAATTCATTTGTATTTGACAAGTCCTCAGAGAACATTCAGGAAATCAGTTTATTCTAAGATAAAATGTGTATGTTCAGTTATTAAAGCAGAAGTCATTTAGGAAATAGATAAAAAAAATAAAAAAATAATTCCATTCTTACAGTCTTTTCTTGCAAAACTAAAAGAAAAGAAAACTAATTAAAAATATTTCAAATTAAAACACCATAAAATATTTAAACATCATAACAGCTCTGATAATAAGTATAAGAACAGATGGATACATATACTGATGATAGAGGAAACGTCAATAGTTCAACGAAGTAACCTCAAGAAGTTTCTGGATAAATACTCTAAAAATCAAATCCATGTTCAGATTAATATCTAAAACGTCATAAATTTAAATTTTTAAATTTTGATAGTTTCTAATTCTACATCAAAGTAACTGATTCCAATTATAAATTTCAGCAGAGTATAATTTTAATTGCTCTGACTTTTGCTTCTTTCACTAAACTTTTTTTCACTTCGATGTCGGGTCAGCATTCCCTTTTTTTATTCTTTTTTTCCATTTCCATTTCTCACAGTCTTCGGGCAACCTGACTGTTCGTCGCTTTTAAGGGAACGGCTTAACATTCATAGTACTTAAATTTTCATTCATTCCATGAGGTTTTGGTAGTTGGGTTTTACGCCCGGATGCCCTTCCTGACCCCTCCCCTTTTATTACTCTGACTTGTTTCAGCAAAAACTCTTAAGGCTGTTGCATAAAGAATAGTAAATTAAGTTTCTTTGCAAGTTTTGACTATTTCAATTGAATATTAACTAATATATTTGTCTGTCAGTCTTTTATCCCTTTGTCTATTTGTATGCACATCAAAATGGCCGAACAAATTTTCATAAAATTCAATAGAAAACATATGTACATATTTTGGTCTCCACGTCTTACATCACCTCCGAAAATGACCTCATAAATTTCTATCTGTTTCAATATCTGTTTCGGATGGACTGATTTCTTACTTGTCGATTCATATTATTGCTCCACTTAAAAGTTAAGCACGATTACTGTAATCAACACCCCAGCACCACTATCTCCCGCCAACCTTGAAAATTGATTGCTCATTGCTTCATCCTCAGTCCCCACTATGTGATTTGTAGCTGAGAATATACATAGTAATTTTATATTTTATTTCTAATTAATTTATTTCGTTTCAACCAAATAAACAAAATAATTCTTTTAGTAATTTATTAGTTTTAATAATGATTTATGTGGCATTACAAGTTTGAATCACCTGTATTGTATAATTATTATTTATATATTTTCTTAAGAACTTCTTTATTCTATGCAATATTTCGATCGGTTCCATTTACAACAAAAAATTTAAATGATCATGATTGCTACAGATTTTTACATATCGTTATGATATATTACGTACGTGTGTATTGTTATATCACTGACATATTGGATTTATAACTTGTTGTTTGTTATAATTTTACGAAAATGTAAACTTATTATTCCGCCTGAAAGTCAGAAAAATTCAATAATATTCATAGAGGCTTATAATAATAATAATATTATTATTATTATTATTATTATTATTATTATTATTATTATTATTATTATTAAGTTATTAAGGGAAGGCAAGGGTTGGGCTGATGAGTCCATAGAAGGACGAAACGGCCGTTCCCAACTCCTTCCCGTAATCTAAAATTAGATAGGCAATTTCCTCCTTTGTTCAGGTTCTCTTTTTCATTTTCTTTTTCTTTTTTCTTATTTACTTATTCATTTAAGAAATTATTGTAAACTAACTTTAATTGCAGTTTACTATCAGAAAATTAGAAAAAAAA
>JAFIDM010012231.1:17739313-17800183 GCA_023159025.1 Thereuonema tuberculata
TGATTCCATTTTTTCTTGTGCGTGTATGTTCTTAATTTGTGATGTTAACCTAAGTTCCGCACGTTAAACTTGTATTTATATATATTTTTCTTTTGGCCATATCTTGTTTTTATTTTTCGGGGACGAAAAATCTGGGAAAGGAGATTATTGTATTGATTTTTATCTTTATTTGTATACTTGTATCATAATTTTTATCATAGTGTATTCTAGTTATTCCGTTTTCTGTATTTTAATCTCTATTATTCAATTCCTTTGTAATTATCTGTTGATCTGTTTATTTTTGAATTTTAACGGTTGTGGCATCTTTTAATTCACTTTTATTTAAATCACAACGGTTTAAAAACCCGTTGTGATCACATGGCATTTAAAGCATCCAATCAATTTGTAATCGCCAGAACCAATCGAATCCTTTTGTACATAGTCTATAAATACCGATGTTACTTGTAAATAAATAGAGACGGAGATCACTGAGACAGATCCAATACAGTTCAGTTCAGACCCAACAAGTCTAAGCCTCCTTTATTTTTCTACGAACCAGACACCACGAAACACACCACAATTTTGCTGCCGAAACCCCACAATATCCAAAGTACCATTGTCAAACGATGCAATTGATCGCCGCATAGAAGACATGTCAGCTGGTATTAAAAAACAAGTAGTGGAAAAATTATATGGTGATAAAAAATTTGCACTTCAACAGGACGAATAAACAGACATAAGTAAAAAATGTCAATTAATGAGCTACATAAGATTTTTAAACAAAGAATCACTTACTGAACAGTTCTTATCCTGCAAAGAATTACCTCTGTCGTCAACAGGATCAGACATAATTCTACGACAGCGACATTGGAAGAAAATGGACTGAGTTGGAACAATTGTATTTCAGTGTGCACTGATGGAACCCTACCAATGACTGGTCGAATGAGAGGTTTAACTTCAAGGTTGAAGCAAGATTTTCCGGATCCACAAATTGTTTTTTTACATCGGGAAGCTTTGGGGGCAAAAACCATTCCTTCAGATCTAAGGAACTTAATGAGCTCGGTTGTTGAAATGATTAATTATATTAAAAGTAGAGCTCTAAAAACTACACTTCTCAAAGTCATGTGTCAGGAAGCAGGAGCTGTTCATGAAACTCTGGTCCTTCACACCGAAATTCGTTGGTTGTCCAAAGGAAATGTACTTTCCAGATTTTATGACCTTAGAAATGAATTATTACAAATATTTGCCACAGAAAAAGCTGAGTTTGCAAACCTCATTAGCGACGAAACTTGGTGTTCTAAAGTTGCATACCTAGCTGATATTTTTGGACATTTGAATAATCTCAATGCCAGTATGCAGGGAAAGAAAGAGAAAATTCTTACATCAACTGACAAGCTGAATGGGTTCTTAAGAAAAATTCAACTGGGGAAGTCAAAAGTTGAAAAAAGTGATCTTGAAATGTTTCCTCTCACAGCTGATATCGACATCTGTTCCAGTCTGATTTTAGAACATCTTTCTGTTTTGGGGAATAAACTGCATTATAATTTCCTTTCCTCAACGTGAACGAATGCTACTGGGTTCGCAATCCCTTTGCCGTTACTGCTGAGGACACAGAACATCTGCCATTAGAAGAGGCAGAAGAATTGGCTGAACTTCAAGCCGATCGAACTTTGAAGCTGAAATTTAGGGAAGAAACACTACTTGTTCTGAATTTCAATGAAAAGAGAGTCCTCAGTGTTATCAGAGCATGCCATATCTATATTAATGCAGTTTTCAACAACATAGTTGTGCGAACAGGGATTTTAGGCAATGACCTGCATTAAAAATAAGAAACGTGAGCGACTTCTTTCCGTAGACCAAGAATTACGGGTGTGTTTGTCTGCGATTCCTCCCCGCATTGAACAGTTGTGCAAAAGTAAACAAGCCCACATTTCCCACTAAACTGCAATAATAGTGTAATATTATTGACAGATCATCTTATTTTTTGAGTTCTTACTGCATGTAGGCTTACGCCGTTCTGCAATATTAATAGATAATATTACTAAAATATTGAATACACAAGCAATTTTTTCGCGGCACAGTCAAAAAATTTCACGGCACACCCTTTGAGAACCAGTGGTCTAAAAGCATTAATTTATCTTGTTTATAAGGAATTACCATGATTTTTCAGAAGCCTCTGCTGAGGTTTATCAACAGTAGTAAAGCTACTTAATACACTTGAAAATACAGTATATAATGTTTTCATCACAATTGCTAGAAATACTCTCCGCCTACAATGATCTAATTGGTCAGCTCGTTCTGACAGTTGTTGCTGTTTTGAGCTTTACCAACACAAATTAGAATTTTTGAATCTTCACATGAATCCACTGTAGTTTCCTACATTACAGATTCCACAAAGATAATAATCTAGTGGCGGTAGATCAGGGGGACTCAGTGGCCATGCAATGGAACTACCACGATCTATCCACCGGTAAATAGTAAATCTGTCTTGTAAATAGTGTCACACTTACTGTGAATAATGTGGAGAAGAGATGAATAACATCTCTTATGTTGGAAGTACATTTGGCATCTTACAACGAAGAATCTTGAAATAACAGCACCAAATCGTTTCATAAAAATAATAGGTGCTGATTCTCATCATATTCCGCAGTATTTCTAAGATGTGATTGAGAACACTTGTCCTTCAGTCTTTTAGCATTATCTTTATTAAAAGACAATAGTAAGTAATAATAATAATAAAAATAAATCGTTATTTCTGTTCAACAGTTATTTTCTGGAAAAAGATTTCCTCTATTTAATATCGCCAAAAGTTTAATTTTTAATTAATATATCTTTTTTTTATATATCCTCAGAGAAATTACATAAAGATTTATTTTTATATTTTTTCGTAATATACTTTTAAAATAATTTTTACAGTCCATCTGTCTTATTATAAAACCTCCATTTAATAATGCAAGTATTTTTTTTCTTTTTTACCTGTTGCATGGTTTATAATTCACAGTACGATAACTTGAAGAATTGTAATGCTCTTGACATTTTGAAAAACTTTTTATTAACAAAAAGTTTTTTAAACAAAAAAAATCAATATTTCAGAAACAAACTCTTAATTTTGAAACCATTTTTCGAAGTCAATGCAAATTGAGTTATTTCGTCAGAGTGATTTAATTTATCTCTGTAGTTGATCGTTCATGACGTCATAATAGACGTTTCATCATCTAACAGATGATATTGAACAATGAGTGGCCAAGACTTCAACGTGTCAATTCATTGAAGAATTGTCGGTTATTATCGACGTTAAATTCGAAAGAAATTTTGTTCATCTGCGTTTATTAGGGCAAAATTTTCTTCCAAGAAGATATTTTAATAAAGCATTAATACGGTGGGTTTATTAGGACAAAATTTTCTTCCAAGAAGATATTTCAATAAAGCATTAATAAGGTGGGTAATGGTTTTCGTTTTTCTTTTAATACATGGAAAGACCTGTTTTATAAACAAACGAAAAATTGCTTTCCTCTGATAATTACCCTTGTTTTATTTAGTTCTTAGTAAATAGAAAATTCAAATAACTTAGTATTATTCAAAAATGTTGATGAGAATAATAGTACAATAGAAAAAAATAGATCAGAAGTTTGTTTCATGAAAGATTTGCATCATCTATTTTATTCATTGATATTTTTTTATAATTGTCTATTGATACATCCACCAAAATTTAGCAAGAAACTATTTACAACTTTTTTCCTTCCTTTTATCGAATTTGGCCAACTACGGACCACGTAACTAGCTCAACCTGACAACGTCAGGGCGAGGCTAGTGAAATTCAAGAAAGGGGGGACGAGAATTATATCCCGTCCAGGATAACCCTGAGATAGTAAGTCTCAGGTGGGAAACGGACGAAACAAAGAAGAAGAAAGAAACAGCCATGCCATCACCGGGATTCGAACCCGGGTACTGGCGCATCAGCCACAACGGCAGCCCGCCGGCTAAACCGCACGGCCACGCCAGCACGGCTACAACTTTTTTATTCATATTTTAAACCATATTTCTTAATTGTTATTTAATATGTAAATCCCAATTTCCTGAACTTAGTGTTTTGTTTGGCTTTTTTTTACGAGAAAACAGATTTAATTAAAGAAATTCTTAAAGAAATAATATTGGTTTTTTTCTATCTACGAAATTTTAAAATAAAAGAAAACTGGAATGGTAATATAAAAAAATTTTTATAGCTTAGAAATTATATAAAAATCACACGATATCTAAGAGTACACCAAAAGAATTGGCAGATGATTATTAGGTGACATTTTTGGAAAGTATTGTCATCGTGCAGACGACAAAACAAAATATTTATTGCAGTCAAACTTGGATAATTCGAAGTTGAAGGGACCAGAGAAAAAGTTCGAAATATCCAAAAATTCCAATTACATATATTCTCTCAAAAAGAAGACATAAATAAAAAAGATTAACTCCACGATCAAAGATACACATAAGCTTTATCTAAGAATTATTTTCAGTAAATCAAACATCTTTTACTAGCTTAATTATCACTTTCAAAAAAAGTTGGATATTTTTAATTGCTTCATTACGTGCAATTTTTGAATCATAGCATATGATTCCAACCTATCAATTGATGCAAAAATACATTCCAACCCTCGCTTTTGTTTTCTTAGAAAGTCCGTTAAAATAAATAATGTATCTTAGCTGAGAAAAGACTCAGGAACAATTTTTACCGTAATATTTTAAGGACAATCGTACGAAAAATTCGAATTATCCAAAATAAAATTCAAATTATCCACGATTTTTGAATATTATTTTAATACAGAATTCTAGGGACCGAGCAAAAAATTCGAATTATCCAGAATTTCGACTTAAACAAGTTCGAATTATCCAATTTTGACTGTATTATCATTTTTAAAGCATTTTAATTTAAAAATTTGATGTGTAATAATCATAGTATAATAATCATACAAAATATGTATGAACTAATTTTAAGGGAAACTGTTTTCCTGTACGTATTATAGAACATACTTAAATTGGTTTTCGAGCAATATTGTGTTCGTATGTATGTATTTCGACCCAGTATAAAAAATCCTCTTTTCAGTAAACTGTTTTAATCTGATGATTGATTTACGTTTATTTTGGTTTAATCTTCTAGCAAACGCTACTGCACATAATGACACTCTCTGATCTTGTGTTGGCTATTGTTACTTTATATGGAATAGGTCATTTGATTGATCCTTCTTATAATGAATTCCCCTTCGCAGTAGATACCTATGCAGTTATTTTTCTCGGAGCAGCATTTGGAATTATCAGATTTAGTAAGTCAATTATCTTTTACAAGTAGATCACAATTAGCCCCGCCCCCCTTGAGTCCCTAGGGGAGGTTTTTTTTGTTTAAAATGACGAGAGCACAAGGGGATGATGAGATGATAATAAAAACAAAACAAAAAACTTGTTACCATTCTATATTACTGACTT
The DNA here is from genome assembly GCA_023159025.1 of Thereuonema tuberculata. Lineage (NCBI taxonomy): Eukaryota > Metazoa > Arthropoda > Chilopoda > Scutigeromorpha > Scutigeridae > Thereuonema > Thereuonema tuberculata. The sequence continues at coordinate 17,744,765 of JAFIDM010012231.1, forward strand.
GGCTCAAGATGATACATAGAGATTATGAACTACACTCATTAACAAAAAAAAACGATACACCTAGAAGGAGTTGTCCAATGGAGACAAAAATTGGTGGAAAGGAAGACTATGTACAGAATAGAAAATGATTAAACTTTCAGACAAATTGAATGATTTATTTCAGAGTTACAGAGTTACAAAGTAACGAGTTCAATAAGGTGTTGACCGACCTCTACCCGGAATACAAGCTGCCACATGACGTGGCATAGAGTGATAAAGCTCCCTGATGGTCTCCTGCGGTATTTCTTGCCAAATTTGCTCCAATTGTTGGGCTAGGTCATCCATATTCCCTGGTGGATGCAATCGCCTTCCCATCATAATCCAGACATGCTCGATTGGAGAGAGATCTAGGGATCTGGCTGGCCAAGGAAGTGTTTCACAAGCTGCAAGACAGGCCGTAGCAACACGTGCCTTATGTGATCTGGCATTATCTTGCTGAAAAATAAGGCCAGTGTACTACAAAAGGAAGGGTAGCAAAAACAGGTCTCAGAATGTCGTCGACGTACTGGTGTGCTGTAAGTGTGCCGCTAATGACGACCAAAGGGGTCCGGCTATCAAGGGAAATGGCACCCCAGACCATTAGTCCTGGGAAATCCAATCCAATGACACGATCTCTTTCAAACTCTGACAGTTGCACGTAATGAGCTGGAATCCTGCGGCGATGCATTTTTTCAGTCGTTGAAAGGTATCCCAACTCGCAATGCAACAGAAATTTTGACCATTAGATTGAGAATCGCTTCTTATATACACCTGCTGAGTGCGCAGTTCCGATGCGCTGTAACTCTCCCTATTCATTCTTTGGACACCAAAGTTTAATCATTTGCACGGGCGGTCCCAATGCCTTTGCATGCGAAATTTCATTACAATCGAACAACTCCTTCTAGGTGGGTCGTTTTTTTTTTTGCTAATGAGTGTATATTACATACGTAGACAAAACAAAATGCAAAAAAATGTAATGTTCTCAAATAGACACTGAAGTACAAAAGGTGAACAGAAAAGGAGAATTTTATTTGTTTTTCATTATAAGTAATTAGTAAATCTTATGCTTCTGATCCAAAATTAACCTAAAAATATCTAAATAATTCAATGTAGACCCAACAATCAAAACCTAATTATTTTAATCGTGGCATTTAACATGTAATGATGATTCCCAATATCTTGCCAGTTGTAGATTCTTTGCTAAACTTCTGGTGTGGAAATTCACTCAGTTTCTATCACAGACAACGTAGCAGCCTCATAACCTTATCTTTATATTTTTAAATTAGAAAATTATGGAATTGCTTTATATAATAAACAGCTCATAAAGAAGAAAGATAATAACATTGTGTGTTTTCTTTTCTGTATTTCCTAGATGTCAGCAATCCTCATCGCATTGTGATCTGGGTACAGAGATCGTTCACGTGGCTCGGATCCACTGTCGGCTTAGCTCTGCTTGCAACTCAGATGTACTACAAGTCAGGAAACAACGGAATTGGACACATACACTTAATTTCCGGATTCCTTTTGCTCATCATAAAGTTGATATCAGACTATATAACAAGCAGTAACTTTGTATCCGCATTGGCTCCATTCTGTTGAACAGTTTACTGAACCAAAGTGTCTACGGGTGCATAGGCGCCCTTTTCGTTATTTTAGTGGGCTGTATGACAGGGACCCAAGAGGGATCCAGGGATCTGTTTCACTATGGATTAAGTATTGGTCTTTACTGTTTTATGAAAGCTCTTAAGGAAGTGACACAAGAAGAATTAATATAACGTGTGAAAATTTAGGATATTTTCAGCTGTTTGTACTTCATTATTTTTTTTAAAAGAAATCATACTGAAAAAAAAATATATTTTTACGGTGAATTTTTTTATGTAAATTAGGTTTGAAAATTGAAAACTGGTATTCACAATGCACTGTACGAAAAACTTTTTTATTAATACTGTTAAGTCTTATCACAATTATTCCCCAGCAAAAATGGTTGTGGAAGAAAACATGCTGATGTGTTTATTTGTAGTGAACACTTAAATTCTTTTCCAGGTGGTTTCCATAGATGTAATCACTGGGGCTACCTTTTCTCCTCCGTTCAAAGCACGCTTCTAAACCTTTATTTTCTATTCCACAATTAATATTTTCAGAGGCATCCATTCGATTTCTAATTTCTTTATTTTTAATCTAAAGATCCTTGAGTTTCTATGTAAATAATCCATCTCTACCGCTATTACTTTTTTTTCCAGAATTCAGTCTTAACCCATATTTCGCTTTAAAAACAGTTTCTACTAACATGTTTCCAATGTATTTTTTGTACCTTTTCTTACGTGTTTCTCCCATCATACTGAATTTCAGCATAATGTAACTTTTTTACTTTGTTCAATTCTATTTTTAATTTCTTCATAGTTTACTGTCTTTATAAGTGACTGCTTTTAGCATTATTGTGAAGTACGATTTAACAAAAATTTGATATCATTACACAAATTTTAATTATTATAAGGACTAATTGATAAAGAAGAAAAATACAAATAATACAAATGCAATATGTAAATTAAGTATATTTGAGAAGCATTTAAAGGTTTTTAGCAAATAAAGAGAGTTGATAAGTATTAAATTTTATCACATTGATCTGATTCTTGGAAAGGTTTAGCATCTTTGGGATACATTACTTGATCCTTCTCCTAGAAAAAAAAAAAGAGAGAAAATTTAAATTTCTAAATGAATTATTTAGCTTGGCAAAGAGATCAATAAAATAAAATCAATAAAAAGAGTTTATGATCTTTAAAAATTATATACTATCCAAGACACTGTTTCAGAAATTTAGTATTTTTAATCTAATTTCAAAAGTAAGTAAAACACAAATTTTGTAATGTTTAAAGTAATTTTAAAATAGATTTTATAATAATAATACAAAAAACTAATAAATTTATTTCTATTAAATATACTGTAGTTCAATTGCAACATCGCAACGGAAGTCATAAACATATCAGTTTGAGCTTTTAAATATTTGTCGGACAAACAACACAAAAATCTATGGTGAATCTATTTTTGACCGTCGCGTCGCCTTGTTTACCGCCTAGAAATAAAACATTGTAAACATTAATGTTGTTACAATGTATTGTTGTAAAGGGCTTCATCCCTTCGAGCCCCCTCCCAGACTACATGCCTGGTTGCAAAATTCAACTTATCGGATACTCAAGCATTTAAAAAATCTCATTATTCGAAATTTTTCTTCAAAGATTGGTATTCAAGAAATATTAATTTGTAATTTAGAAGTTTTCTAAGTCATCTATATTCTTCCGTAATACCCTGTATTTAACTATACTCAAAATAAGTAATAATTTTTCTCAGATGAATCTGTTAAGTATATTCCATGTGTATTGTGAATTATAGAACTTCCTCTGTAAGTAATCGATTTTGATTTTAAGTTAAATTTTAAGTAATGGTAGAGTCTTTGAATTAATGTTAAAAACTATGAAATATATTTTCTGTTCTTAGACTGCACAATCGGACACATGAAATCAAAATATTTGTTAATTGGAAGAAATGTTCGATTTTAGTACTTTCGATTACGAAATTGAGTTTCTTTGAAAGTAGCGATTTCTGAATCAACTCTCCAATTATAGAATCTTCAAAGTAGTAAGAGTGAATTCATTTTGTTCTTTTTACTAAATTGCTTATATCATATTATATTGTATCAATGTATTTTGTATAATTTAGAATTGATGTAAATTATTAAAAAGGATCTTGTAAAATAAAATTAATAAGTAAAAACTAGAAACAATAGATTTTACGTTTAAAAAAAAAGTAAAAGTATGTAGAAAAATACTACCGTGCTGTAAAAAGTTCCATTATTTTCCATACATAAAGCTTGTTGTGTTCCAAAGTATAAATCATTCAAAGTTTTTATCTTCTCTGGAGTCCATTCCTTATAATTCATTACACATTCTGTTACAGTTTTATTGGAACATTGATCTGGCTTCTTAACTGTTAGCAACTGTGGAATAGGAGGTGTGCTTATAGGTACAGGGCAATCCGATCCTGTGCAATTGTAGAAATTTGGAGGAATGCTGAAAATAATCAAATCGCATATTATAACCAATATTTATAAATAGAAAGTGATAGAATAAATTTTTAGACACATTTTTAGATAATTAAAATGAAATAAAGTAATCTATAAAGATTATTAAAAAACCTACGCGTTATTTGCGTATTTCAAGGTTGGATTACACTTCCAAACTTTTTAAAAGGGAAAATATATTTACAAACAATTCTTAATTTCGTGAATATATTTACAATTAATTAGTATTACTACTAACTGTCGTACCATACTTCGATTGTATCGAAATGTATTATCAAAAAATATTGTTTGTATCAAAAATATATTATGTTTGTATCAAAAATATATTATTAGGATAATATTAGTGGAAAATCTGTTGGAGGAATACGAATATTGCATAGAGTAGTCATTTAAAAATATAGACAGATGAGGTACATAGAGATGATTAATAGCTAAGAAAGTAGAAGGCATTATCGAACTAATTTAAGTTAAGTATCTATTGATGGAAACTTTAAACGTGATATAGAAAAAAATTACTTATTCCTAAATATTTTCTGCAATTTCTTAACTATAAATATATTAAATACGAAATAAAGGAAATTGAATAAAAAACAGTTTTGGCATTGTTATTTAGCCTACCTCTGTTATATTTTTTTTTTTTTTTTTTATAAATAAAATGAAACCTTTGCTGAAGAAATAAAGTCAATGTTTATGAAATATTCGTCATCAAGTAAGAATTAATGATTAAAAGCCAACTATAGCTAATCACGATTATGACGCTAATAAATAAATACTATAAAAAAAAATTAAGATCTATTTTTTTGCTATTTCTAACAGATTTTGAAGGGAAAATTTGCACAAGGACGACGAAAAGAAACCCAAAAAGAGAATAAAGATTAAATGAAGAATAATGATTTAAGCAAGAGTAAAGGTCAATGTTACTTGTTTTATTTTCGTAGAGACCAAACAGCAGATAAGACTCCTGTAACCGGGAGCTCATCGAAAACAAATGAGGTTGAATCAACAATCTAACAATTTCCAGTTTTAATTTTATGATAAGAAATCCATACGAATTTTGGGGAAATCTTGGTAAGAGCTCTTTTTTAATAATGAAGGAAGGCATAATGTGAGACATTCAATGATGCAGCTCGATTGACTAGAAGTATTTTGAACAGTGCCTGTTCGAAAAGTTAGGATTCTGAAAAGTTGGAGATGGAACTTGTGAATGAATAGTTTTAATAAATTTAATAAGAGTTCAATTACATCGGGGATAATTCCTAAGTCAGAAATATTTCATTTTGCTGGTATAAATAAAAACTAAATGTAATCATGAAACACTGTGTCCGTTATTTTCTATTTCCACGTATCCACGGGGGCTATAGAACCACTCTCTTATTGGCTAAGATGATTGTGACGTAATAACGAAATAAAGGAATCGTTCATACGCTTACCTGCTGTTCCCACATGCTTCTCGTGTCTTACTGTGGTTTTTCGGAAATATCCTTTATTTTTTTCCTCCTTTCAAGAAGCTAGGATTTTCAGAGGCAGATGCACGTAATCTACCAACTATAGATTCGTGCATGATTGCTAGCTTTTTTGCTGCCAATCTCAATTACGTAGTTATGGAGATGAATGGAGCTCATTTATTTTTATGATTTAGCCTACCCCCTTATTGCTACTTTTCGTTTGTTTTCATTTCCAGGAATTAATTCAATTTTTATTTTTACTTATTCATGTTTCTTTAGATCTGTATTTGCCTTGTGTCTTTTCAACAATGTATAATTTTTTTAAACTTTTTCGCATGTGTTTAACTTACATTTATTATTATTATTTTGTTTTGGGTTTATTATTTATAATCTGATTTTGTTTGCATTTGTTTTAAATTTCTGTTTAATTTTTCTAATTCTTTTGTTGTCATTTTTCTCAAATTATTTTTAATTTTCTGCCTTAGTTTCCTTATGATTGTAAATGTGGTAGCATATGCTTTTAAATTACTGTATATTCATTCTGTTTCAATTTATTTTGTTTTTATAGATTTTTCAACGAAACATAAAATGCACATAATTGAGTATTTCAAAGTTTCAATTTCTATTAATATCACTTCATATGCCTGATCTGAAGTTTACAACCAGATCGCCTTAATTTGGAAAAAAAAATATCGAAATAATCCATGTATCTGAAATGTTAAAAATAAACAAAACAAAATAATGGATGAGACCAAATTATTCACAAGTGACATCCTAGAACAGCTGTTTCATGCTCGTTGGCGATCATCAGCCAGAAGTCGTCACAGTAAATAACAGGAGACCTTCCTGTATTGTTCATACTAGGCTCAGTACGGAGACCTTGTTATTACGATGTTCTGTAATTTTGGGGCTGTTATAAACTTATGTTTTCAGTTTTGTTTATAATCTGAGGATGAAGATTCTTCGAAACATGTCACTGATACTATGTTTTGTTCATAAAGTTAGTTCTCTTTTATTGGTGTGTATGGTCCTGTAATAATAATAATAAAAATTTAAGTTATCTATTTTACTTACATTAAAATAACCTTCACATTCACATAGTGTAGATTTAGGACGGAAAACCGAGTATTGACGAATAATATCAACCATGTTTTCGGGGAACAGGTTTTAGCATTTTATGGCAGTTGTTGAACTTTTACACAATGGTACAACACAGTAGGCTACTTGTAATGTTGTGAAGTTTCACCTAAAATTTATTTCCATTGATTCCATTAATTTAGTCAATAACCATTGCTTTAATAGGAGAGTTAACAGGACAAGCGAATGTTTCAACACATGTGACCTCACAGCTGAAGCAACTTGGCAGCAGCTAAGTATTACTGGTGGGCGTGGCTAAAGCCTACTTTCTAATCACAAATTTGGATATTTATCTATTAAACATAAATACACTAGGCATTCTAAAATCATTGGGGATCTATTTCAATAAATATATTAAAAAAGTCATTTACATCATCATTTCAACATTTAAATCGCGTCTATTTAAATAATAATTTTTTTAGGGATTATCCCCATTGTTTCTTTCATCACTAGATTGATTTAACCAATTAGAAGAATAAGTAAACTTCACAATTTATTTTTCAGTTTCCGAATGAAAACACAAAAGCATTTCAATCAATTTCAACTTTCCCACTGATTATTATATCTAATAATCAGTAATAACTTAAATGTTCCATACAATCACTGTAGCGAAATTGTAGAAAAGGACAAGTACATCATACTATCTACATAAAAATTCAATGTGATAAGAATTAGTAAGAATTAATGAAACTGAGAATCATTAAATTTCAACAAAGGAATGATCATAAGTATTTCGAAGCCAAATTCAATCCTAATTAATGGATATTCAGTTAGAAATAGAAATCTCCGAGGAAGATAGTTAAAAATATTCCACAATAAATTTCGAATTTCTGTGGATAGATTGATATGAAGCATGACTATATTCTAAGATCTATTTTGCACAATGGCATAACCGTCTTTCTGCATTTGCTTATTTTAGAATCATGTAGTTGAGTGAAGTGAGCAATAAATATTTATCTTTATTTAGTAATCATTTTTTTTTCAATTTTATTATTTCTGAGTATTACAAATATGAATTTTAATATTTTTCAAAGTTATCCAGTTATTGTGATATTTCTGTACTTAGTTAATTTTCCGTTTCTAAAAATTATCCTAATTAGCCTTTGTTTTTTAACTTTTTTAAAAAAATTATCTACTAAAAGATTTTGTAGAATAGTGTATATTCAACATCTATATCTGTAAAATTAAAAACATTTATTGTAAACGTATGGATGGAATTCATAATTATCGGTTTTTCTAATTTTTATTATCAGATTTATATGGCTTAGTTAATATGTTGGTAATCTTCAATTCATAACTGTATATAATTGATCGAATAATGATTACTTTTCTGCTTAATTTTTTTTTCACTTTTTTGTTTAATTGAATCAGAAATTTCATCAATAATAAACATAATCTGTTTTCATAAAGAAATATACTTTCCGTTTGAAATACTTACGGATAAATTTCTTCGATTCCAACTAAATCATAAACTTTCTCAGGTAGTAATACACTGAAACATCCTGTCAAATCCACCATAGGATAGTGACCCAAAAATATTACACACATTTCTGATTTTGTTGGCAAATTTCCCTGAAAAAAATAAGGTATACATTTGCTTGTTGTATAAAATATTCTTTTTTCTAATTAGTTATGCTAGAAGATTATTAAAAGCAATAACAATAAGTTATTATTTTTCAACGTATACTAGTCAACTACATGTAAATTAAATAATTCCAATCATTTTAGTAAAACCTCTAACGCAAAATAAGTTTTTTTACAAAAAAACTCGTGAAACTAAACTAAATAATAGTTGAGCCGGTATATATAAAAGCACGAAAAGGTTTATGTATAAATATATACAATAAAATTAGGAGCGATCAGTTTTGCTAAGCTTATATTGTTAGCGTCTTCAGGCTGATGATTTTACTAAAATGTTCCTGTTTTAAGGGAGGGTGTGTGGTCATGTGTTGAAAGAACCAATGGAGCTTCTGCAGAGTAAAGATCCAATCAGTACCTGCAGCAGCGTTGACGTTAAGGCGGAGAGTCTCATTGTTTTTTGGTAATGGAAAGGTTGAAGTCCAATTCCAGAATCTTCGTAAAGTGGCATCCTTAGCACTGACTATATTGACTTGAATTACTCCTATATTACTGTCATTATCGACTCTTAAATGAAAACTAAGGAGGAAAAAAAACCAAACAAACAAGAAATGGAGAACCTTTAAATATAACAAGAATAGCACTGAATTAAAATAAATGAAAAGAAAAAATATACATACATACATACATACATACATACATACAAAGGTACATACTAGCTGAAGAAGCAAACATGTTATTTAGAAGATGTAAAGAATTATTTCACATTTTAATGAAAAATCTGAGTATAATGAAAATATTTCCATATAAATATTTTCATATTGCATATACGCTATAGTTCGCATATAATTGCATATATGCGTTTGATTCCCTGAGCTTATCCTTCCAGTCATGAATTATGTTTTTTTTCCTTTTAATTTTAATTCAGTGCAATTTTTGTACATTAGTTCCCTAGTCTTTTTTTTCTCTTTAGGTTTCAATTATTGTCGACAATTACAATACTACAAGATTAATTCATGACAATGAAATCGGTGGTAGTCACTAAAATAAGACTTGGACTTTTACAGTATATAAGAACAAAGAGAGTCTCCTCCTCAACGTCAACGCTGCCCGCCGTTGTTGATTGGAGCTTTAGCGTCCAGAAGCAAACTGGTTTTTTCCAACAAGTAATCGCAGACGAGCCCTTTAAAACAGGAACATTTTAAGATACTCACTCATAGTTCATTGTGCTTTTAAGTATGATTATTGAATAATTTTACACATGTTAAACTCGATTTTAATTAGGCTAGATATTTCATATGTGTTTTATTAACAGAATTCATCTATTCAATTAATAGATTTTTGAAGTTATAATTCATACGAAACGTTAGAATTTATGTGTCAGTTACTTAACAATCATTAAAATATCTCCCAAAGGTATCCTTGCAAGTCTAATAATACTCAGGATGATAAATAAAGAATCACTGTATCGAGTAGCATACTTTTGGGCGCCCTTGGAGAGCAATTCAAATTCCATCCAGATCATAAACAAAATTACGCTTTATATTTAAACAAAAATAGAACGTTATTGTTACCGCATCCTTTCAAGATATCGATTATCGGAATAATTAACAACAAATGCTAAACTGAGTATGGAGAATTGAAGCAGAGAAAATTACTCAATTCTGGGACCTCATATTACGGCGATAAGCCATTTATTCACTATCAATGCTGCCAATCTGATGACGATGGATGTGGACAATCGCTTAGCATCGTAGTTTCTATTGGAAGAGACTTCCGTACAGAAATTCCTGGGGATTGTCTTCCTTACATCTAAATATTCCATAGATCATACGAGAGTGTGCATCGTGCAATCCCAAATTTGAGAATACCAAAACCATAGATATTCATTAGAGATGCATCAAGTGACTTAGCGGATATCCATGTAAAATGTGTGACAGGAATTCCGTCTCACGCTCCTTTCGCTGGTAGTTCTGCACTGAGGAACATTGCACTGTGGATAGATGCCTTGTCCATATGAATATTCATTCACCAGTGTAGCGTTGTTGCCATAAAGCAGTGGGACGTGATTGCCACAGATCGGTTTTATCATAGTCTCGTGAAACGTTGCAGCGTTACTTTTGCGTTAGCGGCTACTCTGATTAGTGGGAGACGGCCACAAGCACAGTATCCTATGGCAAGCTTGAAACCTTTGGAGAACTTATCTCTGCATTCTCGCACGAAATCTGCTCGTCCTTTCTTCGGATGTGTCGGTAACAAATCGCCCTAGGTTGGTTGGCATTGTCCTTGAACATCCACGCTTCGTCCAATTTGACGACATACAGTCAGCGGTCAAGTGTAAAATAACGTTTGTACAGTTTTCTTCCATTGGTGAAGCGTTTCAGGATGGGACGTTTGGTGAGTTTGTGACCATTTGCTTTGTGGATCCCTGTGCATACGAAGGTTTTTCGGATGACAAGCCCTGTGGTCCGTTTGATTCTTCCCTCAACATTGTATGGGTGGATTCTCTCGTGTGATCATCGCCCTGATCTGTAGTATGATAACAGATGTAGTATGTTAGTCTGCGAACTTGTCTGAGTCGTCGGGTTTCTGTTTTGGCAGTGTCTTTCGCCTGCGGATTGAGTTGATGGTTTCGGCAGATTATCTGGCTAATGGTATTCATATTGACCACAAACCTTTGTTGCGACATTGTTCTGCAATCACCCTGTAGGACATTTTCATGTAGGAAAGGGCACAGATGTATTCTTTCCAGAATACGTTATTTATTATTCTGCGTTATTTTCGCAGAAATTATTCTGTCTATTCTATAGTTGACATAAAACCGTTATAAAATAACAATGGCTGCATATGAACTGCATCGATGCGCACTATACATTGCATTACTCGGGATGTAGACCGGCTCAATATCGTTCAATTTTCTGCCTCAACCCTCCGTATTTGGTCAGAAATTTCATATTAATTTACTTTCTAAACCTCTTGACTGCTCTACCCACTAAAATTCTACAAATATTTAAAAAAATAATTTTCATAATAGCTGTTATTTGGTTTGGCTTTGTTGTTTTTTTAATCATCAAAATAACTGAATTGTAAGCAATTTTGATGAAGACGAATATCAAGAAGTTAGTGTTACAATTTAAAATATTTTACTATGCAAATACAGTTGTCCTTCATTTATTTAACATTAAACAATGATATTTGTGATATTATGTAGAAAATTTCTATTTTCTTTGTTTTTAAAAAAAGAACTATTTTTGTGTTACTTAAGTTTTTATCTTACCACAGTTGTGCTGTTTCGATCTGAAGTATCGTAATCACATTCAGCTACCAGGATATCATCCTGAAAAAGTATGAACAAAACTAATTCAGAGAAAGCGACGTTTAGTGATTTTTTACTTGCGTTTTTTTTACTAGAGATTTAATATTTCAAGAAAATTATTTTTAAAGCAATAGAATAACAAATAGCTTAAAAATAATTTTAGAAAACATACTGAATTATAATTATTAGTAGATGTAAGCTTAACGTATACAATGATTCTTAAATGGAGTAGACACTGAAAAGCCTAAACCGATTTATACATAAATATATTAAAAATACAATATTAATCATCCTATTAATAGGCAAAAATTGTACGGATCTTTGTAAACTTGTAAATTTGTAATTTGAAATAACCAATCACGGTGCAGCGTTGAAACACGTCAGGCTTGACGTCACGCCCATGTTTAAAAATGGCGCCTCGAATTTTCTTCCCACTTCACCTCGACGGATCGCGATTACACAATTATTATCAGCGTATTGGAATTTTCTTTCCCGTATAAATGAAGTTTACACTGAAATGCATGTTCATGAGTCAAAATTTATCAGAGAGTTTGTAAAACCTCGGTGTTTACATAATTTCGGCTGTGTAGCCACTCGCTCACTACTCAACAAGTAGTGGACAATGACGAAGCACGTGCCGTCATTGTTGCCCAGACACGATTATTGGTATTGGCTGTTGGACACTCTTTATGGTTATTGTTACTGTTATTGTTGAAACTGGTAAATCAATTTTTTATTTTCTTTTATTTTAACAAAATTTTGCTTAGTCATTCAAATTATATGTGGGCTATTGCGGAAGTCATGGCTTTTAAAAAATGAGCTTAGAACACATTTTTCAATCTTGTGTTTTTCAAAAATTTTAGGGTATTTCAAAATTGTGGTATTTGTTTTACTTCCGTTAATATTGCCTCAATTTTGACGAGCCTATTCTTTTAGGGCAGCAGCGATTATGTTTCAGAATGAGAAACCGCAGCGCTGGCTACTACGAAAATGGTAAATCAATTTTTTTGTTATCTTAACAATATTATATTATTATTTTAACAAATAAGTCGATATTCAAATTACATATGGACTGTTGTGAAAGTCATGGCTTCTAAACAAATTAGCTTAGAACACATTTTTCAATCTTGTGGTTTTCAAAAATGTGGAATTTGTTTTACTTCCGTGAATATTTCACGGGTCGCAACTAGTGAATATTTAATTGCAGTGAATCCTTTAAATATTGTGAGGATTATTGGTATTGGCTGTTGGACACTCTTTATGGTTATTGTTACTGTTATTGTTGAAACTGGTAAATCAATTCTTTATTTTCTTTTATTTTAACAAAACTTGGCTTAGTCATTCAAATTATATGTGGGCTGTTGCGGAAGTCATGGCTTTTAAAAAATCTTTTTCAATATTGTATTTTTCAAAAATTTCAGGGTAATTCAAAAATGTGATATTTGTTTTACTTCTGTTAATATTGTCTCAATTTCGACAAGCCTATTCTTTTAGGGCAGCAGGTTGCCATTATGTTTCATAATGAGAAACCGCTGCGCTGGCTACCATGAGAGTGGTGAATCAATTGTTTAATTTTTTTTTATTTTAACAAATATTATAATATTATTTTAACAAATAAGCCGATATTCAACTTATATATGGGCTGTTGTGGAAGTTATGGCTTCTAAAAAAATTAGCTTAGAACATCTTTTTCAATCTTGTGTTTTTCAAAAATGTAGAGTTTTTTTTTACTTCCGTGAATATTTCACGGGTCGCAACTCGTGTATTGTTAATATATATAAATCTTTTTAGCCTTTTACTTTTATCGGCGTCCACTCCATTTAATAATTACTAGTCTTTTAAATAATGAAAAACAGTAAATTGTAGAAAAAGTAATCTCAATAAGTCCTTTGATTAGTTTAAGTTAAGATTATTTAAATTCATCGGAAATTGCGAATCAAAAGATTTTCTTTCTTCATTGACTGTGGCTTCTCATTTTCTTTTTTCATATAAAAGTTCAATGTAAACATGATTTTGGAAATATAATTTTCAAAAAATTCATTGTGTAAATTTGTCTTATTATTACGTTATGCTCAAAAAAAGGGTTTTCCGATGGGTAGCCCAGTATCAGGTTCTATTTGTAGTTTGTATTTAAATTGGCTAGAAAAAAACTCAATTTTGAAATGGAACAAGGCAAAATTCGCTTATTTAAGGTATGTGGATGACATTTTTTTGTTATGGGAGGGGACAGAAAGACAGTTTTCCCAGTTTTATAAAAATTTATAAATTCAGTAAATATGAATATACAATTCACATGTGAAAGGTAAAAATGGGAAATTTACCTTTTCTTGATTTTCCTTTTAATTGATTAAAAAAGAAACACCATTACTTATGAATATTATCAAAAAGAATTTCAAAGCGACCACTTACTAAATTATGAATCTAATCACAGAATATCAACGAAGAAAGAAATTATATAAATAATAACTTAAGAAGAATAACTTCACACACAGGAGATAGGAAATTATGGAAAGAAAAGAAAAATAAATTTCGCAATAAATTAAGGATGAACGGATATCCACAAAGATTAATCAATGTAAATTTTAATAAGTTTTTTCATAAAAGAAATATTAAAAAAGATACTAAATAAAGTAAGTTAATAAAGTTTAAGTTAATAAGTTAAGTTAATAAAGTTAATAAAGTGAATCAGAATAAATTTATTCAATTTCCCGTAGGTTTCAAAATAGATAAAGAAATAAAAGAGATGTTTAAAGAAAATAAAATGAAAGGGATTTTTTACAAAGGTAACAGTTTATTCAAGAAAAGGAAATATAAAGGGAATAACTGCAATATTCTTTGTAGAATGGGAGTGATTTATACACTGGAATGTAGAACATGTTATGGAATATACATAGGAAGCACGGGAGAGCGGTTAAAGATAGAGATAAAGAGGTTTAATTGAAGAGTTAAAGTTTTGTGTTTCATTAATATCATGAAAAGTAGGAGGCTCTAGCCTTTAAATAGCTAAAGTAATTTAGAAGGATTTGAAAATTAATTTCTGATGGAATGCATTGTTATTGATGAAAAAATTCACAAAAATAGATCTGGTAAGCAGAGATTTTAAAGTTTGTGAAAAACACATATCTTTCGAAAATGGACAGCCAGATACATTTCTAAAGCAGATTTAAAACCTGATAGTGAAACTTTTTACTTATTATACCTAAGAAAGATAATACCCATAGAATACGATTTCATCCGATACAACAAATAAGTTTTGTAACCAATTAATGCAATATATTTTCTACACTTTTTGATTTCAATGCATACAATTATTTTCAAAACATTTTCGTTTTGATAGGAAATCGAATAAACATTGTATCAAACATGTAAAATAGATATTTAAAATGATAATAGACTTTACCTGTTCTACTTTAAATGGTTTATCCAAAAACATAAATCCCTGCAAAAAAAATAAGATTTCAGTTTAAAATAATTATACAAAAAATGTGTTAAGTACTCAAAAAAAAATTCAAATGATTGAATTCGCATTATTGACATAAAATATGCATATTTATTTCTTTCTTTAATATTATTCCTACTAAAGAAATTATTCATAGATTAGACAACATAAAGTTATTTCAACTACGTTTTTTCTTGATCAAACCATTTGTTGATCAACATTATTATTTAAATTAAAGTGAACATCAGTCATTCATTCTGTTTAATAAATCTTCTCGATTTATATTAGTGAATAAAAAATTACGGTTGGATCATTAGCTGCAGAAATTTTACTGATAGGAAACAAGATGAAATAATTTTCATATAGATTTTTCGAATATGATGTCGGACAAAATTCCGCCATGCCTAACAACTTCCCGTCGTTTGTGATTTAATTTGCGCTACAATCGGGAGGTGGTTTTGGTACTTGGTTGACACTGTATTCCAGGAAAAAGCAGCACCCTTAACTCTTTATTTGAGGAATCAATCAAGAAATAAGTCATGAACCAAAGATTTACAGCAGCTGAATTGATATATAAAAGAAAAATTGCAAGATATTCCTCACTTGATCACTCTAGAAGTAATGAAATACTTGCAAAATTAAAGAAACAATCTGTAAAATAAAATAAAATAATAGAATAAGGCTGAGAAAACATATTGAAAGATGAACAATAATAGATACATCAAATAATACATTTTTTTTTTGCCTATATTTTGTAGTTAATATTACACTATTTCCTTAAAAAAAAGTAGGCCTATTTCCATTATAGACCTGTGGAGAAGCCTGAGGTCGCCGGAGCTATGATTTCCTAAACAATGGAACTAACTAAGTTGAGATAGGGTGATCAGCCCGACTCCCGCCTCTTCTTAAAACCCATAAAGAAATCTGGTGTCCATTCTATAGAGCAGGGGTCGGCAACCCGCGGCCCGCGAAGCGTTTTGGTGCGGCCCGCGGGGCGTCTTAAGATTTTCCTTTTTTTTTTTTTTTTTTTGGTTGTTAAAATAAGAATTTCCTTTTTTTTTGGTTGTTAAAATAAGATTTTGGCCCTTTTTGGCCCAAATGCGGCCCGCAATAATCTCCACATAAAATATTTGGCCCTCTTACGACAAAAGGTTGCCGACCCCTGCTATAGAGGGTTGGGTGGATACTAGGAATCGACTGGAGGAGGTGGAAGGTCGCACTTTACCATTTGGCGACTTTAAGATCAATCTAATTTAATCCAAATGTAAACCAGCTTTTCTTAGCAATATAATAATGTACAAATTCTCTATGTTTCCATTTGATGGATTAAACATAATGTTTTCATTTCCAATGATTTGCTTGGTTTTATTTTTATTTTAATTTTTGTCAGTAAAACCTGAACCATATTTACGAATTCTCTTCTATTTACCATCTTCCATTTAATATCTTCCATATTTACGAATTCACAATTCTTATTCCGACTCAAATTTAGCAATTCTTTACATAAAACTGCTTTAATTTTTTTGCAAGTAGGTGTGGAAACAAAATACATGTTTTCAATCTAATTTTAATTTTTCTTTATAATTTCCAGTTATTCAAGTTCGCCTTGCGGTGGCGATTTTATGTGTCAGGGTCTTGTAATTTTGCAATTTTTTTATATTCCCCTGGTTTTTGATCAAAATATTTTCTGTTTGGATTGAAGTGTTTTTTTTTTTATATAATTTAACATATAAGATTACAATATGCATATTTTACTTTTTTTCCCAAAGCACTTGTAAAAACAACAAAAACTTCAGTTATGTGGCGGAGTTTGGATCCCTACTACTTTAATATTTGAGAATGAAGTAGATAAATTTTCTTGAAGTAGTTTAATTTCAAAGAAAAAGTAAATTGTTGTACCCCTTATAATATATAAGGCAATAAATAAGAATATATTATTAAATAACAAAAATGCAATATTTCAACTTAGAATGGAAAAAATTATTGATGATCTAGCAAAGATTATTGTAAACAGAACAAATTTCCCCCTAAAAATAAGTAATTCAATGCGACTATATAAAATTATTTGGAGATTGTGACGTGTGACTTTATGTGCCCCATATTTTGTTGCAACAGATCCAGTGTCTTCCAATTTCTTCTTCATCGCATCCTTGCTTCGCCAGATCACAATTTAATGCCCTGATAACTGAGTACTAACCTTTCACTGAAAATGCATTTCAGCTTTTATTTAGCAGTTAAAATAAATATTAAGAATAGAATTTCACTTTTGCTCTGAAAAAAGTGGAATAAGTAAAAAGCAAAAGGAAGTGTCTTATGATGGAGACTAATAAGTTATATAATCATTATTCATAACTTATTGGAATTACATTAACTGGAGTTATATTCTTTCAATGTAATTAAAGTTTGTTTGGCTAAAATTGTAATCGGTAAGTAAATTTTCTATTCAGATACTTGGTGGTTATCTTTTTTTTCATATACGCATTAGTGTTAGAATAATTGAAATATAAATGACACTAAATGATACTGACAAAAAGTAACAATTCTGAGTACTAGTATAAGTTCATTTACTAATCCCAGACAAGCCAATTATGGGCATAAAAAAATCTTTTCATCAGATAAATGGAATTTGTGTAAAAAAGAAAGTTAGTTGATACAAAATTCAAAGTTCAAAGATTAATATTAGAAATAGGAATTAAGAAAGGCAACTAAATTGATGCATCACATTGCATGGACGATGGCCATGTTATTCAGTTTGATGGTGTTCAGATATTGTGCAGAACTTCTAGTTTTATGTCTACGTTTGCAAAGGGAAACTATTGAGATCTATAAACATCTTAATGATTTTAATTGAAAAGAAGAGAAGCAAAAATTAAATGATTCCTGTTTTGAAAACTTTTTGCAATGAATTTTTCCTTGCATCTAAGGATCTCAGAGGTAACATACCTCTTGTGCGATTTAGCAACATTCCCATGGTGATCTTTCAAACAATGTTGTGTTGTTATCTTTCAATATTGTGTCAGCTGCGGCAGTAATGTATAGTGTGTTGTAATGGAGTAATTACATCTGCCAATCAGACACTGCTTCCTCAGATTGAAATTCAACTGTTGATATGAGAAGAAAAGGATTTCACAGTTGGTTGCCTTTCTCCCCAGAAGATGCCCACAGCAGTCTTGGTCGAAACATCGGGACTATCTACACAATTAAACACGATGTTCAAACCCGAAACTAATCATCTTCATATTACATTATACATTGTACTGGAATGTATTCGAAACATTTGCGAAACTTAGGAAACAAATCTATTGAAAATCTTAAAGATAAAGAATTTTCTGTAATAAAACGTAAAAAATAAATCAATTTTTTATAAAAGTCTGAGAAATGAAATGACATTTTTTTATTTACAATTCAGTCACATACCTATATCTACAGAAAATAGAAACGATCAACTCTTTAATTAATGGTTACTTACTTGAAGATCAAAATGATAATAGTAGTCTGCAATAGGTTCCATTTCAACACCGTTGCGAAATCTTCGTAACAGAACTTTTCTACCTGTAAATAATAAGTAAATTAACTGGTAGCGAAAGGAAAAAAGACGTAATTTTTTTCTAATATTTTCAAATGTTTGTTCTTTGAAGAGAATGCTTTTTATTGAAGAACTATACAACTTATATCATATTATTATTATTATTTACGATAATTCCCATTTAAAGAGAGCGTTTGAACTTGAATTCCTCTATGATGACTGTTTTCTCTGTGCCCAAATTTTCTTCATGTGTTCAGTGTGTTGTTTCTTAAGCTCCGCTGTCCATTTACATCCCCGCCTCTTCTGTGTTGTGGTGTCAAATGTATGTTTTTTGATAGTGTTCCTGAATTTCTTTCTATCTTCCGCATCATCTATTGTCAAGTATGCCTGTCAGAGATCCTCCTCGACTTCTTTTATCCATTTCGTTCCCCCCCCCCCCTGCTTGAGTTGATGACCTCAAGAATCCCTCTTGAAATTCTGTCTTCATTTATCCTGTGAATATGTCCGTAGAACTGCATTCTTCTATTCCTGAATGTATCCGTAATCCTATTCTCTTCATCCAGATTCCCTGTTCCTGTACCGGTCCCAAGATTTTCCTGAGAATTTTCCTTTCTTGTTTCCCTATCATATTATTATTATAATTATTATTATTACAGTAAAACCTCGTTAAGTCGTCACCCGGATAAGTCGTCTCTCCGCTTAAGTCGTCGTTTTCCTTTGGTCCCGACAAGATCTCATAGACAATAATGTAAAATAACCCTCTTTTACTCGTCACCAAATTTAATTCTACTCAGGATAACTCGTCACCCTCAAAAATGGGGAAAAGCATCTTTATTCTCAATTTTGCCTGCTATCTTTTCAGCCCCGCCCCTTCACTCTAAGAAAGCCTAGCCTTTACGGGGAATTTTCACGTGGGAAATTCACTTGGGAAATTACACACTTCTCGCTGCGACTCTTGTCAAGAGCAGACGTTTTTCTTGACCGCTACTGAGTGTGATTTTATTTTACAGCGAGTAAGCCCCGAAAATTGAAAAGCGATCGAAATTGTTTTTCTTCCTCCAAATGTAACTGCACTTCTTCAGCCTTTAGATCAAGGGATAATTCTTGACTTTAAACGAAAGTACAAAAAAATGCTTGTAAAGGACATGATGAAAGCCTTGGATAGGAACGAAAAGCTAGAAGTTTCGGTTTTAGATACGATTAACTATGTGCAGAAAAGTTGGAGTTCCATTTCATTACAAAGTGTTTCGAATTGTTACCAGTAATCAGCACCTTCATCAATCAACACTGTTGGATTATTTTAATGCCAGTAAAAGAAAATAAAATGTGATAAGTATAAAATGTGTGTTTTTTGGGGGGTTTTTTTTTCCACTCATTGCATGTATTGATTTCTGAAAATCTTGTTTTTCTCACCGAATCCTACAACAATTCATAAAAATATTGTATTTCAGTGTTTTTTTGTTTTGTTTTTTCCAAAAATGCCCACTCCGCTTAAGTCGTCACTCCGCTTAAGTCGTCAAAAATGTTCGGTCCCTTGAGTGACGACTTAACGAGGTTTTACTGTATTATTATGTAAACAATTCAAACCTTGGGTTTCCCCAGCAAAGACATTATGGCGGGTCAAGGATCAAAGCACATATTGCAAAGTGTTAAGAAGTGTGGTTGTGTCCATAAATTTTCTAACTCTGCGTGTTGTGTTCAGTACCGCAGCCTTCTGGAGTTGTTTTGTGAAGTCCTGGTGTGTTGAGGCTGTGGTGCTGTGTGTAAGGTACCAGACCAGGTGCGAACAGGACAATTGGTACAGCAAGTACTCGGTCCTGCCTCCACTGCTTCTGGAGATCGTGTGCTAGGTCGGTGTGTTTACTGATCTTGTATGCGAGAGTTTTCTGCATGTTCTTGCTGATAGGCAATGCAATATCAATGAGATAGGTCTGTTTGTTGACCTTATCAACAAGTGTGATGTCAGGTCAGCTGTGATGTGTAGCTTTGTCTGTGTGAATGGGGCGGTCCCAGTACAGCTTATGTGAGGGTGACTATAATACGCTTCGTTGTGTGTACCTATAGTTTGGGACCATGTTGTTAATAATTGAGTGTTTGTGTGCTGCTCTTGATGAACGATCGACGCTACCTGATTGTGTCGGTGGAGGTAGTCAGTGGAAGGTAGTCGGTGGAAGTGGACATCCTGATATTATGTGGTCGATCGTCTCATGCATATTTCCTGCATGTGTCGTCATGAGTGTTTCCGTCGTGTAGAATGTGCTTCTTGTAGTTACGTGTGGGGATGACTTGGTTCTGTATCACGATCATGAACCCTTCAGTCTCCCAATCAGCGCACCGCTCGACAGCCATCTTCCATGTCGAGATGAGGCTGGCTGAGTTCGTTGCGATGTCTCCCATAGAGTTCCTTACGAGCCTATGATTCACGCAGAGTGTGGTTATCTGGGGTGGTGAGTGTTGCATAAGGGTTTTCAAGGTCCAGGGGTGTGAGATGAATGTCAGTCTTGACAATGGCTAATTGAGTGAGCAGACTTGTGATCTCTGGTGGAAGTGTTCCCTAAGCCTGTATACTTGTTTTTGGTGTAGGGTGATAAGGTTGATGAGTCCGCGGCCTCCCTCTTTACGGGGAAGAGTCATCCTTTCCGTAGCGGACTTGGGGTGGTGCATATTGTGCGTTGTAGTGCTTCGAGTTCAGTGTTGTCCATAGAATTATGCAGAAGGAATATGTTGGTATGGGGACGGCAAAAGTGTTGATGGCTTCAATTTTATTTCTGTTGTTGAGTTGTGTTTTGAGGATGTTGAAAACGCGAGCACTGTATATGTGCTTGAATGAGTTTTTGATATTTGTTGTCAATGACGCGTGCTTGCTGGAAGCCTAGGTGCCTGTAGGTCTCTCCCTCTTCCATTTATAATAAAAACCCTCAGTACACATGCCCCATCAATACAAGTAACGAGGTATTACAAGCAGCACATGATCACACTGTACTTGCACAATACACAGGCACAGACCTAATACTAAGGCCACCACTCCCCGAAGTATACACATCAAAACAACTCTCCACAGTCATTTATCATCTCAGCACATACACTATCCCTCAACACCTTGACAATATCTAAACATCAGAAGACATATACACAAACCTATACTATGCGGTTGGAGTCAAACAACTCCCACTGCACGGTCACAAGAGTACTTTCCCCCTGGGAGACGTCGCCTTGTGGGCCGCATCAGCGACCCTTAGAGGAGATATATCCAGGCTCACACAATACTGTGCAGGAAACAAACAAAGAAACTTACGTCCCAGGTTAGGAAGATATTCAAGCTCTTAAACATTCGCCCTTCACACTCAAACCATCATAACCTGGTTCAGGAACATCTCGACACACTAAAACAAAAACTGAGAGCACTTGCAAAAAGAATACAAAGATACAAACGGTGCGCTCTACGCAAACAACAGAACAACACTTCTATTTTACAGATTCCTTACATCGCCCTCTACTACATCCAATACAAACACTCCCCCAGCGAGGCATTTCATGAATATTGGTCGTGTCTGTGGTCCAACCCCATCACCCACAATGACAAAACACCATGGGTCAGGAAAGAACAACAACTCTTAGCCTATACAGACATACAGACTCTGAACCAGACATACAGATAGCACTAAAATATGCACACAACTGGAAAGCTCCTGTTGCAGAGGGCGCGCGGCGTCCAGAACTTCTAGATAAAGAAGTTCACTTCCGTGCTTGGAAACCTAGCTGTTACACTCACTGATGTAATCCATCACCCAAAACCTAGGCCTCTTTTCCTCACACAGGATGTCACATACTACAGAACAAGAACACTGCTCCAATTACCAATCACCTGCCTCCAACATTTTACAAACTCCTGCCTCCTGCTGAGCAATTTGCAGTAATTTTGCAGACAAAATTTACACACATATCGAAACACATGACATTCTTTCCGAGCAGCAAAAGGGTTGTCGCAGGAATTCCCAAGGTTGTAAGGAGCAACTCTTATTGACTCGGTAACACTGCAGCAGGCACGAGCAAAGAATAGAAACTTACAAATCGCGTACATCGACTACAGGAAGACACTTGATTCGGTCCCTCATTCCTGGCTCCTAAACACTCTTAATCTTTTGAAAATACACCCCAAGATCAAGGCATTCTTGGATGCCATGATGAAGAGTTGGAACACAACATTACACCTAAGCACCTCCAACACCTCCATCATTTCCATAAGGAGAGGTATTTTCCAGAGAGATTCCTTGAGACCTCTTTAGTTCTGTCTTGCTTTGAATCCATTGAGCCACATGCTAGACAATACAAAACATGGTTTTAAGCTTATCTTAGGCACTCTGATACAACACAAAATCACACACTTATTCTACATGGATGATATGAAACTGAATGCCACAAACAACGCACAACTTATTAATTTACTACAAGTCACCACAGTTCACCAGACATTGGGATGAAACCACAGGTCTCTAATCTAGGACATGTGTTATTTATAATCTATATTAATGATCTTTTTCTATTAATAAAAAATTGTTACCTATATATAAATCTGAAAGGCAAAACTTGAAGCTGCCTCTTCGAGTTTCGCAAAGCAAAAATTTCAATCAATCATTTGCAATTTTGAATTCAGAATTCAATTCTATTCAAGTATAGAATATAAGAATAAAAATTAACTTATATTCCTAACCTATAAAAAACCGGACAGTGATCTGGGATTTGAAAACTATAAAATCTTATGTATTGTAATATTTAACACATTGTAGCGTATCCGTATTGTACGAATAATCTTACTTATAAAAATTATTAAATAATTATTTTTATTTTTTTTATATTACAGT
Organism: Thereuonema tuberculata; assembly: GCA_023159025.1. Classification (NCBI taxonomy): domain Eukaryota; kingdom Metazoa; phylum Arthropoda; class Chilopoda; order Scutigeromorpha; family Scutigeridae; genus Thereuonema; species Thereuonema tuberculata. The sequence goes on from JAFIDM010012231.1 coordinate 17,768,161, forward strand.
TAATTTCATAATATATTATCGATGATTGTTGATATACGATTGTTATCTATAGTCATACTATCTATGATTGTTATTATCATTATTATTTACATTTCAATTTATTTAATTTGAAATTTATTTATATAAATTGTTAATATCATTGTAATTTATATTTTGATTTATTTCATTTAAAATCTATTTATGTAAATTTCATAAAGTATTATTATAATGATTATTAATTATTATCATTATTACTAATGATTATATTATAATTGTTGTTATCATTGTAGTTATGATAATTTGTATTGATTATTATTATTGTTTTATTTTTGAAATTAATATAATATTGTACATACATACTTTCCAGAACCCGCTTGATAGGGATTTTATCCCTAACGGGACTGTCCTGAATTACCTTCATCGTTATAACAATAAAAAAAAATATTATTATCTAAAGCTTCAAACCTTGGGTTTCCTCAGCAAAGACAACATGGCGGGTTAAGGACCAAATTATTATTATTATTATTATTATTATTTTAATATATTTTTAAATTTTTGGTTTGTAATAAATTTTTATTTATATTCTTAAAAGTTAACGTTACCTAACAGATGTGTATGAAATGCCACAGAAAATACAGTGATGCCTTCTTCTGGTAATTTCTAAAGGAAAAAAAAAAGGTTCAATCTTATTATACCTTTTATCTCCAAATCTACTCAATTTTTTCAGGATATTTTCGATGCGAATATTGAGATTTAGTATTGTGTATTTAAAGTGCTGTGAAGTGTATCAACAACATACGAAGGTCATACTGAATGTCATGAGCAACAATTTTTTTAAAAAAATAAGATTAATTTATTTTTGGAAAAACAAATGCATCACATTATTTTTCAGATTTTCCTTGTTTTTCCACACAGCCTCAATTTTTTTCAACACATGTTTCACATCGTTGTGGGAGCTTGAAAATTCTCTTACGGTAGAACACCGCTCCAGCACTGCGAAAAAACTGATGCACTGCTTTCGTGATGTCCTCCATCATTTCGTAGCGTTGGTCTCGCATGCAATAAAAAGATGATAATCGGATGGTGCTAAGGGGACTGTAGGCAGGATGCAGAAGAAGTTCCCACCCCATTTTCTGAATTTCCTCCTTGGTGGGACGAGCAGTGTGGGGCCTCGCGTTGTCGGGCTGCAGGATGATCTTCCCAAGACGTTTATCACGCAATGCACGACGGAACTTATTAAGTGTCATGGCTTACGGAGCAGAATTAATGGTATGCCCAGATTCAAAAAATTCCACCAGAATCATGCCATCTGCATCCCAGAAGACGTAGCCCTTAACTTTTCCAACTGATCTTTGCCATTTTTTTTGGTTGGGGAATTGAGGTGGTGCCATTCAGTACTCTGCCGTTTTGTTTCGGGTGCATTATAGTGGATGGTGACGGGCATAATGGTGACGGAAAGCTTTCAAGACTTTCATCACCTGTCACAGTATTCGTCAGAAAAATCTCCTTCATTATCATATCGCTGAAAAAGCTCTTGAGCAATAGTTTTTCTCTGAATTTTGTTATCGGAAGTCAATAAACGGCGAATCCAGCGGGCGCACAATTTCCGATAGCCTAAACTCTTGATCATCTCCTGGACTGCACTGTGTCCAATTCCAAGTTTGCTGCAATGCCATCCACAGTTACACGTCGGTCTTCCTGAATGATGTTCCTTGTTGCATTCGCTAGAGGCAGTATGCGGGCGGCCGCTACGAGGCTTATGTTCGATGCTTGTGTTGCCATCTTTAAAATGTTTTACTCATCGTCTGACACTGCTGGCTGCCATTCACACATCTCCATATGCACGCTGAATCCCTCATGAATTTCTGCAGCGGAGATTCGCTCTTTTACGAAAAATTCAATCACAGAACGCTGTAGAAAAGAAACATCATTTGCAGTCATTTTGTATCAGTTGTCTGTGGTCACGTGATGGAAGCTGATGACGTCACGACTCGTTCATGGCGCTGTCTATAGTCTATAGATTACGGTAATGTTCTTGGTTTTCATAATTAATGCATTCTGATTTTTAAGAAATTGTTGCTCATGACTTTCAGTAAGGCCCTCGTACTTGTGATATTTCTGTTGTAAAATATGAGAAGTAAATGCAGAAGAAATAGAAATATAGAAGACATAAATAAAATACGTAGTGACAAAACTGTTCATTGAAGATTTGTCATTCTTGCCGAACTGAAAACTAAAAATATGAATACTTTATTTGAAAATCAAAGTTCAATATATATATTTCGATTCAATTACATTATTAATACCAGATTTATAGAAACTCGTATTACAGAAACAATTAAAACCATTTGCAAACCAATTCAACTGATTTTTTTTATTATCTTGAGAATTCATCACATTCTTTGAAAGTTAATCACCTATACAATCCTCTTGTAAACGACATACTAGTGCAAAGTGATAAAGAATATCATGAAAGTTTCACACCAAGAACATGAGATTCTATGAATCATTGGAAGGCTACACAGGTAGTATGATACAGCATGGCTTATTTGATATATATAGTTTCAGAATTTACACATCAATCTAACATTTACATAATATCTACCATCTCATTTACAGACATACAATGATATCATCATAGAAGATTATAAAACATATATTGTTCTGTCCAATCAGACTGTTCTCATCAGCATTACAAACGGTGATAATTTTACCAGAGACAAGCAAGAGAATATTTGTTTTGAACATGAATAGATCTGATGAAAACTTCACACAGCAGTAAACAGCTGTGTTATATAAAACTGATTTCGTAACGAGTGAGCGCCATCCATTGACGAAACGATATGACTTTCAGTTGTATTGGAACAATAAGAACAATTGAGCTTGGGACTTGACTACAACATGTGTGCCCTCATCTTTACCTTCTGAAATTCATTATAACTAACTGAATTATTTCGGAGCAATTGTAGTTTCCATTAAGCCTTTTTTAATGTATCATTTACATTCATAATTTTTGTAAATATTATATAGACGATTACAGATATATTGAGTTAAACAAATAACAAAACATTTAATCAAAGTAAAAGTGCAAAATTCAATAAAGTGTTATAACGAAGAATGTTATGAACTATATCTTTCAATTGATTCATAAAAATATCACAAATCACAATATTTCAATATTTTTTAACTGGTTGGTCTGTTTACCTTTCGTAAGCATTTCGTCTGACAAACGCCAATTGTGCGAATTTCGGATAAACCAGGAGGTAAAACATGAAAAGGTGTGACATCAATTCCTACTGGCATGATTCCAGCTTCATATTTTGGCTTTAACTCTTTAGTGTGATATAAACGAATTCCGGACGAATCGATTATGCCTAAATTATAAAATTAAATAAAATAAAAAATATTGAACATTTATTTTGGATTACTGGGTTTTTTTTCTATAAAAATGTACTTCATCCACCTTTTTTTCTTTGGAAAATAAATTAACAACAAACATCAAACATAATATGCGAATATTCGGGTCTCATTTACTGTCCCCATTTACCAAGCTTTAACTGATACTCGCATATTATGTTTGGTATAATGTTTTTCGTTTCTACTATTTATTTTCCAGCAAAACATTCTAAGTGTTCTCATGGTCTTTAACATCAGCAGAAACCTTATCACTTGCCAAAATTAAATGTAGTATAATTTTAGATAGATAAGAAGATAAGTTCTCTCCACTAAGAAAATTTAATACTACAGTTTTTATTCTCATTATTATTAACATGACAATCGCGAATATAAAGTACATTTAGCTTCTTGAAATTTATATATATATATATATATATATATATATATATATATATATATATATATATAAACATGGTGATTTATAAAGTACTGAAAAAGTTTGTTTGTTTTTATTTATTCCCCCCCCCCCTCCAGGGGCTCATTTTTGTTTGAAATAAACCCAATTGAGTCAATACTCCATTTAACTTAGCCTATTCTAATCGCGCTTCCCTTTCCTTGCTTTTCCCGGTTTAAAGGGTGCTAACTAGACCATTTTTTTTCGTAGGGGCAGAAAAAAGGCTAAAATGGGAACCTCATCATCCGACTCACAATCGCAAGTTCGATCCGGAAATCCATGCCCTATTTTCCTTTTTTTTACAATGAATTTGACAAAAAAATCTTTCGATGTTCGTTCTTTTTAGACCTATTTTTCCAGTACTTTTTGAATATATATATATATACATACACATATATTAATCGAATATTACTTACTTCCTCTAACTATTTATCGGTTAGTTTCCTGACAGTAAAGTTTTTCTAAGGTCACCTTCTTTTCTTTTTTTTTTGTTATTTAGAGACTTTCAGAATAGCTAGATTATAACTAATCTATTTAAAAGAAGCTGCCTTGTAATTAATTTGCTTTTACCCAATAGGAATTTTTTAAAAGCTTTTTAATGATGAGTAATTTGCTGAAATTCTAGTTGTTTATGTGTATAGTCATATCCCAAATTACGTCGCTTCGGTCTTAGGTCCGTTTCCAATGACACCCAGTCGCGGGCCTGTGTCCATTTACTTCGGACTTACGGAAGACTAACGTTCATCGCTATTTTTATTTTACTAATTTCTTCACCTCTTTACAGCGCACTTCTATTAAATAGAAAAGTCCAAAAGCTACTTACTGGGTAAGTATACGGAAATTGCTTCAGTAAAATTATTTATTCCCATGTGCATTACTTGTATTTTTATTTCTTGTTTATTTATTATTGTACAGTATTTATTTTATTTATAAGTGTGTTATGAACATTTCTAATGATTGCAGTGCAGTACACAGATTGATAAGGGAAAAATAAAGTAGTGCCTGTACTTTACTTTCGTTTTTTTAACAAAGATCATCCCTGGGGAACAAAGTTGATGTAAGTGCAGGCCATATCTGAATTAGGGTTTTGTAATTTATAACTTTATTATATTCACATAGATTCCAAACTTAAATACGAGCTTTAAAATGAATACATTCTTCATTCTATGCGGTCGTAATTACTGTACGAAAAAACAACAATGTAATGAATAGCCTATTAAAACCACAAACATTGCTGACTCCCTGAGCACAGGTGTGGTATGTGATGGAGAATGAGAATCTATGATATAAGGGCGATTCCAAAAGATGGATAAAATATTTAACCTTAGGTTCTACTCATGAAACCAAATAAAAAGGTTCCTATAAAGATGGGTCCGGAAATAAATAGTTTCCGAGAAAAACGTATTATATCGTTATTTAGTGTAGGTGTTTTTGTTTCTTATATTGCTTTGTTGACACAGTATTAAGCTAGAAAACATATTGCAAATATTCATAAAATGAAACAGAAATAAATAAAAATATGAAATGAATGATTTAATAAACGGTGTTGAATAAAACAAATGTCAATAAATTAGCGAATGTGAATATAGCTACACATGGCTGCAACATTGTGTAATTGGTTTTCCCTTGCGTGCGCGCATGCCATATTGCATGAAAGAATACTTTTGTAATAGTTATCTAAAATATCTCGTTCCCTATTTCGCTTATTTGTGTTTAATTTTTTGCAAGAAACAAACAAACTATTGAAAACTATTCTTTTCCGGGACCATGTTTATAGGAACTTTTTTATTTGGTTTCATGTGTAGAACCTAAGGTTAAATTTTTTATCCATCTTTTGGATCGCCCTTTTCGCTTAAAAAATATAAATATACTGTTTTTCACCTTGAAGATGTTGGCTGTAGGATTTTTCAAAAACGATTTCTTTATTTTATGATAAACATATTATTTTTAAAAAAAAATGATTCTGTTCAACATTCAGCCATGTATTTAAATTATTGGTAAATCTGAAAAAAATCTATCGCTGGAAAGATAAAAATTCCTAATTTTTCAACGAAGAATCTTAGAAATTCATAAATGAGCTATTTCAATTTCATTTCAAGTAAAATATAACTTCAAGTAAAAAAAATAAAAAAATTCCTTACTTTTAACAGAGTCTGGCAAATTATAATGAACTTCCAGTTTGTAATAAGTATCCTGTGTATCACTGCCGAAGGGAAATGCAAATTCACTTGAATAACGTTCTGCCTAGAGTAAGAATAAAATATTTTTTAATTTTTTATGTATTTTATAGTAAAATAAAAGAAAAGATAGAATTTGAAATAACAGTTTCAAATGTTATTTAAGATCAATTTCAAATATTCGTATTTTAATGTTTGATTTTTATTTCGTAAATCGAATTTATGTTTATATAAATTAAGGTTCATTATTAAATCCTAATTATTTTTAATCCTAATTAAAACTTTACTCAACGAATACATCAAAGTTGTCATTTTCAATAGCCAAGGGCTTTCGTATCTGATGATTCGAAATCAAATTTAACTTTCCAACTACAGTAGACACTCGCTAATCCGGCACGTTCGGGACTTCGGCAGTGCCGGATTACTGAGCACCTTCTAAAAATAGCCGTTATTGCGAGGATAGCGGAAATATCGCTAAAACAGAGTCGAAAGAGCTATTAATAGTTATCAGGCCATTTTTCCGTGTTCTATTGTGATTTTTCTGATTTCGGTAGTGATGGAAAATATTAAAAACAAAACCACAAAATATATTTTTATATAGTATTATATTTTCATACGGTACATACAGTACAGAATAGTTACTTTATTTCGTACATTAAGTAATATAGTACAGTACTAAGACATTATATATTAAGTATATACATTATTGTTGTTAATACTTATAATAAGTACAACATTGGAAAGTATATGTATGCGGTACTTTACTGCATTGATAAGAAATAAGACCTAATGTCTTTTTGTTTTTTTAATCATGTTTCTTCTTTAAAAACTCATTACGGACAATACATAAGTTAACGAGTTCTGCAGCATTGTAGGATTTGCTTCATTCAGCAAATCTTATAAATGTGTTAATATCAGCAGCTGCTTCGTTCCAGGTAGGAGCTGTTGAATTTGAAGCGTCTGCCCCTTCTTTTTCATCGGATTCAATATCTGGTGGTTGATGTCCTTGTTGAGGCCCTACTACACTTTCTACTATAAGTTCATCCGTTAGTTCTTCCACTACAGGTTCTTCTTTGTCAATGTTTATCCATTTGCAAACTACATCTCTCGGCAAATTAAGTACAATTTCATTATCTGCATTATCCAACAGTTTCAATACGTCATTATTTTCGATTGGAACTGGTGAGTCTGATTCGTCTTCGTAGACCTTGGGCCAGAGTTTTCGCCAAGACTTCTGAAGAGTGGAACACTTAACTTTATTCCACGCCAAAGCGATTGCAAAAATTGAAATCCTTAACGGTGAACTCCTTTTGAAAATCAATCACTGAACAGTCGGAGTTGATAAGCCCTTGAATAAAAGAAGCTCTGTAAAAACATTTGAACTTCTGAATCACGCCTTGGTCCATCGGCTGAACGAGGGATGTAACGTTCGGTGGAAGATAACGGGTGAATATATTTCCTGAGATCAAATCAGACGCAAGAGGATGGTCTGTACAATTATCCAGCAACAAAACAACTTTGTTCTGTTCAGGTAAACCAAGTTTTTTTTTTTTAAGCTGTCTTTCACAGACGGCACGAAGTGGTGAAAAAAACCAGTCGCTAAACAAATCTGTATTAATCCATGCATTGGACTGAGCTCCATAAAGTACGGGAAGTTTAAAAGCCCCTTAAAAGCTCGTGGTTTCTTGTACTTCCCGATAACATGTGTACACCTGAAGCGTTTGAACACAATAAAACTGTCAATCGGTCCTTGTTTTTTTTAAAACCTTTGGCGCTCTTTTCATCTTTTCCTGCCAAAGTTGAATTAGGCAAACAACGCTAAAGTAGGCCCGTTTCGTCGGCATTATAGATATGGCTTGCAGATAATTCATATTCTTCAACAAAATCGTCGAAATATTCTTTGTATTCTTCATCTGCATCTTGATCTGCTGATCGTGACTCTGCAGCTACGTCAAGCTTCCGAATTCCATGACGAGTTTCAAGTCGATATAGCCATCCTTCAGAAAAAACACATTCAGCTTCTGACAACCCCAAATCATCACGGAACTGTTTACCTTTTTTCTTTAACATAGGCCCAGTTATAGGTTTTCCTTCAGACCTTTTGGCACAAAACCACTTGTACAAAATAGTATCCAACTGGTCTATAGGCTTTTTTAATGTGTTTCGTGACTTCACGTCTTTTACCGCCACAGTTTGAGATTCGAACTTTCTAAGTTGTACTTTATTTTTTTTTTAATGTCATAGATTGTTGAAGAACCAACATTGCATTCTTCCAAAATCTTATTTCTATTCTCACCTTTCTCAATCCGATCAATTATTTCTAGCTTTTGTTGTACTGTAAGCGTAACATGTTTACACTTCACTGCCTCTTTACAGGTGCTTGGTTTAGAAAACATTGCACAGAAACTCAACCAAACTCACAACACTGAACGTTCACGGCAAAGCGACACTGTAACGTAGCACTGACAAGTGAGCACTAGACGACACAAAATGGCGGAAGGAGATTTGTCATCACTGCCGAGTACGCCCGACCTCAGCCGATTGCATGCGAACTCTGCCGAACGCGCCCAAACTCTGCCGAACGCGTCCGGAAGGCTCATTCAGTGTAAAAAAAAAACCCTTAGACCGGTGCCGGATTATTGAATGTGCCGAATTATCGGATGCCGGATTAGCGGGGTTTTACTGTACTAAAGTTTATAAGCTAAACAACAACTCCACATCTCCATAACATAGTATTCAAATAGTTTATTTAAAATACTTTGCGAATTTTCGGGATGAGAATTATAACGCCATCCCTTCTTCAAGCGAAATGAAAATAAAATATTCTTTGGAATAACTAAAATACAAAACAGTAATGAACACGAAACTCGTTGAAACAATATACAATTGTTTTTACAATGAAATAGCATAAATGTTCGTTTCATTACTTCACACAATTTTTTAACAATAAATCCAATATACTAACAAAATGTTACCACAATCCTGGATTTCATACAAATGCCTGACATTGATAGAAGAACGTAAAAGATGCAAATCTAACAATATAACACGATACAGAGAACTAAATAAAGAAATTACAACCCTTTTAAAAACAGAACAAAATACATACTGGAATAAAATGGCAGCAGAGCTAGAAGATGCTGTGCTTCGCCATGAGTACCACACTGTTTATAAAACATTGCGATGTCTAAGTGGTAAAGTTCACTGCACAAATGAGAACATAAGGAAATCCGATGGCACCTTTGTACAATCTAGGAATGAACGTCTAAACCGATGGTGTGAGCACTTCCAATCACTGTACAATAGACCACCACCACCAAATATAAATATATATGCCTTGCAAACTACCAGTAAACTGGAAAATAATTCTATTGAAGAGGGTCCACCATCTGAAATGGAGATAAAAGCTGCAATTCATCAGCTGAAGAGTGGGAAGGCAGCAGGTTTAGACAGTGTATCCGCAGAAGCATTGAAAGCTGGGGGAGATGTGCTGGTACACAGACTCCATGAAATTTTAAAACAGATTTGGCAGCTGGAAGACATACCTGATGTCTGGAAAGAAGCGATAATAATCCCAATCTTAAAGAAGGGTGACAGGAATGCAAAAACTACCGTGGGATAAGCCTTCTGTCTATTGTTGGAAAAGTCTTTATGAAAATTATACAACAAAGACTATTAAAAACGAGAGAAAAGGCGGCCAGGGAAGAGCAAGCAGGCTTCAGATCTAATAGAGGGTGCTGTGACCAAATTTTTGTCTTAAAACAACTCCTTACAGAATATATTAGATGTGGAAAACAGCTGATTGCTATATTTATCGATTTTTCAGCAGCTTTTGATAGCGGTTACCGTCCAGCACTATGGAATGCACTTCGTAATGAAGGTGCACCTGAAAAACTGGTCCGCATTCTACAGAATGTGTATGTAGGATCAAAAAGTTGCATCCGTATCAACAATGAACTTTCTGATAAATTTGAGGTACATTCTGGCGTGAGACAAGGTTCTGTTGCATCCCCGCTACTATTCAACACTGTGGTCGATGCTATAATGAGAAAGGCCCTAAATGGAAGACGTGGAGTCAAATTTGGAGAAGACCAATTTGTCACAGACCTCATGTTTGCTGACGATAGTGTAATATTTTCAACTAGTGAAGCAGATGCCACAGCAATACTATCTAGCATAAAAAACACAGCCAGTTTATATGGTTTAACTATCAATACTGAAAAGACCAAAGTACTGACATCAGATGGTAATCCTGTGTCAGTATATTTTGATGGAAACCAGATTGAACAAGTCCAATCATTCACATACTTAGGCTCAATAGTACATGAAAAGAAAATTGCTGCAACAACTGATATAAGAAGCCGTATAGGAAAGGCAGCAGCAGCCTTTGGACAGTTATCATGGTGCCTCTGGCGAAAGCAGAATGTCAGCATCAGTACGAAAATGCGCATGTACAAATCACTAATTTTATCAGTACTTCTGTACGGCGCAGAAACGTTGACTATGGTAAAGAGTGATATTGATAGGCTGGAAGTGTTTCAAATGCGCTGTTTACGCCGAATACTGGGTATCTCACTACGCAACAAAGTCAGAAATGATAAAATCAGAGAATGGTGTTGCAAGCAGCCAACATTAATGGAAGAGATACAAAAACGTAGGATGAGATGGTTTGGACATGTGTGCAGGATGAATACAAACCGCCTACCACACAAACTACTCTGGACACCACGACCTACTGATTGGAAGGTCCAAAAAAATTCACCCCAGAAAACATGGCTCACACATGTGACAGAGGATCTGGCTAAGCATAGACTAGATCTGAAGGATGGAAAAGAACTGACATTTGACAGAGTAAAGTGGAAAAAGGTAACACAAGGTGTTGGCCAAGCCATAACACGTACAACAGCGCACTGGCTCCGTGGCAATCCGGATCCAGGCGCTTGTTAAACGACTTAAAGAAGAAGAAGAAGAAGACACTAGATCAACCAATTATTTGTTTACAATAACAAATTCACATCATTAGAATCAATTAATTTAAACCAATAATCCGACATCCAACAGTCAAAACATTTCAATAATTAAATTTGTCAATATTAACAACTTTTTTTACATTTTTTTAATTAAATCCTTTATAACATAATAGTAGAAGTGTCTACCTTAGTACCTTCATACCTATTAAAATTACTCCCTTTCGTACATTTTATTACGCAACTTTCTAATATCTTTCTAACACACAAATCTGTTTCTTTCTACAAGATCTTGACAAACATGTCCGTTCATTACATGTCCGTTCTTTATGCAATGCTCTGCTATATCTGACACGTCCTTATTTGCATTTTTTAAGGCATCATCGTGTTCCGACATGCGCTCCGACATAGTTCTTTTTGTCTCTCCTACATAAAATTCCCCACACGTTCTACAATCCACCCTGTACACTATTCCCATTTCATATTGCCCATCCCTTTGATTTATTTTTTTACATAACTAATTTTTAATTGTATACTTGTATCGGAAACCAACATCTATATTAAAAGACCTACAAATATTCTTTAAAACCATGCTATTCTCATTAATATATGAAATAAAAAAATTTTTGTAAATTTTCCAACCTCTTTTATTTTAAAAGTATTATAATCATTAATTTTTTCTTAATGAAACTTTCAGAGTAATCATTTTTCTTCAATATTTAAGTCATATCCTCAATTTTTTTCAAATAAGTATCTTGTTTACTCGTATTCCTATCAATTCTCCTTATAAAATTTTCAACTATATTCTTGTTAATACCAATTCTATGATAAGCTAAAGTTTTTATCAGGCTGACTGGTTCATGTTAATTTTTTTATTGATATTTCCATGTTTCCATAAAGTAAAACTAATATATTTTAGTCCATTTGTTAGCTAAAAGATTGTGAACCACTGCACTATTACAGTAATAGAAAAAGATACCTGGTTCAACTCAATTTAGCTGAACCAATATTATTGAAGAAATCTTGAAGGATTATTTTTCTTGATATCCTTGATAATAGGAAATTCTATATTTTAAAATTACATGGTAATTCATGGTCACAATACTTTGAATTTGAGAAATTTGTTATTTTAATGTTATCTATAGCCTTATTGCTCGTAAAATAATAGAACTATAAATACAAAATACAATTTCATTTTATATTTTTAACCTAGATTAGATTAACTGAAAGTGGGTGGCATGACTGCCGAGCACGTCGACCTGAAAGATCTTTTGTACTATTCCACGGAAAGAAGGACAGAAAGACTGAGAAAGGATGGTGTGACAAATGCAGGGTAAACGGGAGAGCCCCGGGAAAACCTGCCCAGCGCGGATCGCCACCATCAACGAAACCCACATGAGAACCAAACCTGGGACTCAGAGGTGAGAGGCCAGTGTCTTAGCAACATCGCCAACCGCGCGGCCTTTTTAACCTAAGTATTAAGTGTTATATTTAATCTAAGCATTAAGTATTATATTTAACCTAATTATATAGTCAAGTATTGAAATATTGAATTGAAGTCAAGATTATTTTCATATAATGCTAAATTCACAATTTCAAATAGAGATACGATTTAAAAAATTTTATTTTTAATTTCTTGAACAACTCGTATATTTAAATTTCAATAAAAATTTAAATTTCAATATTTATAATATACGAAATTTGAATTTTCGTTTTAGATGGAATTTTAAAAGATTATTGCATTATTGTCGTTTGAAGACTTCTCTTAAAATTAGATTTCTTAATTCATTAAAGTTAGGTTCTTATACAGGTTCTTGAACTAGTACTTGTTCTTTATAAAAATCCTGATACTTACTTCTCCCCCAAGTGCCCATCCAGCTAAGAAAGTGATACATGTAGAGGCAAACGTTACCATAGTTGGATCAAGACAGTCATAACCTTTGGGATCAATATCTTTGTACTGATCCTTTAGAACAGAGTAAGGACACATGTACATAATAAAATGATGAACGTAATCCTTATTTTCCTGCTGAATCACGGGATCCCACTGAAATTAGATAAAACGAGTGAATATAATTTTGTGCTAAAGCATAATTTTAAGGGCTATCAATAGTAATAAAAAAAATTAAAAATAGTTTGGAAAATAAGAAAAGCAAGGAAAAAAAAAACCCATGGGTTCATTGAGAAAAAAATAAGAGATTTGCGAAACAAATATTAATTTGTCGAGCGAATTTCAAAAAGAATGTTCACCTTTCATGAGCATCGTTAAATGATTTGATGCTTGGCTAACTTTATTTATTAGTTTAACTACATTTATTTAATTCTTTAGATAAATAAAATATCCGACATCTGAATCATTATCTATCGTCGCTAATTAAATTAACGTTTGGTGTCAGTTGAAAAAACAATTCCATTTAATTCAGTTTTATTTAGAAATTAAGTTAAATAAATTAAATAAAAAAAGGAAACTGGGCAGATATTGCCTTTGAATTATAAACTAAGCATTTCAAGTCGTAAAAGGTTTTACTTTTTGTAAATTGAGGCTTAATATAAAATTATTTACTACAAACAACAGAGAACTAAATATTAGATAGAAATTTCTTTTTAATAATGAACTGCTGTGTTATTCAAATGCTACTAACCCCTATCATGTAATGCTTTTCTTTGGTTTTTGGGATTAGATCATGGGTGCACCAATATCTTGTGCCATCCTGATTAGTTATTGTAACCTGTTAAAAAAATACAAATGATTAATTCATTAAAACTTTCTTCAAACTCAAGTAATTATAAATCACAAAAACCTACATTAACTTTATGATTTGTCTGTACCACTTTTTGACGTGATAATACAGCATTAACTTTTCGATAATGTTATCTTTTGACTACAAAAAATTATAATATGATCCTGGAAAGATCATATTGATAGTAATTTTACTTACGGAATTCCGTCGTTCCCCGATCATTCGTAAAGTGGGCATAAAATTTTTCGGCAATGAGTGTATATTATTGTTAAATGTTTTCTTATATTAAATATTTAAATTTTAAATGAAGTTAACAAATTCTTTAAATTCTAATGAAACTATTAATTACCAGAATGATAACGAAGTGGAAGAACAGAATTGTTAAAATCTTGCAAAACTGCAAATGTCGAAAGTATTAAAAAGAAGCATATTAAAAAGAAGTATATTATAAAAAAAGGAAAATTGCTAAGGAATTAAGATATAATAAAATTGAAGAAAGGAAAAAATGAAGCGTATTCAAGACATGTTGAGGAAGAGTTGGCAAATATATAAGACAGAGCGAGGTAGTAACAGAAGAATGGAGTAATATTAGAGATGCAATGCAGAAAGCTTTAGAAGAAAAGGTTGGAGTTGCACAAAAGACTAAGAAAAGGAAGAAATGGATTACTCAGAGCATGATAGATAAAATGGATGAAAGGAGAAGATGGAAGAATGTAAATACTGAAGAAGGAAAAACGAAATATAAGAAACTCAATAATGAACTAAGAAGATTAACTGATCAGGCAAGAAAGGAATGGATGGAGAAACATTGTGAAGAGGTGGAAATTTTGGAAAAACAAGGCAGATCGGAAGAAATGTATAAAACAGTTAAAGAATTGACAAAGAATGAGACAAAGAAAATAAGTAAGCAAGGTATGTTAAATATATATGGGAAGATATCAACAAGTGTTGAAGAACACAAAAATATATGGAAGGAGTATGTGGAAGTATTATATGATAGTAAAGCTGGACATTCTGAAATAGATCTGGAAGATGAAAGGGAATGTGAAGAAATGAATAGAGGACCAAAGATATTGAGGGAGGAAGTGGAAAAGGCAATAAAAGACCTCAAGGAAAGGAAAGCGATGGTATGCGACAGAATACCATCTGAGGCACTAAAGAACTTGGGAAGGGCTGCAATAGGTAGATTGACAAATGTGATCAATATGATATATGATACAGGTATGTGGCCTGAAGAACTGCTTAAAACTATTTTGGTTCCGTTACCAAAGAAATGTAATGCCAAAGATTGTAAAGATTACAGGACAGTTAGTTTTATAAGCCATGCTACAAAAGCAATAACAAGGATTATATTAAAAAGAATTGAAAAGAAGATTGAGGAAAATTTGGGAGAAGATCAATTCGAAAAGGAACTAGAGATGCCATAGGATGCTTGAGAATGATGGGAGAAAGAATGTTAGAGGTGAATAAAGACTTATTTGTTTGTTTTATTGATTGGGAAAAGGCATTCGACAAGGTTAATTGGCATGTACTACTGAGAATTTTAAAAGAAATTGGGATTGATTGGAAGGATAGAAGACTAATATAGGAGATGTATTGTAGGCAGATAGTGGCTGTAAAAGTAGGAGATGATAAGACTGAAGAGATGGGTATTGGAAGAGGAGTTAGACAAGGGTGTTGTCTTTCACCAATGTTTTTTAATGTATATGCAGAGCAACTCACTGCGAAAGCTTTAGATAAAGCAAGAGGTGTTGTGATAGGAGGAGAAAGATTGAAAACCATTAAATATGCAGATGATCAAGCAGTATTGGCAGAATCAGAAGAAGAGTTACAGAAAATGATGGACAGTATAGTAACAGTTGGGAAAGACTTTGGAATGAACTTAAATATGGGAAAAACCAAGGTGATGAGAATAAGCAGGCAAGAAGGTAATGTTAATTTATCCTTAGAGGGAAAGATTATGCAACAAGTAAAGGCTTTTAAATATTTGGTAAGTCTGGTGAAATGTGATGGAAGTTGTACTGAAGAAATAAGAAGTAGAATAGCAATGGGTAAAGGAGCATTTGAAAAGGTAAAAGCATTGTTAACAGCAAAGGCATTTCAATAGAATTAAGGAAAAGGTTTGCTAAATGTTTTGTTTGGAGTGTGGTGTTATATGGTTGTGAATCATGAACTATTAAAAAGAAGGAAGAGAGATTTCTAGCAAGTTTTGAAATGTGGCTCTGGAAAAGAATGTTAAAAGTGAAATGGTCGGATCGAGTAAAGAACGAGGTTTTAAAAAGGATAGGTGAAAAAAGGAAATTGTTAGAAACCATACGCAAGAGAAAAGCATCTTGGTTAGAACATGTGCTACGAAGAAATTGTCTACAACAAAGAATAATAGAGGGAAAAGTAGAAGGAAAGAGAGGAAGAGGAAGAATAAGGATTGGAATGCCGGATGATGTTAAAAGGGGAAGAAAATATGAACAATTGAAGAAAGATGCACAGGATAGAAGAAAATGGAGAGCGTCCAATTGAAACCTGTCATAAAGATAGTTACACCAGAGAGAGAGATTAAAAAGAACCAGTTCTAAATTCAAAAGAAAAAGTGTTACAAAAGCAATTCAAGATATTAAATGTGGTTCTCAAGGTTGGTGCAAAATTAATTGCCTTTTTTTTTATTTCAAACTTTGATGCTAAATATTGGAATAAACTTTTATTGAATTATGTTCATTTAATTTGTATAAATTATATATATTAAAGAGCAAATTTCGTTGCATTTATTTATGCTAATGGTTTTCCTTTCTCTCCTTACTCTTAGTTATTTTAGGCTGTCAAATTAAAGATGGAAAAAAAAGCCAATTCCAGCAATTTTTTGTATCAGTTGAAAATGGGATGTAAAGCAACGGAGACTGCTCACAATATGAACCAAATGTTTGGCCAGAGGACCGTTAACGAATATACCGCTCGACATTAGTTCCAAAAGCTTTGTAGGAAGACAAGTGCTTTGATGAAGAGAAGAGTCTCTGACGTCCTTTCACGATTGACGACGAATAGTGAGGGTCATTATTGAAACATAAAAGAACTCGAGAGGTTGAAGAAGAACTAAATGTGGACCATTCAAAAGTTGTGTGCCATTATCACCAAAGTGGAAATTCAAGAAAGCTCGACAAACGGCTGCTGCACGAATGGAACGATAATAAAAAAAAAAACGCCGTTACAAAGTTTGTTATGCTTCTTTTGCTGAGCAAAAATGATCCATTCCTTAATCACGTTCTGCCGTCTCATGCAAAATGGATTCTGTGCGACAACGGATAGTGTTTCGTTCAGTGGTTGGACCACAATAATGCGCCAAAACACTTCCCCAAGCTGCATCAGGAGAAGGTTATGGTCTCCGTTTGGCGGTTGGAAATTTTTTAAATCCAGACGAAGCCATCAAAGCAGAGAAACATGGTCAAGAAATCGATAAAAATGCACCAAGAACTGGGAACGTTTACGTCCAGCATTGATTAATCGAAAAGGACCGATTCTTCTCCACCATAACGCCTGACCGCATTTCTCACAAATGAAGCTGCAGAAATTGAATGAACTGGACTGCGAAACTTTATCTCTCCCAGCTTATTCACCAGACTTATCGCCCATCGAGTACTACCTCTTCAAGCATCAGCTTCCTGCAAGAGAAGGCCTTCATTTACTAAGCAGCAGCTCAAGACGCATTCAAAGAGTGTATCGGCCAGGACTCCAGAATTCTATGCTACCTGAATAAATAAACTTGTTTATCGTTGACCAAAAATGCGTAGATTCTAATGGTTTTTATTTCTAAGAATAAAATTTATTGAGCTGTGATACATCGCTTTAAAGTTAACGGTTAAAAACATCAATCATTTTTGTATCAACCTGATAGTAATAATATTTTCTTTTGTGAGATTATTTTGTGTCTTAGAACATGCTGACTATTTAAATAGCTAAGACAAAGCAAAATCCGATAAAGAGAAGAATTCACAAGAATTAAAAAGATTTCTGTGGAAGCCGTAATGGACCCCTTTAGGTTCACACTCCTGCTGATGTTACATATGATGTGATTAAACACATGGCAAGAGCTATTGTGAGATACAAAAACGAAAATGATAAGAGCATATTATTGATGTTTTTTCTTTCGAGAATACAAAGATTACATAGATTTCTATGAAATGAGATTTTAGTTCAAACCTAAATTGTAAAACTAATTCAAGATTAAGTAAGGTTTTAGTTCTACTAAAATAAATAATTGTTTATGTACGTAACTAGTCGGCTACCCGTCGCTTCGCTCCGGAAGCCTCTCTTATGTAACGGAAAACAATTTTTTATTTATTAAAAAAAAACACACACACACACACACAAATTACATCAAGGAAACTAAAACCAAAATTTTTTAAAAGCTTTTTTTTTTATTTAATTTTTGATATCTATATTCTCTCAATCTACGACTGCTTTTAGAACCACCTTGTAAATCATATATCTATGATATATTTTTATTTTTCACAGAGATTAGAATGTAGGCCTAGTGGTCTAATGGCTAAGACGTCTAACTTCTGAGCAGTATTCTACCTAATAGAAATCGTGCATCTTTCTTTCTTGACTATCTTTTTTTTTTATTCCTATTGATACTTTTCAGTGGTTTTCGAGTTAGAAATAGTGATGGTTTTTGAGTTACAAATAGTGATTTTTCAGTATTCTACCTAATGAAATACTGCTTCTTACTTCTTAACTCTTTTTTTTTTATTCCAAATGATCTTTTCAGTGGTATCTGAGTTACAATAGTGTTCAGAATTCTATCTAATAGAAATACTGCTTCTTTTTTTTTTGAGTCTCTTTTTTTATTCTAAGTGGCACTTTTCAGTGGCTTTTGTTGTTCCAAATATTGATGGTTTCTGAGTTACAGATAGTGATTTTTCAGTATTCTATCTAATAGAAGTATCGCTTCATTCTTTTTTGACTCTCATTTTAATTATAATTGTCACTTTTCAGTGACGTTTGAGTTACATTTATTGATGGTTTTTGAATTGCAAATAGTGATTTTTTCGGTATTCCACCTCAAAAAAGAGTGCTTCTCTCTTTCTTGACTCTGTTTTCTTTACTCCAACATCTGGCGTGTACACCCATATATTTTTCAAAATCACATAGGATTTGGTTAAGTAAGAATATTTAAAATATTGCAACGTTTCGGCAATTATCGTTCTAATTGTCAGTTTCGAATTACAAATAAACTGACTGATGTGAAATAAATAAACAATCTTGAGATTCAAAAAAAAAGATTGAATACATTCCTTATTGATGGGGGAAAGGAAAGGAGATATAAGTCAAAAAACCATATGAAGAGAGTTGTAGTCCCTATGGCCTAATGGATAAGGCATCTGACTTCGGATCAGAAGGTTGCAGGTTCGATTCCTGTCGCGGATGTTTCATTGTAAAAATTATTTCTATTTTCGATTCTCTCAGAAAATTGCGCCGGACAGACACACAGACAGACAGAAAGACAGACAGACAGAGAAATAAAAGATTTTAGTAATATAGATTAAATTATCGAATTTATTTAAGCTTAGTATAATTTTTTAGGAAGTCCGAGCAGAATTCACTAGATTAGGAAACTAATTAACTAAAAATATAGCGGAAAATCAAAACATATGTATATTTCTATACAAGTATTTACAAGTATTTTAATTTTCAGATGAAGTTTTAATGAGATTATTTGTAATTTAATTATATGACAACAAAGTGTGATTATTATTTACGTCACAGATATACTGCAAGAATAATGTTAAAATAACAGTAAAAAAAAATCGACATAGAAATGAACGAAACCGAACTCTACTGCACGGCGGTGAATTTGAGCGGAAAGTAAACAATACAGCGATCCACACCTTAAATAAGCATTACTATCCTAAAGCTCACACGACGAAATTGTTACCCTTGCCTAATGCAGCGCAGTACACTCACAGAAAGATGTTCGTGTATTTATCTATCACAGAATTCTTCTTCTCTAACTATCAGGAATTCAAATGAAAACATTCCTTTTTCTAAAGCAGTTTGAAAAATGTTGGTAGATACATCTCCGAAATTAGGATCTGCTCCAGCTTTTAGCAGGCGACTGACAACTTCATGTTGTCCATTAATGCAAGCTACATGGAGGGAGTCCATCCTAGCCTGTGACGCTGAATTATGTACTGCGCTGCATTATGCAACTTTATTTTTTTATTGGATTTCCATATCCATCCAAATATATTTTACAGACTGCATGTAAATAATAAAAGATCCTTTTCGGGGCCAGTAAATATGCAGAAGAGACCAATTTGCTTAGTTGAAATTACAACATTAAGAAAACACATTCTTAAACACACAAACTTACAAATAAAACTAGAATTAAAAACACTTAACATTTTATAAAGACGTTCAGGAAAATAAAATTCTAAAAAAATATGAATAAAATAAAAATATTAACAATAACACCAAATAGATAGATTTACGATGTAAAGAATAAGGTAAATAAGGATTCTCTAATTTGCAGAATGAAGAAAATAGTTAGGCTGCATTGCAATAGATGTCGCTGAAAAATTCACTGCCAATTAGGCCACAGAAAGATCTGCTTTCGCTGAGGGAACAATAAGAACAGAAGTAGATTAAATCTTTTGTATTTTAAAATTGTAAGAAAACATTCATGACGTATTCATATTCCTGTAAGCATCTTTTCATTTATTTCATAAATACGATCCATTTTGCTTCTGTGCTCGTTAAATCCAACTGTTTCTTGTACTTGAAAGATTCTTATCATTTTATCACGATGTTTAAAAAAAATCAGCATATGTAGATATATTTTCACCTATTTGCACAACATTCGTTCTCCAAAAAAAAAAAAAAAAAAAAAACAATTTATCACCCAACAATTAAATTTTATGGATAAGCATGAATTATTATCAATTTGATGATATCTAAATAATATATTTTAATTTCATATATTTCTGGGATTGAAGCATTTTTAGGAAACAATTAGGGATATGATTCGTTTAATATTTTTTTTATGATTTTAAAGCTAAACATATTTATAGTTACATTGTTTTTGTACATAAATGAATACTTACATTCCTTGTTCGAAGTTCATACACGTCTTTATCGGAAACATTAACCTGAGGTTTCTCTGGCATAGAGAAACGAACAGGCGTATCACCAGTTTTCAAACGCGGTAGCTCTAAATCATCGGTTGCATTTTTGGGATCCATTTCGCCAATTGCCCAGATTGTGCGCATTGTGCCAAACTACAAAATAATAAGGAGGAGTAAATAATCTTCGTCAAAAGCATATTTATAAAATAGACAAATGGGATTATTTTGAGATAATAATTATGCTTTTTAATGAGATCTTAATCCAAAAAACAGATCTTACTCTAATTTTTACATCTTCTTCATCGCATGTTTTCAACTTTCTTTGAAAGGAAATCATAGTAAAAGTAGCATTTTCCGAACCATCGATGAGTTGATAATTTTGAACTTTATCCAAAACTAGCTTTGAACCTTCAACATGTCGATCCTAAAACAAAAACAAAAAATTAGAATTATTATGTTTTTCTTACTTATTTCTTATTTTTATAATTTATCTGTGGCTACAGATTAAAAGTAGTACTGTAATAGTTTAGGAAATGAATTTAAATTTATTTTTAGAAAAAATGCACTAACTATACATTTCTATATATATTCAAAAGAATTATAAGCAGAAATTCGGTGTTAGTTCAAGTTTGGAAACTTAATTATTGTTACCATAATAACTAGTCGTTCATTATAAATGTTGTAGAATTTTTTGAAATGTTGTAAAATGTTTCAATGAAATTCAAATTTTAATTTATAAAATTATTTATAAAAGAAAGAATAAAAAGATAATTTAAAATGTAAAGCGTGCCAAATTGGTTTGATAAATAAAAGAAGTTTGATAAGATGCACAAAAGAGCAATTTGTAACTAGTTTCAACCTCCATTGCGGAGGTCTTCCTCAGACAATACGAAGGTCAAGAATTTAAGCGCCACTCTTATGCACCAGGAATACTAAAACCCACCAATGAAAGGTGGACGGATCCATAACAGCATAGGGAAGGGGCGTTTCATTAATAATATAGATCTGGGGAGAAAAAAAGTACAACTTTTTGCTTTTTACTTATCTTTCCTTTTAGTAATGCAACCTATAAGATATCGCATAGTTAACATATGCGAGATACACTACCCTACACTAATGGACCGGACAGTGCGCTTTATTGGAAACATGTGAAAGTGTAACTGATTTAAGAGTGGGATGGGCACCCACGTGCTGAAATTACATTAGCCACCCTGTACAGCATGCTTTCCACAAAGTTTTGATACAGAGCTAAGGGTTTTTATGTCCATTCCAGCTTCAAGAACATGGCCAGTGCAGCTACAGATGTCGGACTTGGTCCCCTGGCCCTCAATCGATGCTCTAATTTGTCCCATAAATGTTCGATAGGGTTTAGGTCGGGACTCGGAGCAGGCCATGGAAGCCGCTTTACAGCCATCTATGTATACCACTGCTGGACAGGCTGAAACATGGCTTCGAGCATTGTCATCCTGAAAGTAACTATCGTCATTTCCAAGCAATTTGCCAGAGAGTAGGAACAACCCGATTATCCAAAATGTCTTTGTAGCCTTCGGAGTTCAAGATTCCCGCAACAACATGCAATGGTCCCAGCTAAGAAAACAATCTTTTTAGTCTTGTACATTTCTGATTTTTGATTTTTTTTAATATTACAGGCATTAAGTGTTTTGCAGTAAACAAAATAATGACGGTAGTGTGGTGATGTAGTTGTAGTTAAATTCATAAAACATTAAATAAAATAAAAGAAAATAAATTTTTAAAGAAATTAAGATATTTTACAATTTGTTATGTTGTATAGTAATATGATATACTGCTATTATGTACTATTAGTTATTATTGTCACTAATTTTCACTTATCAAGTATTGAAATTCATTTTACACATTTACACATTACTACTTAGTGATTAACATCTTTGCCTTTATATGCGTGAATACAGGGGTGTTTAATATTGAATTAACTTACTTGTAGATAGGCTTTGTCATTTTCGACCCAGCCTATAACAAAATCAGCATCACTTAAGTTGTTTCCGATTCCTGAGAATCCAATACCAAACCATCCTCTTGTTTTTGCAGCCATACAAATTGTAATAGTATCTTCGGTGTAGTTCCATTTAATAATAATTTTGCCCGACATCTCTGAAGACCCATCCATATTCATTGACTGGTCCAAAACCTTTTCATTCACCCAAAAACCTTCGCAAGTATCTTCACTTTTTACTTTCACGAAGGTAAGTAGAAGCAAAACGAAAAGTTCCTGATATCCGCGTAGAAAGTTCATTTTCTATTAAAAAAAGTAAATAAATAAATAAATCAATGGTAACTGAGGATGAAATAAAATATTTTTTATTTATTCAAAATAAAATTATAGACTATTCTTATTCACAACATTCGTAAACTTATAATGAATCTAATACATGCACCTAATGCATAATATCCTTGTAACTATCAAACCACTTTGATTGTACTTTTTAAGTATTATTACAACAACTTCAAAATTAGGGTTAGGAACAACACAATGCGAAATCATAATACAACAATAGGATGGGAAATCTACAGCCTTTCGTGACATTCAAAATGGGCTTCGCATGCAAATTTAACGTCAAATTTGGCTTTAGTAGGAAGACTTACAAAAAGAACAGGATTGTACTAAAAATAATTGATAACTCACAAAGCGGTAATAGTCAGAGATGAAAGTTCAAAAACTTCTTAAGCACAATCTTTAGAAAATCGATTGAAATAAAGTTGCTGAAATATTTTTTATTTCGATAGAGTCATCCCTCGTATAACAGTCTGAATGCCAGAGACAAAGTATGGCAAAAGTTTTATAATTGATTTTGATAGATAAGAACGTTGCCCCTTCGTCACCCTTGAGCGAAGTTAAATATTCAGGATGGAGCTCAACATGGCTATCAAAAAATTGAAAATGCTACCATAAAGCTTTTTCTGCAAATAAACCAGCAATTTTTATATTTTTTAGGTCAAGGAATTCAAAATCATGCCACTTCCCAATAAATATAGATCTTACTGAATTTATGTAACTTAATTGATATTTCTTGTCAATAAATAGAAAGGAATAGGAATTTTTAAAAAGTTTTAGTTCTCAAATTTCTATTTGTTTTTATTAAGTTTTTACGGAGTGGAAAACGTTTAATGTTTTTAAAATAAATGCAATTGTAATGATTTTAATTTTTGAATGAGATTAAAAACATAATCCTCAGGCATTACGAGACATGTAAGTTACTGGAGAAACAGCATTTGGATTCACATGAACATAGAAACACATTTATGAGGTATGGGCTCGAGGAACGAGAGACTTCTTTAACCGGCATTATTTTGAACTATGCTGCTGTGAAACGGTGGGCATTAAGCTTGCATATAACCAGTGCTCCAAAACGACTTGAGAAACAATGCCAAACCAAAAAAGATGTCTTATCACAAAGACTAAAGCAAAGGAAGAATCATTCATGATAATAAAGACAGAGAAAAGCTAAAAAGAAAGATAAGAGTTATGCATACAATCTTTTAATCTATCGGAACACCCTGAAAATCCACTAAACATTGCAAATGGAAAAGTAACAGCCGAATAAGCAGAAAAGGCTTGTGAATTAGGAAAAATTCGGTTGAAATTGAAAGAGAATTTGCCAAATGGTTTTTGTGAACCAATTCAAAAATTTGTCATCAATCTGGATGAAAAGAAAAATGCTATCAAAGCTAAACCAGCAGTCGCAATCGACACAACACTATTGCATTCTAGAGTTCTAGCCCTTCAGATTCACATCAACATTACCATAGCAGAAGTATTGAAATATGAATTTAAATCGATACCTTTATCAATGTGGTGGCCATATTCAAGATGCTAAGAGCAAATCTATTTTAATGAACAGCATGGCGGTGCCACGATCAGCTGGACTTTGTAGTAAATCTTTCTCTAGTCTTTATTGATGGGGGTTGTGCATATCTCTGGATTGTAAACTGGCCAAAAAGAGGAACTGTGAGAGACTTTCTAAAAACCTCTTTATGTAAAATTGTTGGAAAGATAAAAGAAGCAAATGTTAAATTAATTTTTGATAGGTATTAAGAATCTAATGGTAACTGGTCTGCCAGAGTATCTCGAGGAAATCAAACCCCAAGGACATTTACTTTAACAGCAGAAACAGCTCTTCCTCCTCAGTGTGTAACATTCACCAACAGTCAAAATAAGAAGCGATGAATTGCAATGATGTGCTAGTTCATTACTGAAAGTGCGACAGAGTTGTGTACCGAAAACACTCTGATCATCCCGGCAAGATCTCAACCTGTACAGATAGAAAAGGGTACTGTCGTACGAGGACTTGACCTGGAAACACATCCTGAAGAGACAGACATTATAATGTTGCACTAGTTAATATTAGAAGTAAGAGGACACAATCATCAAATAGTTCATGGCATCTGTGACGACACTGATGTCTGCTTTTTTAATATTACTCTACTGTAGCTGTGAAAAACGAGATGTACAGGTGTCATTCAGGACAAAAAAGGTGCACTTGGACATAAAGGCCAAACAGGACGGTATCTGTAGCCCTTATCTGCAGGCCACGCTGTTTCAGGGGCTGTGACTCTATGGCCAGCTATTGTGGAATAGGCAAAAGAAAATTTTACATTGTCTTAATTCAGGATATACTCTTAGAAAGCTGGGCCACATCAAAGAAATATACGAGAAATAGTTGAAGATTCTACAAAATTTGTTACTGCTTGCTATGGCTGGGAGTTCTATGATATGTCAGAGGCAAGAATAGTGCTGCAAAGAAAATTGGGAAGGCGCAGCTTCGATCTCCTACCTTTTGTTTAACTCCACCAACTACCGAAGGTTTTGAGAAAAGTGTGAAAAGAGCACACTATCAAACAGTTTTGTGGTTATCTGCAAGAGACTCAAACTTGCAGATAACAAGAACCCAACTTCGTTTGGATGATAAAGATGAGAAGAAAAATAGCTAGTTTCAATTGCAATATCAAGAAAAAGTTCAATTGCACCACTATACATTTTGGAACTGGCTACATGTTATTGCAAATCTAATGAACCCTGTTCATCTGCAGAACCATCAACATTTCTTGCAACATGATGTGTCATTGCGTACGAGAAAATAAAAGTGTTGCAAACCGGAACTTTGGTAGTACAAGACAATGATTATGGAGGTGATTGTGAAGTTGCTTTCACCTTGTAAGCTTAAATTTTAATATATTTTTCCTTGAAGTGTATTGATTTTTTTTTCGCAAAGATATCTATCATTATCAAAACAAAAAACTTATACAATATTAATATTAGATAATGTACCTTAAAAGACTATTTGAGGCAATAAATTAAACTCAGTTTTGGATCTATTACATTTTTTAAAAATTTATTAATATTATTAACATACTATAATTTTAATCTCATTCTAACATTAAAAGATTAAAATTTGATTTATTTTAAAACATTTACGCCGTTTCTATTCCATAAAAATTTTGAAAAAAAAGGGAAATTTGAGAACTAAAATGCTTTCAAAATTTCGATTTCAAGACCGGCAGCAACTCCTAACATTATTAAGAAAGTGAAGGTTATGATTGTCCGCAAGAACCCCAGCACCCAAAGGGCGGCTGTTCAGGCTGTGGGAGTTCCTCAGCCAGCGGTTGCGCGGATAATAGACGTATTTGCAATGAGAAAAACATCGTAAAGCTCGCGTTCATCGCCTTTTTCCTCTACACGTTGCTGAAAGAAAGACCAACAGCCGAAAGTTTTACGAGTACCACTTATCGGGAGAAAAATTGAAGTACGTCACTACTTAGGACGAGGCATGGATCGACCATAGTGAGACCAAGAAGCCAAAGGCAATATTTTATCACTCCTTTGATGACTAAGGACGATCCAAGTGGTACCGCGAATGCAAAGAAAAATTTTCGAGAGGATTCATGATTGTTGCGGACTACAGCTACAGAGGAAAGTTGCAACTGAGGAAGATACATACAAAGGTCAAAATTAATGCTGCCGTTTACTGAGAGCATGTCCTGGAACCCCTGTACAGTGACGATATTCCTGCACTGTACGGCAGCGACAAAAGGAAAGTTTAGATTCATCAGAACAAGACGTCAAGCCACACAGCTAGAGCGAGTCAGCTGATAACGGTGACTGAAACCGAAATACGAGCAATACCATACAGTATGATTTCTGTAAAATCCCCCGACGCATCTCCAATGGACGTCTGCGGGTTCGAATTACTTAAATGGGCTCTGGGAACACGACGACCGAAAGCAGTAGAAGGACTTTGGTTAGCTTGCAAAGAGGAGTGGCACAAGATTCCCCTCCAATGGAAGAGCCTCCAATGGCAGCCTTCTTCAATAGAAACTGCGATGCAGAGCCATTGTCAGAATGAAGGGGCACACCATTGAACACAACCAGTGGTGGAGAAAAGCGTTCTGCTAAGTCTATGACTTAGGTTGAATCAACCCTCCGTATTGAGACTAGTATGTAAAAATTGTTACTTTGAATTTCAAAATGAATGATATAAGCAAATTGAAATGTCCCCGACGGGAAGTACAGTATCAGGATCCTTATGTAATATATTTCTTAAAAAAAAAAATAGAACAAGAACATATTCTGATGTGCAAAAATAATAATTATGAATATATGCGTTATGCTGATGATGTTTTGGTATTATGATTAGGATCAGAGAGGCAATTCTTTAATTTAATTTACATTCTTTAATTATGTAAACTCTTTTGATAAAAGAGTTCAATTTAAAAATAAAAAAGAAGATAAAGATAATAAAATGTCAAGGAAAACTAGACTATCTTTATCTTCTTTTTTATTTTTAAATTGAACTCGTTATTTTATAATTAAATATTATATTACAGGAAATCAGAGTTATATAATAGTCACTTTCTTTCCTGCGCTCAATGTAAAAATAAAGAAGATAATTGATGCTTTTAGACAGTGTCAAAAGCAAAGTGTCAAAAGTATTATTTCAGACAAGAAGAACGAAATCATTTACTGAATCAGTAACTTATCTGGCGTAGTTTCTGAAAAAAAACAAAAAAAAAATTCTACCTTCTCTGTGTGTGTTAATCCTGTGTTATTAAAGCTAATCCTGTGTTATTAATCCTGTGTTATTAAAGCTAGTTTAGCAATGAAAAGTTTTGAACTCAAATTCGAAAAAAATAAAAGAAAATTAGTGAGGTGATTAAGAAAATAACAGATGGAAGAAACGACAGGGCTTTTATTTTGTAAAAATTGTTCTATTCAGAGAGAATGCTCCAAAAAGTATATAAATCCCATTTTCTATCAATAAAATTTGTGTCAAACATTTTGTGTTGGTCAAAGGAAATCGAAAAATGTTCGAAATTGTTCATTTAGCTTTACTTACTTTTGAAAAGATTGTGTTTTGTCGTAACTAACAGAAGTTAACTGAACCTGTAAAGAAGAAGGCTTCTTTTATTATAATTTTGTTTTTTAATTTTTGGATTAATGTTCTACCATCTCCTTAAGAACATCTATTTAGAACAAAATAACAGTTGATTCTTTATTACTTAAGGTCAACACCATTAGATTGAATCCAGAAAGGATGGATCTCGAATTGCTTTTAACAACAAATATAGAATTGTTCATTGTCTTTTAAACATTAGAGAATAATATTTATTAGAAAAATAATTTTACGTGCACTAAGTTTCTTCATACTCAGAAGTAATGCCGTGCACCCGGCTAAACTTAAAAAACATTTATTAATTTTGCTTTTAATAAATGTTTTTTAAGTTTAGCCGGGTGCATGGCATTATTTCTGAGTATAAATAATATTTATTCTTTCAAGAAATAACTTCATTATACAATTTTGTTTCGTGTATCTCATCTTTTTCCTTTTTATTATCATACTAGCCGGGTACCGTCGCTTCGCTCCGGAACCCTTGCATCTATAACATTAAAAATAAAAACCTTATTTATTTCGGAAATTAATATAGAGAATTGGAGAATGTACGACTTCCCAGCCCGTTGTGGCCTTCTCCACTTAACTCAGGTGTATTGCGGGTTGGCGCCACACACCTGGGGTTGCCACCTTTTAGTTCATCGTCAGTTTACAAGATGATTCCCTATCCCCTAAGAATTTCGAAAAATCCGGCGTTATTCATTTTCTACATCATAAAGGAAACCTCTGTGCAAAATTTCAGCTTTCTAGGTCCGAGGGTTTGGGGTGGGCGTTGATGAGTCAGTCAGTGAGTGAGTCAGGACTTTTCTTTTTATATATGTAGATTTTCATGAATTTTGTTTTCTTAGCATCATTGATTAGTTCTTTGTAGATTATATTTGGATCTGTTATTTTCTGATTTTCAACTCTTATCCGATTCGTTCTTTATATAATATTCCTGGTGTGTTGATATCATGTTTATTTATGAAAATATGTTATATATTTGTTTTCGTATTTCCATTAATTGTACAGTTGTTTCTTGTTGTTCCATAAAGATGATTTTTGAAACCATTATTGCACATAAGTTTTACGTATTTCTGTGCTGCATTGTTTATTCATTTTGAAAATATCTATATTTACGTCGCCAATCAGTATAGTTGGACAGTTGTTTAATATCTTTTCATTTCTTATGAATAGATTCTCTATTTTAGTAGCATTTTAGTAATTTGCAATTTAACATTTTGCATACAGAATGACAGACAGAATAACGTTTGTATAATATATAATAATAATAGCCGGGTTTCGTCGCTTCGCTCCGGAACCCTTGCATATAAAGCATTAAGCAAATTAACGTTGCGATCGTCGGAGAATATATAACTTCCCAGCCTGTTGTGGCTTCTCCGAATGACTCTGATGTATTGCGGGTCGGCGTCACACACCAAAAATTCACATTTTTGCATGTATCTTGCAAACGCTGAAGCATTTGTGAATAAGTGATACATCGTTCGATAGAACTTTCAAATACCAACATTTTCTCAATTTAATGTTGTTTTCTATCTTTTATACTTTTCGTTTAAATTGAGATAAAGTCAAAATTTGACCCTTTAAAAGGCGCCATCTTGGAAACCAAAAACTTTTTTCGAAAGTTTTTGTAGCATTTTGTTTGTCTTAAAAAGATCTACATTTTATCCATTTACATAACCAATCTATCTCTTATAGTTTGGTCACAAAATTGGAAAAACGTAAAGTCTTATGACAGACAAAATAACGCTTTTATAATATATAATTTTGAAGTCTATCACTCAATGTAGATTTCTCACATTAATATTAGGCTTTCATCCAATTATTAATGTGATTTATAAATAAGACCCAGAATGAATGCAGTCATATATATTTTAAAACAACAGTTAATGTAAAGTGCAATAATTAAACCATCATAAAGGTTGTCTAGCAGCGAAACATTTTGAACTAAAATTCGCAAACGTAAACGAAAATTAGCAAGATGATTACTAAGAGATGGAAAACAACATCAAGTCTTTTTATTTTGTCAAAATTTTCTACTCAATATATAATTCAGCAGTCGCTCATTACAATTTCGAAAGCGTGTACAAATGAAATTGAAGAAGCCTGTTTCAATTTCCGTTAAGTTTTTTTTTTATAACTCTGACTTGTTAGGTTGTACTATTTTGAACTCTTATATGCTTATATGTGAAGTATGCTTTAAAGACAGTAGTAATAGTGTTACTTTGTTTAAATTTAGGTAAATCCAGCTAAAGTTAAGATAATCCAGGTAAAACTAAAATTTCAAAGACTGAATTAACAATATTATTACACAGAAAACTTTCCAAAAAATTATGATTACTTACAAAATTAAAAAAAAAATTAAAAATACCAATTCGTATTTTTCTGAGCAGAAATATAACTTATTGAAAAATTTCCTTTCATTAATTCAGTTTTTTAAATAATTAGAGTAATGAAGAAAAACTGAAGCCACTGATGATTTTTATTGTTTCATCATCTCATTATTTGTTTTTCATTGCGAATTTGAGTTGAAAGTCAAAGAAAAAAAAGATGAAAAGATCAATATAATAATTTCAAAACTTTAAGATAGATAAAACTTTAAGAAATCTTATTGTTATGTTATTTAGAAATTATTTAATTTAATATTAGGCAAAAAATTTTTCTATAGAATTCTTTAGAATAATATCAACGAAATAATAAAAATCTTACCAGATCAAACCAGACCAAATGCAGTGAAAATGAAGTGATGGTACATTAAGTATTGAAAGCAATCTCCGTTTTGTTCGTCATCTATTTTCCTCTACAAACGTTATTGGTCCATGTTACATAAATTACTTTCAAACAATAAACAATATAATAATAGCTAGTAATCAAAAGAACAACAGCAAGTATTGATTGTAATTTTGACATCCCGGTTGCCTTAAAACGGATCCCCTTGAGAAGGAAAAAGGTTGCTAGTATCGAGGCAAATGAGATGAAATAAAACTATTATATGAAAAAAAAAAATCAAGGAGATTAAGACACTGGATTATTTTTTTACAAATAACTTTACAATGCTAAGCAAATTTTGAAGGAAAAAAAAACGAAAAAAAAAATTTTTATAAGGAAATTGTAGTCGAGAAAATTGTGAATTATAAAATGAGATTCTGATGGCGTTTACGTAGATAGAGGAAAGACGAAAGAAAAAAAATAGGAGGGAAGAAAGAGGAAATACTGCAATCAGTTATTAGGTATAACCGGGAATATATAACTACGAGGATTCATTAGAATTGAGTTGAGTAGTTAAGTAAAGGTGGGGAAAGGAATGGGACCTCCAAGAATAAAATTAAAAACAAGAAATATACAATACAAATAAAAGAATGGAAACTCATGTGCCAGTCTCCGCTGGCCGCACTGAGATTTCTATGCGCATCAAGCAAGAAAAAAAAAGCGCCTAAAAAGTGGTTAAACACATTAAAAGGTGGACATTTTGTTTATCAGTGCAGTAGTGACATCTCCAAACAGCTGTTTCTCGGTACATTGCCGATCACTAGGTCACTACTGCACTGTAAACACTAGGTCCACCTTTTAATGTGTTTAACCATTTTTTAGGCGCTTTTTTTTTTTCTTGTTTGATGCGCATAGAAATCTTATTGCGGCCAGCTGAGAATAGCACATCAGTTTCCATTCTTTTATTTTTATTGTGCATTTCTTGTTTTTAATTTTATTCTTGGAGGTCCCAATCCTTTCCCCACCTTTACTAATACTAATCTCCGTAATTGGACCTAGTG
>JAFIDM010012231.1:17801039-17827318 GCA_023159025.1 Thereuonema tuberculata
TTTCTTTAAACAGGAAACTATATACAATGTTTCTTTTCTTTAAACAGGAAACTACACCAGGATAAAAACTTTTCCTCTTCCTCTATAGAATTCGTAAAAATCTACACAATAATTATATATTTAACAATATACTAACCGTGATAATTTTCATGCCAATCTAAGCATTCTAATTTATAAATTACACCCATTTTAATCAATTTGCTAGTTTTTATCGCTTTTTTTCATGGTTTTTTATAAATCTGTTAGCTTTATAATATAGAATCCTAATTTTAGTTTCTTTACAAACAATTATAATTTAGCAAAAACACAATCCATTAATATGACACCAATCTATACTCGTAATTAATCTTAGTAATAATTACATCTTTATCTTTGTATATTTAATAATTTTACAAAAATGTTTAAAACTTTGCTAATAATTACACGTTTATCTTCCTATTATTAATAATTTTACAGAAAAGTTCATATTCAATTTAGCTAAACTTTTTAAAAATTTGTTTTTATTAAAACATGGCAATAACTTTATTATACATGATTCAATCATTAATCTGGCCTTCTCCTCTTGTATCTGAAAAAGAACATCCACTACAGGGTCAGCGTTGTGGCTTGTAACCCTACAGTGGTCAGCCCAATCAGAAATATTATATCTGTTATTCTTGAAAGCACTGATGTGTTCGAATAACCTCTCTCTTAATTTTCTACCTATACTATCGTAATAAGTTTCATGACGATCTCTGCATTATAATTTATAAACTACACCCATTTTATTCATTTTCGTAGCTTGATTTTTTTTTTTATGTTTTTTTATAAATCTGTTAGCTTTATAATATTCAATTCTAATTTTATTTTCTTTACAAACTAGTCTAATTGATTTGGCAGTTTCCATTCCTAATGGTATCTTTAATACTCCTTTGTAATCAATGTTTTTATCATTTTTGTTTCTTGTTGCTAAAGAAATCATTAACAATTTTATTATCGAATCTTTCTGGGTGTTACTTTATTTTGAACTTATTTTTCATTTTATTTTTTTTTCTTTCCATAATCTTTCATTTTCAGTGTTTTCAATTATTCTTTTTACATAATTTCATCGAGATGAAAACTAAAATTCTACATTAAAATAATTAAATTTGAACATTCCCATTTGTAGGTGTTTGATATAACCCTCTAAAATATAGGATTTAATGCAACACAATACAAAAGCCAAAATATGATAAAAAGATCCATTAAAAATTTCTTTTAGAAAGTTTTCTTATTGAGCGTTCTTTTCTGTTGTAATAACTTTAAAATAGACTTTAAATAACATCTAACAGATCATCTGTAATCTGTCACTGATATTTGCATATAATTTGATGTTTTACCATGTCACATGTTTCTTCAGAAATTTTCAATATATATTTGTGACTGAGCCTACGAAGTAAATAAAGTCTTATTATCACTACTTGAACACTTTTCTCCTTTTAATGAAGCAATTTAACATGCGTGAGATGTAACTACAATACAGTATTTAAAAACTATGATGGGGGCACACTCATATTAAAGATTAAAATTTTTAAACACATTAACAGAATTAAAATACTACAGTTTCAGGTGGCCTACGAGCCATCAGCACGTGATGGCTTGCCGATGGCTCGTAGGATAGCTGAAAATGTAGCATTTTAATTCTTTCAATGTGTTAACAATTTTTAGTCTCTAATATGTGTGGTGGCCTCATCTTATTTTTTTTAAATATTATAATTTTTCTCCTTTGTTTGCCTGTTTGTGCATCAATCTAAAATTGAGTGGACGGATTTCCTTCAAATTTCCCGACTTTAGTAAATTTTCGTACTCTTATTTACTGTCGAACTTAAAAGGATTTTTTTATTACATCTGCATCCCACTTTAAATACCAATTAAAAGTGAATGGAGCCGTTTTCGATACGCCTACAAACAGACACAAAGGAGAAAGATTTTCAAGTAGAATAATAAGACTACGTATGATCAGTTAGTTAGCGAAAATGAATTTGTACATTTTTGTAAAATTATTAATAAATAGAAAGATAAAGATATAATTATTACTAAGATTAATTCTTAGTATAGATTGGTGTTATATTAATGGATTGTTGTGTTTTGCTAAATTTTAATTGTTTGTAAAAATGATGTATTGTGAAATACATTTTTTCCTGTCCTTAGAAACTGATGAAATTTCCTGTTTAAAGAAAGGAAAATATTGTATTTTTAGAGGTTATTAAATGGAATATGTCGATTGGATGTCTATGTAAAAATATTACTTAGAAATATTATAGGAGTTATGAAGTATTTTTAAAAATATTTTGTTATACCAGAATAAGCGTTAGTTTCAACATATTCATTATGTTTAAGCGCAGCATATTGGCCACATCTGAAGACTTGGGCTGCTATTTAACACTTTTAAAATATTAACAATATATTTATTAATTATAAGAGATGTTCACGCCATTCTTGCAGAGAAATATCGCGCAACTCTGCAATTGTTGACGGAAGTCGACTACGGCACTTGACAGCATGTTCTATGGAACAGAGATATGGAGACTGTTGAGGGCAGTGTAGATCACAGAGATCTTTTCTGCATTCTGCAAATCATTCTTCTCCAACTCTAGTGTAGCATTTTTTAGATGAAAGCATTGTCATGCATTAAAAGCGATACTGGTTGCCTTTGTTCTAGTACAATACTACAATGCAGGTCCTATAGTCCACTACTTTAGACGCTATCCTGAGGACTGGTAGAGCTCGGGTTCAATTCTTTTAAAAAAATTCCATGCAATTCAATAATAAATTAATATTTGAGCTGATGAAATATGAGAACCCACTTGAAAAAAATGAAAATGAAATATACTGGAATAATATTTCTTAAATGATTTATTTTTGAAGAAGCCTTACAAAATCATGAAATTTTCTTATTGAACAAGTATTATTAAGATATAACTCAAAAACTTGCTGGCACTTCTTCCCAGAGCCCCACATCAAATTGAGGATCCAGGTACCAAATGTAATAACGGGCCCTCTCCCACATTATGATCAAAATCGTAGATATCTTAGCCCAAATTATCGGAAAACACCACACGATTTCATAATTATTTCTTTT
This sequence comes from Thereuonema tuberculata, assembly GCA_023159025.1. Taxonomy (NCBI): domain Eukaryota; kingdom Metazoa; phylum Arthropoda; class Chilopoda; order Scutigeromorpha; family Scutigeridae; genus Thereuonema; species Thereuonema tuberculata. The sequence continues at coordinate 17,804,140 of JAFIDM010012231.1, forward strand.
TAAACATGCCACACAATTGGTAGCGCTATTTTTAGAATAAATTAAGTTTCCGGCTCTACCCAAAATTTAGAAAAAAAAATCGTTCTGTGCAAACATTCAATGCAGAATATCTCTATGCAAATTATTAAAGTAGAAAAATAGTTTATATAAAATGTAGACATAATTATTAAAAAAAAGTCTATGAGTGATAATCAAATTTTGAATTTGACATGTTTTTATCTAAATTAAATTCACTTGACAAAGGTTCTAATTGTTTCAACTTGAAACGAAACTGGTCGTTTTCACTTGTTATTTTAAACTTTTTAAAATGTTTTTTTTTTTATTCAAGGTGCGTCGGCGTCCAGTTATTTGATAAGCAAATTCATATATATTTTTTTATTTTGATTGAAGACTACAGCCAGGGCCCCTTATTTTGCTTTTAGGTTGTTTTTTTTTTAGATGCAGTTATCAAATTACAGTAAAACCTCGTTAGGTCGCCACTCAAGGGACCAAACATTTTTGACGACTTAAGCGGAGTGACGACTTAAGCGGAGTGGGAATTTTTGAAAAAAAACAAAAAAACCAATGAAATACAGTATTTGCATGAATTGCTGTAGGATTCGGTGAGAAAAAACAAGATTTTCAAAAATCAATACTTGCAAATGAATGAGTGGAAATTAAAAAACAAAACAAAAAAAAAAAAACCACTTTTTATAGTTACCACATTTTAATCGTAAAAGAAAGGCAATGTCTGTCTTTGAAACGTTCCAGCCAACCATTGCTGCCGCCGAAATCTTCAATGTTCAACTCCTTAGTAATTTCCATGGCTTTTTCTTTGAGAATCATGGCAGAAATAGGCACATTTTGCGATCTGGCATGTTTTAGCCATCGAACTAAAATCTCCTGATCTCCTCAAACTTCAATTTTCTTATTCTCTTTCTCTTATCTTTGCAGTCAGCTTCTTCAATTACTTGTTTCGATCAAAGAATATCGTTTAATGTAATCCTTGGAATATGGTGTGCTTTGGCAAAAGCTGTTTTCTAAACATTTGATTTTTTAAAAAGTGCAATTAAGTTTTTTTTTTCTTTAAAAGATAACGAGGTAAGTTTTCGTTTCCCTGACATGTTAAAAATGTAATCGAACCACGAAATTGCAAAAAAAAAAAAATAGCCCTTATAGCGGGGCTTACTCGCTATGAAATGAAGTCACATTCAGGAGCAGTCAAGAAAAACGTCTACACGCGACAGAGTCGCAGCGAGAAGTGTGCTTTGAATGATTAGCAGCGAGATTCCAAGAACCCAAATCCCCCGAAGAGGTAGGAAAGGAATGAAGTGACAAGCATGATCGAAAATTCCTTGGCTTGGCTTGGCTTGAAGTGAAGGGGCGGGGATGAAATTACAACACGATTGCATGCAAAATGGAGAAGAAAGATCCTTTTGGCCATTTTTGAAGATGACGAGTTATCCCGAGTACAATTAAATTTGGTGACGGGTAAAGGAGGGTTATTTTACATTATTGTGTATGAGACCTTGTCGGGACCAAAGGAAAACGACGACATAAACTGAGTGACGACTTAACGAGGTTTTACTGTATTCGCTAATTTTACAAAACTTTTATCCAAAACTATTTCGTCATTTCTGTTAATATTACTTTCTTTAAAATTTCTTATAAATAAACTTTCAATAATTTTCCTTAATTTAGTATTTTTTTCAGTATATACGATTCAGTATGTAAATCCTTCCTTTGGACTCCTAAACCTTTAAGAATTGTAAATCCTGTTTTAATAACAACTACAAGAACTGACAATATCCGGAAAGAAACGGAAAGAAAATTCTTAGAAGATCAATTATTAGGCACAAAAGATTTCATTTCTACATTATTGAAGAAAGAAGAATTTTTAAACAAAAGTTTAAAAAGAAGATTAGCAAGTAATGATTATTTACTTGCCATGAACTGGAATCATAGTGAATACATCAATATCAAACGTAAAGCTAGACTAAAGAACTTGAAGAAAATGAATATTAGGACAATCCAAGTTGAAGATTCCGATTATGTCATAAATTTAAGTGAGCGGAAATTTAATCAAAAAAAAATAGAATAACTTAACAAGGGATTAGAATTTAATTATGATAAGGAAAAGGTTTTTGATGTGAAAACTTTGGCAATATTACAAGAAACATCAGAAAAAAGAATCCAGAAGTAAAAGTTAGCTTCATAAATGAATATTATCTAAATTAAATTCTGAACACCACTACAACGAATCTAATTTAAAAAAAGAAGAAATCAGCATTTTAAATAAAAATAGGTAAAGACAAAGATCTACATATTTCCGAGTCAGATAAGGGAATCTTCTAGTTATTATGAACAAAATAGACTACAAAAACAAATTAGACAAATTGATTGATGACAACCATTATGAATAAAGGACAAAGATCCTACTATTAAACTGTACAATAAAGTGAAAAAAATAACTAAACAACTATTAGATCAAGGTACAATAAATTATTCTCAAAAGGAAGATATTTTGAAAGATGCTTGTCAAACTCCAAGATTAGAAAGACCAATAAAAATTCATGAAAAAGAATATCCAATGAGACAAGTGATTAATGCTTAAGGTAGCCCACTTCAAATTTTAGCAAGATTTGCCAACAAAATAGTTTCTGGCTTCAAATTACCTAAAGAAGAAGTAATTTTAAAAAATTCTTAGGACCTTGCTAAAAAAATGGAACATGTGTACAAAAATTTTAAAAAAATTCACTTATTTTCTTTTGATATCGAAAATAGGTATACAAAAATTCCGGTAGAAGAAACAGTATTAATAATGGAAAAAGTAGCTTTTAAGAACAAAGGTACAATATCTACTTTCAAAATGGATAATATGGACTTGATGAACATTATAAAATTAATAAATAATACTTGTTTCTCACACAAAGGAAGGATTTACAAACAGGTCAAAGGATTTCCTATGATATCTCCTTTATCTGAACAATTATGTAACGTTTACATGAATTTTTTTGAATACCAGCTTTTGAAAAGCAATAAATTTGATTTTGAGTTTTACAGATATGCTGATAACATTTTAATTATTTGATTTGGCACTACAAGACAGTTTAACCATTTCTATAGATTAATCAATGAAAAAAATGATGAATTAAATTCTAAAAAAGAAGAAGAATGAAACAATAAATTAAATTTTTTGGACATGACTTTAACAAAAAATCGTAATGAATTACATTTGAAACATTTTCGTAAAGAATTCCAAAGCAATCACGTTTTAAATCTCAAGTCGGGTCGTGGTATGCATATTAAAAGAAACATTATAGAAATTATATGAGAAGAGTCGATATGACTACTAATTCTACTGAAGATTATAAGAACAGTATTGACAAAATGAAAGAAATTTTAAAAAAGCATGACTATGATGATTCCTTTTTTAATAAAGCGATTAGAGCCGTGCCGACGTGGTCGTGCGGTTTAGGCGTCGGTCTGCCATGCCGCCTGTGTGCCGGTAACCGGGTTCAAATCCCGGTCGAAAGCATGGATATTTGATCTTTCTTCTGTGTTTCGTCCGTTTCTCCCCTGGGACCTACTATCTCAGGGTTATTCTGGACTGGATGTGAATCTCGTTCCACCTCTGGAATTTCCTAGCCTCACCCTGACGTTGTCAGGTAGGGCTAGCCCGTGGTCCATAGTTGGCCAAAGTCGATGAAAGGAAGGAAAGCGATTAGAAATTATAATAAATTTAATAATAAAGAGTTAAACAGAAATTGGGTAAATAGAATTATGATACCATATGCAAAAAAGAATAATTTAAAACTAAAAGTAATTTGTAAAAAATACGAAATTGAGATAAATTTTGAATACAATAACAAATTAAAAAACATTTTGTGCCATAAATTTAACCAAAGTGAAAAAATTAACCAAATGGGTGTTGAATATAAAATTAATCGTGGAACATGTAGGAAATTCTAAAATGGAGAAATAGACAAAAAGAACGGTTCGGGAACGAATTTTTAAGCACGTCAATTATGTAAAAAACAAACAAACAGATAAATGAATAATTATCAGTTATCATTTTGTGGCTTTAACAATTGGCTTTGTTCTTTCAATAACAGAATTGTGTAATATGATGAAAATAATAGTTTAAATTTCAATGTATGTTATCGCATTATTATTAGTTAAAAAATGGATTACTTGAAAAAGGAAGGACGATGTTTTTCCTTCCGAAACTTTGTATTTAATTTATGTAATATCAGATTAAATAACAAGGAAAGAAGAATCATTGTTTGAATTATGAATACTACAGGAAGATTGAGAAATCAATATGGAAGATATGAGGTAATTAGATAATATGCTATATTTGTTCCAGTAGAAATACATTTATCCTGTTTTTGACTATATAAACACTATCCTGTTTTTGATTATATAAGCACTATCTCTACGCACTTTTATTAGACAACAATGTCCATTGCTTCAATTTTATAACTTTTCAATCCTGTTATAATTATTTGAATTGTGTATTTTGCAGAAATCAAACTTAATTATTTCCTTTAAAACTCCTATGTTTGTTTCATAATAGTAACGTCAGAAATTCCATGAGAAATTTGGTTTTGCAAAAATATCATTTCGGAGGTCGTCATTTCATTTCTGTCTTCTGTTGTATCAGTTACTGTTACTATCTAGTTGGTTGTAGAGTAAGATGCAATAAAATTAGTGGAATCCAGATAAAAATCATATAATGATTTATTGAGTCCTTTTTAAAATTTCTTTTCTTAAAATTACTATTTACATTAGTGATACGTTTATCACAAATATCATACATATAGTCACTTACAGTTCCAAAGCTTGCATTGCACTGGTATACTCTAATATCTTCTTGATATTTTCTTATTAATTCACTTAATACAATAGGTTCGATTAATCTTAATCTAAAATTATCTACTTACAGTCTGATGAATTCTCGTAGCTTTTCACCTTACTGTGATGAACTGCGTTGATTTGAATCGGGTGGAATTAGTCCGCCAGTCTTTCTTGAATTACGCAGAAGACTTGTGAGAGTTCTATCTAGTAATTGGAAAATAATTCTTCCGCAAATAATTCTTCAGTATTTAATACTAAGCTGCTTCTATAGCAATACTGGGTTTCGTCCGTTCTTCACTCAGGGGTTTGACTTCGGTATCGTCTTTGATGCCTTCACAGCCTTCCGTATTTCGGGTTTTCTTCTTAACCTTAGTCTCCTGTTTAATTACAATTCTTCGAGAATAAAGCCTTCGCTTCATGGTAACTTCCGTTTTTCTTCTCTTCGGAATTTTCTTCAATTAACAATATCCAGGTTTTACTTTGACCTCGAATGTTATCTTCTTATATTAGGACGCATAAATCAATTTTACTTACTGTATTTGGCTTCAATTTCCGGCATAGACAATCCAAGCTATTCCGTCTGAATGCTTTCGTGACCTTCTTATCCAAGCTGCCATTGAAATCTTCTTTCATAACTGTCTGTCTTCAGAATCTCAACTGAACGCATTGAGCTCCAAATTTATTTGGAAGTTTATTTGAAAATTCAAAAAGCAGCTGGAGGATTTTATACCTTAATAACAGAATTTAATATAACAGAATCTATATCTATATATATAAAAATGAATGTATCTTTGTTTCTTTCTTTCTTTCTTTCTTTGTCCTTTATAGTCTCCTAGGCCCTTTGACCTATCTGGACCAAACTTTGCAGAATTACTCTTTAGGACACTGCGGAAAAGATAGGCTACCTTAGAACCCGGACCCCCAAGGGGTTGAAAAGGGGTAAAACCCCTGAAAAACCCAATATCCACCTGGTGGTGAAAATAAGAACTACACAAATATTGTGTAAAGTGACAAATTCACTCTCCTATGAGGGGCAGGGCCACCACACTTGGATGGGAGGAAGGCAACACAAAGGCTGAAGTATCCCACCCCCGACCGACACCGGGACCTTATATTTAGGGCCCCTTCTCGGGCCCCCCAAGTCAATTGCAAAAAAGGGAAAAATTCGCTCTCCAATTTGGGGCAGGGACACCTTACTTGGGTGGGAGGAAGCCAACACAAAGGCTGAAGTGTCCCACCCCCGACCAACACCGGGACCTTATATTTAGGGCCCCTTCTCGGGGCCCCCCAAGTCAATTGCAAATAAGGAAAAATTCGCTCTCCTATTTGGGGCAGGGACACCACACTTGGGTGGGAGGAAGCCAACACATAGGCTGAAGTGTCCCACCCCCTACCGACACCGGGACCTTATATTTAGGGCCCCTTCTCGGGCCCCCTAAGTCAATTGGAAAAAGGGAAAAATTCGCTCTCCTATTGAAAAGGACGGTCCACCACACTTGGGTGGGGATGGTGAAACAAGGGCCTAAGTGTCCCACCCCCGATTGACACCGGGACCTTATATTTACGGCCCCTTCTTACGAGCCCTTTCTTTCGTTGAGTGGCATTGCAACGCATGCCGGGTACAGCTAGTATATATATAAAAATGAATGTATCTTTCTTTCTATCTTTCTTTGTTCTTTATACACTCCTAGGCCCTTTGACCTATCTTGACCAAACTTTGCAGAATTACTCTTTAGGACCCTGCGGAAAAGATAGGCTACCTTAGAACCTGGACCCCCCCACCCAAAGGGTTGAAAAGGGGTAAAATCCCTGAAATACCCAATATCCACCTGGTGGTGAAATGACAACTACACAAATATTGTGTAAAGTGAAAAATTCGCTCTCCTATAGGGGGGCAGGGACACCACACTTGAGTGGGGGGAAGGCGACACAAGGGTTTAAGTGTCCCACACCCGACCGACACCGAACCTTGTATTTATGGCCCCTTCTCGGGCCTTCCAAGTCAATTGCAAATAAGGAAAAATTCGCTCTCTTATGGGTGGCAGGGAAAACCACACTTGGGTGGGGGAATGGCGACACAAGGGCCTAAGTGTCCCACCCCCCGATCGACACCGGGACCTTATATTTAGGGCCCCTTCTCGGACCCTCCAAGTCAATTGCAAATAAGGAAAAATTCGCTCTCCTATGGGTGACAGGGACACCACATTTGGGTGGGGGGATGGCGAGAAAAGGGCCTAAGTGTCCCACCCCCGATCGACACCGGGACCTTATATTTAGGGCCCCTTCTCGGGCCCCCCAAGTCAACTGCTAAAAAGGGAAAAATTCGCTCTCCTATGGGGGCAGGGATACCACACTTGCGTGGGGGAAGCGACACAAGGGCATAAGTGTCCCACACCCGACCGACACAGGGACCTTATATTTAGGTCCCCTTCTCGGGGCCCCCAAGTGCATTGGAAAAAGGGAAAAATTCGATCTCCTATGGGTGGCAGGGACACCACACTTGGGTGGGAGGAAGGCAAACAAAGGCTGAAGTGTCCCACTCCCGACCGACACCGGGACCTTATATTTAGGACCCCTTCTCGGGCCCTCCAAATCAATTGCAAATAAGGAAAAATCCGCTCTCCTATGGGTGGCAGGGGCGCCACACTTGGATGGGGGATAACGACACAAGGGCCTAAGTGTCCCACCCCCGATCGACACCCGGACCTTTAATTTGGGCCCCTTCTCGAGCCCCCCAAGTCAATTTCAAAAAGGGAAGAATTAGCTCTCCTATGGGGGGCAGGGACACCTTACTTGGGTGGGGGGAATGCGACACAGGGGCCTAAGTGTCCCACACCCGATTGACACCGGGACCTTATATTTAGGGCCCCTTCTCGGGCCCCCCAAGTCAATTGCGAAAAGGGAAAAAATTCGCTCTCCTATGGGGGACAGGTCCACCACACTTGGGTGGGGGATGGCGACACAAGGGCCTAGGTGTCCCACTCCCGATCGACACCGGGACATTATATTTACGGCCCCTTCTCACCGAGCCCTTTCTTTCTTTGAGTTGCATTGCAACGCATGCCGGGTACAGCTAGTTTAATATAAACATTATTAATTCTTATTATTAACTCTTTTATTTCTAAACGATATCTGTTATTATCTTTTGAAATAATTCAAATCTCTTTTCAATTACGAGTAGGCCTATGAGTAAAATTTGTAGGAATGTAAGTAAAAACCAAATAAAGGCATTGACGAATTTGAATAATAGATAAGGTTCTATTGTTTTGCAACAGAGGCGCAATACGCGTGAAGACACTAGCGCGAGACGCGTGAAACGATTCTATTTTCTTTTGTTCGAAAAGTGGAAGAAGGAGAATTCAACAAGATGGTGTGCCTTTTTTGATCTTAGAATATTGGATGTCAGATTCCAGTCTTCTAAAGATGAATAAGTGGATATAAAATAAAGAATATCCAGCTGATATAAACCTCAAGATTCCTGATGGATAAATTCCACCAGAACAATATATAAAAAAGAATTAAAATCTATTTTGTTCTTATTTGCAGCATAAACGATAAACCTAAAATAGTGTTGAATTGCTGAGGCATTTATATTGAGAATACGACAAAAGGTTTAATGATTTGCAGAGATATTTCTACACGTGAGGAAATTAATAATATCTGGATAAACCGTGAGTTAATTCTTATTTATTAATTGTTCCGGATAAGTGGTGTAGAAGAGAAGAATCGAACACTCGGCGCCATATTGAATTTTGAAGTGAGCGAATATAAAAGTACAATTAGTTCCATTGAAGATTATAAGTAAAGCATAAGTAAGCAATATCTTCGCAGAAGTAATGTGCATCAACATTAAGTGAAAAGAAACTTATTAGACGTTTAATTATTAAATGAGAAGATTAAACTATAAGAAGAAAGATGCAAGACATTAAGTGAACTTTGTTTTGAACTATTTATTTAGTGCTGTGTTAACTAAAGAAATTAGCGAAAACGAATAGTTATTTAATACAGAAACTTTTACGAAGCTTCAAGTAGTATAATTGAATAATTTATAAATAAATACAACGATATTTCTTTATCACTGTAATTTGTTTCGTTGTATAATATATTGTGTAGTAATTTTTAAAAAAAAAAATATATTATAATTTATCTACTACCGTCTACTCTAAACAGAAATTGCATATTGACGAACAGAATTATTAAAGAAATGAAAGATCATTTACTTAATAATGCATTGTCAAATTCATCAATTTATGTTGTTAAAGAATACTACGACGTTAAAAGCCGTGCCAGCGTGATTCGAGAGGTCTGGGCGGCTGTCTTCCTTGGGCCGTACGTCGGCACTCGGGTTCGATTCCCTGCCGTGGCTTGTCTGTTTCAATTTCATTTCCTGTGTTTGTCAGCCTCTTCTTCACTTTCTCTTCGGTCTGACGTCATTTCTTAATGGCGTCCTGAGGAAGGGAACGGGAAACCATCTGAGTATATTTCCCTAGAAATTCTTGGGAGTCTGCTAGTGGTTCGCCATCTTGAAATCACTAGCACTCCCTGGAACACGGATGCTTCGTTCCGTACCCACCACCACCAAGACGTTACAATATACTGATGTCGCACATTCCAATTTACCACTCCAATCGAACGCAAAGTAGGAATCACATCCTTCATATTTGATAAGGTACTGTATTTAATAGATTAGTAACCGGCTGAAAAATCACTGAAAAACCACTTGCATATATCTTTAATTTCGCCAAAACATCCCCAAAATATAGTATATACATCTAGAAATTTTTGTTCATGAATATCTGCAACTTACAGCCCTTATTTACCTCAATTTTCCTTTGAGATCTATTTAATTTGCTGCAAACATTGAATATGATCTTCAACGGATACATTATTCATTAACAATAAATTTGTAGCATCTTGTATCTGAACATTCGATTCAATTTTTGAAGCCGGAAACATAATCTTATAAATAACAGATCGTTTGTATACTCACGGGTGATTGGAATAAAAATCAAGCAACTTCCTTGTTTAGTTGTTTTTTTTTTTATATAATTGAAATTCTACTCGCCCATCCAACAAACAACAAAATTTTTTTTTTTTTTTTTCAAAACGCATAGAATTAATTTATTTCATTAAAAGTATTGTTTATTTTCAAAAACATAATCTTCTAACTATGCTACTTAATTCATTACAGCCTTGGATTCAAACGAAATGGTGACCAAAATGCCGCTGATCTTTGCAGTCATGTGTATTGTTCCAAGTTTCACCGGTCTCGATTGGGTGCTCACTAATCACCGGAGTTACGAATTCCCTAAGGTAAAGAGCACGTTCTGAAGCTACTTCAATATTAGGACTGGTGATGAAAATGGTGGCAGGTGGAAATCACAAGCACAATAAAGCTTTAGAGATAACCACTGTAGGAAGGGTTAAAACGTGAATACCACGTGATTTTTTTTTCAGCCTCTTTTAAGAGGCTTGAACATTCCCAGTCCTGGATGTAATTACCAAACTTTTCTAATATGGCTAAATAAAATTAATGTTGAATGAGAGTTGCTCTATTATTGCGAAAAAGCAATGATTTTCAACAATAATGAAAAGATGAAATCCTTCATCCTTTCTGAAAATCTGTCTATCTTTTGTAGCAGAGTGACACATGATCACAATGTGGTCGCTCGCTAACTAGCTTTTAACTGTGTCCGTAGTTTGATCAGGTAGGGAAGAAATTCTTTTCTAAGAAAATAACACGTCGTGTCTCTACGTACTGGTTAGACTTAAGTGCTGAGTAAATCCTTAGTTATTTATTGGGAAGTTTCGTATTAGTCTGTGGCTGAGGTGTTTCGTTTATTTTTTGACTAAGTTGAATCAAAAAGTTGCATCGGGTTCAGTAATGAACTTAATTAGTAATTTATTGGAAACTCCATTTTCGTCATTATCGCATGATCACAAATTGATTTTAAAAATTTATGAAGACCACTTCCTGATTTAAACTTTCCTGTAAAGCAACAATCCACTACTAAGAAAAGATTGCAAAAATTCAACAAAAATTTACAAGGTATTTCCGAACCTATATAGCAGAAGAATATGATACATAGAGGGTACCAAAGCAAACAGTTTTCATTAAGTAATGTGTGTCCGATCTTGCACCGATGTGACGCTGTAGTCATTTAGTGGTGTGGGTGGTAGACAATCATTCATGGAAGGGCCAATGCCACCTGCCTATTTGGAATGTGGTGCATTAGAGAAGATATTTAAAGTGATGCCCGTTATTCTTACAATAGTGGCATCGCCGGAGCAGTGACTGCCACATTCAATCAAAAATGCCAGTTATAGTCTGGATGGAGTTGCAGGCTTCGACAATTCGTTGATACACTTCATTGACTGTATCGACAGGTATGGCGTACACGAGGCTCTCTTTATATGACCCCAACCGAAGAAGTCAATTGGATTAAGACCCGGCGATCGTAGAAAATCTCGATTACGGAACCATCTAACCTCAAATGTTTCTATCTGGCGGTGTCGTGCGACGAGACTGGAATGTTGAAGTGCTCCGTCATGCTGGAACAACATCCTGGCGCGTAAAGCGAGAGGTACGTCTTCCAAAACAACTGGCAGGATGTTTATTAGAAAGTCCTGGTACAGATTCTTCGTTACACAATTTGGAAAGACGTTTGGACCGATGAGTATGTCACACATTGACATAAAATCGCACATAATGGGAGCGAACTGCAATGGAATGAGGAATTTACTCTGCCCAAGTGTGCTAGTCGTATTTGTTAAAGACATCATCCGTTGTGAACATTGCTTCAGACAACAAGGATATCACTGCATTTTGTAAAAACTATTCGCAAAACTAGTGACTTTATAGATAATCCTCTTGGTTCACTCTGAACAAGTGGCAGATGAAAGAGGTACAGCTCTTCTTCGTGAAGAATCCGCCACACCGACTGAACCGAACACTACGTGCAATTGCACGTGTGTTGACGGAAGATTCATCTGCCATTACCTCAAGAATGTCCTTCTCTATATCAGATGTCATAGAATGAGATCGGCCTAATTTCGGACATGTTTGGGCGCAAAGAACCCGTCTCACGAAGTCTGTGGTCAAGGCGGTGGAACATATTATTAGCGGGATGTCTGCTTTGGGGAAACTCCTCAGCGTTCATCCTTGCAGCTATTGTCCATTGATTTGCAGCTTCACACAGCAAATACATGTCCACGAGATCTATCAGACTGTACTGCACCATTATCTGTTCGAATGTTGACTTTGATGGCTGCGCTTTGAATGATTGTACTGACAGTAAACAGCAGACAATCACGCACTCATGCGCGTGACAACAGCCGACAATCTGAAGGAAAGTTATTGCCATTAAAATTGTGTCAAAACTCCACAACTTTTGCGAGATAGATGCTGCGTCATTTCTGATTTTTGAATTGAATTCAGTATAGTTGGAAATCTTGAATAATACCACTGATAGTTGTACGTAGACAAGCTTAGCTGACTTGGATTAATTTGTCCTGTCTTGTTCACTCGATGTCCAGTCATCGATTCTTGCAAATATTTTGGTTGTTGCATCACTCCGACTTCTCCATCTAGTTGCTCCAATAGCTTCCAGTTTGAAAGCAGGATTTTCGGCAATATACTTTTGAAGTCTCTTAAGATTCCTTCAAAAATTCCTGAGTTTCTTGAAGCAGGCCGAAAAATGATATGCGGTATCCGACAGTACAAGATTAAGGACATAGCACCACGTGTTAACATGATTGGGAATACCGTTGGATAATTGCGCGTTAACCCGATATACTGCCCACTCATGTATGCAACTTCGTCAAATGCGTTTGCAGCTTCAGGAAACAGTCCTGAAGGGGAATTTCTGGCTAAGTGTTTTGTAATGTGTTAAATAATCCCTCACCAGTGGTTGATGAAACAGGTATGAGTGCTATTCAACCACCTCTTCAACAGATATGAGTCGTTCAAACACCTCTTGACCCTTTACGTATTGCACAACAAATGCACATTGATCGTTGCTTGATACATCTATTGTTGTGTACATCGTGATTGAGAACTTAACTGCTTGTTTGATATCTTATTTTTGCCTTTATTTCGTCTGTTATTATTTGCATTATCTTTAATAGCGTAGTTTTACTCAAAAAAGTCACAAAACTTCCTCTCCCTTCTTGTTTATTCTTCTTTGTTGTATCTTTCCTCTTTTTTTCTCTTGATTGATGAAGAGTTTGATTTCTAGACGAGACTTACCTTAATATCTTAATATAATAACCATCTGCGCTCATTAGAAGCCGAAGTAACGGATAATTTGGAAACTTGTAATTCTAAACACAATGTTATACACTTGACTCACCAGAACCGAAACAGAAACTGTATTGAACAAAGCGGGTAAAGGCCGCGGGCAGTGAGCACTCACCAGTCAAGCATCGCAGCGACCGTGGGAGCGTAGAGTGCTTGGCGCTTGGACTGTCACAGCCAAGTCAATCCATGCTGCAAATCTCCGTATGACGAAGTGCACCATTTGCATCATGCTCATGCGTAATATTTTATATCATAATATCTAATAATATAGCATTATTATATTACGAAGGGAGGTTCTTCGGTATTACATTTTAAAGTCGAATAATTTTAGTGAACTTTTAATATTTCTAATTTTTTGTATTATTAAATTTTTTCCTCGAAGGCGGAAGAGCGCCAGACAAAGCCAAAGGAGGCGGGCGCACCGGGACATGTCCCGGTGTCCCGGTGGGCCAGTCCGGGCCTATATCTGTGCAAGATAGAACACGTTACTTAGTGAAAACTGTTTTGATTTCGTATCCTCTATCTACCATATTTGTCTATATAACTTCCCTTTTTTTTTTTTTTTCTTATTGCTAAACACACATTAATAACATGCAAAGCTATTTTTTTTTAAAATTAAAGAGAAAACTTTTTTATTTACTTATTAATCAATTTCGAATGACATTCCAAATTATAAATTCTGGAGTACTCTAAATTGCAAAAGTAAAAATCTGTAGAAATCATTCTAATTTTTGAGATACCGTATATGCTCCAATAAACGCCGAGGCTCTTATTGTCGCCGGTCTCTAATAAGCGCCGGGCAGTAGACACGGCCAAATAGTAGCCGGGTCTTTGATATTTGCCTACCGGTACTAGTGTAAGCGTCCGTATCTTTATAGTCGTGCGTAATACCTTACGGTACATTGCCTTAAAAAATGCCGCCGAAACGATCATTTAACATTGCCTTTAAGATTCGCGCGGTGGAATACGCGAAAGAAACTTCCGTCATTGCGATTCGGACGACGAATAGTTGCGAAAGGTACAGAAAGACATTGCCATTTATCTTTAACAGTCTTATGTAGCATGTGAAATTCAAATAAAGTAGCTGTTTGTAATATTAGCCGGTATTTATGTGTAAAAATATTGCGTTCTGAAAGTTTTTGTTAATAATGGCCGGCCTCTAATAGCAGCCGGTCTCTATTAAGCGCCGGGAGCCGAGGCTAGTTTTGCAAATAAACGCCGGGGGCCTCTATTGGAGCATATACGATATTTTAAATTTTTTTGAAAAATAATTATTCCCATTAATACTCCACCAAAATTTTTATTTTCATTTTATGTGTATTCTTTAATACAAAACCAACCATTACCATAAAAATTGAGAGAAATTCGTATGAACTGTAAAAACGCAAATAATAAAAAATAATAATGATGTAAGTTTTTCCACAAATAATCATTCCAGTTAGCCAAATATTAAGTATTTTGGCAGACATCAACTGCTTTGTAGGTTGAGGCTTTGTTCGGAAACATTGCTTGATCTTTTTCCTAAATAAAATAGAAAAAAAAATAAGAATTTAGTTCACATAAAAAACATTTACAAGTCTCTATGTGAATGATTCATAATTCTCGTAATGCATTCTAACAATCTTACACGAAATGTAATTTTATCTTTCTAAAGTAAATTCACATACAGTAATTATACTAATACACATAAAACGACATACATCAAGCAGTGGCTGATCTATTGCAAAGATAATTACCAATGTTAGATTTGTATTTGTTGATTATATAAACAGTCAACAATTACAAATCCAAAGTTGGTAATTATTTCAAGCAACTCTACTTGTAATGGACCACTTGAGGTTTACGCCCCTATCGACGTCACGTATGACGTGTATCCCACATGCGGCGAGAGCTAATGGGATAAACAAACATATAACTTTGTTTGAATTACTTAAAAAATCGTCGATATTTGATATTTCAAGACAATGGTTCAATACTGTGCAGATCCAGTACTATAATAATTCTGTAAAAACGCTTGGAATATCCTTCTTTAATATAATATTTCTTCTGTATCTAAACCGGTTAAAACAAAGCACGTGGCTTTGTTTATCCCACATGCGAAGCAGTAGAGTGGTGGGATATTTTGTAACTACGAAGCCCCGCCTATCCTCAAGTGGTCCATTCTACTTAATTCCTTAAATATACTACATCCTCGTTTATCCGGCTCTCGTTGATCCGGATCTCCGGATAATCGGGATCAGATTTGTAGACATTTATTTCTTTTAATGTTCACATAGATACTAATTTTAACTATGATAACAAGAACATAACTATAAGTACGCCAAATATTCGCTTTTTGTATTGATTAAATGTACAGTTCCTATACAGACTGTACAATAAATTATGATAATAAAATGCTTTTTGTCGAATTTAAGAAAGCTTTACTAGAGTGTCACTAGGGTGTTGAAGCTACAAAACATATTTTTTTATCGTAATAAACGGTAAGTCTGTTTATTTAAAGATTTGTTTTGCTTATTACCCATATTACCCGGATTATCTGGATGTTCGATTTTCCGGATTGTCTTTGGCCCCAGTTAGTCCGGATAAACGAGGTTGTAATGTAGTTCCTATTGAAATTTAACTTGTAGTAGAATCCATTCATCACAATTGAATATATATTGGACTTCTTGAGATTTCTGAAATTCTTCCTTTTCAAGAGACATTTTAGGATTTTTTTCTAATATTGTTTTCTGCTTGATTAACAATGGAGAAATTACGAAATTATTTGCTAATTTAGATTCCGAATGATGATGCGGTATCTGCAAAGTATAGGGAATCATTAGCAATCAGGTGTGTAAATACTAAAATTGAAAAAGCTGAAGAAGCGTTCATCTCCATAAAGATGAGTTAATGTAATCTTTTTTAAAGATAATCCGACATCAATAATATGACTTTCATAAAAGAGGATATTATCCTCCTGCATCATGTTTCTTGCAGCTATCCTTTTTGAACTCTTGAAAGATATATTATTTGGAAAAAAGTTTGAGAACGAAAATTAAGTCATTTCCACAATTAAAAATAGTTTGTAACATTAAAGAGTTTTAACGTATGTTAAAATTAATTTAATAAAAAGATAAAAACACACAAAATATCACAAGTTAAAATATTTTAACATGTTAACAATTGTGTGTTTTTATCTTTTTATTGTAACAAGAACAGTAGTCAGAATAGTAATCAGAAGGTACACAGAGTAAACCTTTGAAAGATAATATTTTGTGGAAATTGACTATGAATGCTGAAACAATAATAATGATTTATTCGAAACTTTTCAATAAAATTAGGAATGAAGAAAGCATTTATGAACAATTTTGAATTATTTTCGAGCATCGCTCAATGAAAGAATTGGAAAAAAAAATATTACTGAGACAATGAATTTCCATCACTGAATAAATAAAAGTACTATCCTTACAGAATATTGTGGCTTTGTTATGCAGTAACGTAAAACATTTCTATTTATAATAGAAATCTCCATATACAGTCATATCGGAATAATATGACCCCCTACTCAATAACTAACCCTGACCTTGATTACAACTTGGAGATGGCGTGGCATGGATACAAAGAGGAAGGTAGGCTGAGGAACCGTGCCCATTCGGATTGCATCAGAGCACTGAGGTCAGAAAGATTACGAGGTTATCGATCCGCATACCGAACTTGTTTATCCAAATGGACCCATAAGTGGTGTATGGGGCTGAGATCTGGCGATTTCGCCGGCCAAGATAGTTCGCTGTCGTGATCCTGGAATCAGTCACGAATTCCAGCAACAACTGAGGGATATGGCAAGGAACATTTTCTTTTTGGTACGGACAATCACCACCAGGGTAAAGTGCAACATGAAGGGATGCGTGTGGTCAGTTAAGATGGAAAGGTAGCTATTGGCGTTCATTGTTGCATCCAGTAATATCACCGGTCCCTCGAAAACATCCTCCAACAAAGCCAGCCTGTATTTGACCATCAATCATGTCCCGATACTATTTCTCATGCATCTCACGGCATATCCGCCACCGCCCATCAGTTTTGTTGAGTAAAACCCGTGACTCATTAGAGAAGGTTACCTTCTTCCACTCTTCTAATGTCACGTGCGAATCGGTATTCTCGTGCGAATTGGAGTCGTCGTTGCCGATGGACCTTGGTTAACGTTGATTCCTTCACGTAGCATCGACATGGGAGACCCATGCGCAACAGCGTTCGTTCTGTTGTTCATAGCCGGAGACGGAGTACCCCCGTGTTCATTTGAGTTGTTCTCTTCTGGCATCAAAGGCCTTTGGGGCTCCACAGTTCTTGCGATGGGAGTTACATTGCTCCAATCTTGGTATATCTTTAATAAAGCAGATCGAGAACAACCTACGAATTGCGCTGTTTCCTAGATACTTCCATTCTTCGATCGGTAGCCTATGATTATTCCTTTTGCAAGTACTGTCAAAGCACTTCCTCTGCACATTGTGATTTACGCCTTACGGATAATCTGTACGGATGCTTGACCGTGTCAGGTGTCTGTGGTTCACCGTGATTCCGGGATGTTGATATTATTTCTGATACGACTATGCACATAAAGTTAAGTATTTTTTTCCCATTTATGATTATTAAGATTTTTGTCATAAAAACAAAATGAAAACGATTTTCTATTTATATCAACAACAAAAAATTATTTTCTATAGCTGTATTTTGCTTTCAAGAAAAATGAAGGCAATCATTTTCAAAAATACAGTATGTTCCCAAATATGGAAAAAAGATCAGATAGGAAGGTCAGTAATAACGATAGCTTCAACAAAAAGTCAGCGAAATTACAATCAAACTGGCAATCACAATTGATCAGATTCAAAGTAGTATTTTTAGTATTTTTAATTTTTTAAAGTATTGATAATTTTTTTACAGTATTTTAAATTATCTTTACTAATTATTTATTGTCTATTTTAATGGAATTTACTACGTGTACTACATACTAAAGATACATACAAAAAAATTTTACTAATCTATTACAAAATTAAGCAAAAATCCCACTAAAAAATTTAAAAAATATATATTTACAATAAAACAACATAATATTTCTGCAATTATTGGTTAATTGCCTTTATGAAATAAATAAAGTAGCAATAAAAACAGAATATAAACAAAACAAAAAAAAACATTCAAATTAGGATTATGCACATTTTTTTTTTAAATATAACGAGCTGACAAGATATTACAAAAATATCTTCATTTATAATTGGCGTAATCCAATGAAGCGCGGAAAACTTTCATCTTACCAATGAAGAACTTATAGAGGGAAAAAAATTAAACAAAATAAAAAAATTAAAATTATTAATTCTAATACCCAAGTTTATGTATTTAAATATAATAGAACCTTTTTATTGGAAAGAGAATCACTATAACAATTTTTGTTAGTATACAAAGATTCTTTAGTAATTCTTTTCATTTCAGCTTCTTCTATTGCTAATAGTTTGGATTATCAAATTTCAGATGGTGTTGTTGGGTCCACAAATAATCTTTTAAATCATTTCTAGTTAATAAATACAATATTTCTGTCAGACTTGGCTGACTTTCTTCAGTCATCTTAATTAACTTTATTTATTAACTGTAGAAGGAGAAATGCTTTAAAAGAAGTTATTTTGATCCTTATGGAGTGATTGACTTTAAAATGCCACAAATACAGCTATATATTTTTACCTCATCAAAATGTATTATCTAATAAATTTCGCAGAACTCAGCGGCATTACGTTACAAGGACTAGGACTATTTATACCGTAACACGTCATGGACTATAATCCTTCCATTAACTTTGCGGAGTCCGTGGTTTTATTTAAAGAGGCGAACCATTTCGTGAGGAAATGCAAGGAGTCCTTTTGTATTCTCACGGATGATAGATGTTGCAATGACTATATATCGGTGCAAAGTATATATCAATATGGCTTTGGAAAAGAGGAAAACGGATATGGTACCAAGTGAGAGCTGACGGTTATTGAGGATGTGCTGATCCTGATTTTTTTTTTTTTTTTTAAGATATCATGAGATCGGGAGGATATGCCAACCAGCAGGTTGTTTGACGTCATTCATCGGATGATGACAGACTTGATTGATTGATGGCGTCGGCTCGGAATCACCGGATCCTGTTTCCTGTTACATGAAGCTGACTACAGGACGCCCGAGTTCAAGGACGGATCATTAGGAGGCATTGATGTCCTCGACGTAACAGTGCCCGGATTTCATTGGTCTTGAAATCGCTTATATTCCTTGAAGAGTATATTTTATTATTATTGTCACTTTTTAAAGCCCCGTAAAAGGGGCGAAATCGGTCGTGATTCTTTGTAGTTTTTCATGTGTACAAATCTTTTTTAAGTAGTTTAAATATGTGTATTAGCCGAAATTCATTTTTTATACTTACTGCGCACGTTAAATATGTTATTCTTAACGTATTGATAGATATTTTTATAGATTCTCATATTTTTACCTCATTGATAGATTCTGTATATCATGAAGTGAACAATAGCTAAATGCTCTTCTTATCATCAGGATACTATTTTTAATTTTTTGTGAAATTGATATATTGGAATTAAGATTACGGATACTCCCTTTACTGGAAAGTTTTCAATAAGCCTTAGTAATAACTTACGATCTTTACCATTATCAATAAAAGAAATAAATCCTTGGTCATTTTCTTCTTCTATAGGAAACTGAATTTATGTATTAGTAGAATTGAATTCTCTAATTCTATCTTTTTTTTTATATTTGTAAATAGCTATAGATATTTTTTATCTCTAGCGATTTAACAAGTCATCGACGTAGCCAATATGAAATGAAATATTTATTATAGTATTGATAAAAATTTATTTTATATTACTGCATAACAAGATCTGAGATAATGGCGGAGCTACTCAAGCCCATAAATAACCCTTTCATTTGTTTATATATAATTTCATTGGTAGAAAAAAAGGAATTTCAAATAAGAATTTTATCAAACCCGTTATTTTTTTTAACTCATACTCATTAGCATTATTTAGGAGACCGCTGCGCTGTCAAATTTACATTGCAATGATCTGAACGTTTGGTTGTTTAATATTAAAAGTAAATAAGCAAAGAAATATATGTTATTTACCGTGCTAAGAAAAGTGCCATTGTTATCCCAGCAGACAGCTTGTTGTGCACCATAATACAAATCGTTGAGAGACTTTATCTTTTCTTGAGTCCATGAATTATAATCTTCGACACATTTTGTAACAGTTTTATTATTACATTCATTGGGTTTCAGAACTTTCAGCAATTGGGATACACTAGGTTTGCTTAAAGGTACAGGACAATCGGATCCTGTGCAATTATATTTCTCAGGAAGCCTAAGTATAGAACAAAAAATATATATATAAAAAAATTGCATCCATGCATTTATTACTTAGTGCTTAGATTCAAAACTCTCACATAAAATGTTACGCAGTTTTTGTAGATCCTTTCTTGAAACTTCTTTAAAACTCAAAAAAAAAAAAAAAAAAAAATGTCAACAAATTTTTTCTAATTTATTTATTTCTAAAATGATATTAAAAAAGAATATTATTTGGAATATATAACATATTTATTTGTTTCTGAAATATTGTAAGTTTCTCTTATTTTCTCAAATTCCAGGTTTCTTAAATAAATTTAATGTGAATTAAATAAATCAAGCTAAATCAACAGTAATCATTAATAAATTTAATGAGCCAAATGTTTATAAGGTTCCTGTGGAAATAAGAACTTTTCAAAATTCGTTTACATGTAAATTCAGAAAAAAATTTCTGCAATGAAATTTCTGCATATATAAAGATGAAAAAATATTATCATTAATATAATGAAGATATTAGCAATTCAAACGTGTAAATAAACATCACTTCACAAACGACTATAAAAATATATATCAAGATTTTAAATTTCTACAGACAAACACTGGTAAATACATATTTTCACTGTGGATTCTCCTTGGAAGCTTCTAGAGTCTCGGTAGGCAGGTTCTAGAGTCTAGCCAGCCCTCACTAAAATGGGTACAGTGTTTCTTCCGGATGACCGTCGGATTGGCCACCGACCTCAACTTTGGCGTATTGGTAAAAAAATATCGATATCCTGAAGCCCTGCGAACACCATCCAACTTTTCACCAACTTAGTCGGCCGATTTTGACGTCACGAGTAGGTAGAGACAATTTTGAGCCAGTTTTTCACCGACTTGCCACCAACTTCAGTCCGCCGACTCGAGTTGGTTCTGCACGGGCAACTCGGAAAGTTGGTTGGAAGTCGGTCGGAATTACCCAATCACAGGGCAGCGTTGGAACACGTCAGTCGTGATGTCACGCCCATGGAAAGAAATGGCGTCTCTAAACGAGTTCACCGATTCGAGTCGAAAACAAGCGTGTACACAATGAATATCAGAGTATTGCGAGTTTCTTTCATGCATAAATAAAGTTTATACTGAAATGCAGTAATTGTATGCGGCAGAATTTATTAGAGAGGTTTTAAAACCTCTATTTTTTAGGATTTTCCACATCTGCTGGGGGAAACGCATTGCATTATGGGATTGCTTTTATCACGGCCGACTCATTTGCGAGTTGGATGTTGTTCGGGGCTGGCAAAAGTTGACGGACTCGAAATCGGCCGACTAAAGTTGGTGGAAAGTTGGATGGTGTTCGCTGGGCTTTAGGTTCCCCAATTTGAAGGATCACATTGGCCTGTAGTGGTATACGTTAACTTAATGTGTAGGAAATATATTTTACTTATATAGTAATTGTTTCTTTGGATGAGTTATGGTAAAATAAAAGCGATAATAGTTAATTCACATGGACAATCTTATGAAATAAATATGAAGAAAGTGTTGCTATCATACACTACAGTTAACTATACTACAGATAAGTCTTTTATAATTTAGATGCATTGATAAATTCACCAATTGCACAGTGTAACTGATACCGTTTTATTATTTTTGTCCATTGCTGTCGAATAAAATAATGATACAAACGATAATTTTATGTAGTAATTATTCAAGTTATTAGAATCAGTTATTCAAATTATTCCTTATTAGTTATTCAAGTCTATCGTTTGTGTTAACAATAGACATGAATCAATGTTTTGTCAATTTATGTTAAACGTATTTGTTAGTTGTAAAGGCTGAATATTCTTTTTTCAAAAGTAAAATTTAAATAAGCTTATCCTCGGACTTCCAACAATAAATATTATACTTGTATTTATCGTCCGCTTTGAAGGTAGGGGGGGTATCTTAAGACTTTTAAATGTTGTTAATTTTATATGAAGAAAAAACCTGCCCCTGCGAGGTTTCGAAACATCTTTAATACGGGAATTTTTAACGTTTTTATGTTTTAGTATTTTTATGTTTTAACTTCTTTACCCTCGAATAGGTGTCGAAAAAGCGGACGATAAATACATTTTATTCCGACACGTAAAAACTTTTATCACAAATATTATACTTACTGCGCTGTCTCTTGGATACCAACGATATCGTAGATCTTTTGAGGTGGTAACATACTAAGACACGCTGCTAAATCTATCATAGGATAATAGCCCAAGAAAGTCAAGCACATTTCAGATTTCGTAGGATAATTTCCCTGAAAGCATATTCAACAATTGTATAATTTGTAATCGATAACTTATAATTCACTGTACAATTTTAATTTCTGTTCACAGTTTAACGAGACAGAGTAATTTCTTTAGATACCAATTTCGATTATTGTCATTGAATTTTTTGTTGCTTTCTAATCAATGATTTGTAAATTGTAATTTTGCTAAAAAAAAAAAACCGCTTATGGGAAAGACAATGTTTGGCATTAAAGGAAGAAAGTTGGGAGAACTTGATGGATTCTGATTTATATAATTATATATGTAGATTCTTACAAAACACTGCTTAAGAAAAAATAATACAATGTGGTAATTCATTTTTATTAGTCATTCAACTTTGAATTGTAATAATGGATATATTATTATATGTGGATTGTGAGAAATTCAATTTTTAATCCCTGATAAAATTAAATTAAAACT
>JAFIDM010012231.1:17832318-17872122 GCA_023159025.1 Thereuonema tuberculata
GGGTGTGCAGGGTATGCAGGTATATTACCATATACTTTTATAAAGAGCAGTAATATAACAATTAAAATTCTACAATATTATCATTTCCCATGTGTTCTTTTTTACATATATAATACATTTCTTGAATTAGAAGCTTGATCCTGAGATTTTTTTGCAGTTGCTCATCACCTTATTACTTCATAAATCTCATTTTCTTTATTTATGGTTTTTGAGACTATTTTATATTTTGTTCAGATGTAAACGTTTTAAAGTTTTTGTTATTTAAAAAATATTAAAACTTTGTCAACAATTACGAAATATACAGAAAAGTACATCATTTCCTACGTATTGTTATTGACTTAAATTTAATTTCCAAATTATCAGGGAAATATTCCTCAATGTAGGCAATATATTTTTTTTGTTACTATATAATTATGTTAATCACTTGGCAAATTGTTTCTAAGGAAGGAAAAACATTAAGGAAGAAAAATTACATTACTTCACCATGTATTACTGTATTGTAATGAAAATAATATATTTAACTTATGTAAAAAGTTATTGCTTAATTTTTGAGGATCTATCGAATTTTGTAATAAAATCAAAAGTTTTATTATAAAGCATGTTTTTTCTAAGGAAGAAAATTAAAAAAAAATGTTTTATTTAACAATTTCATTTTTTGTTTGCATAATTTGTTTTAATTAATTATTTCCTTAATTAAAATTGGAGAAATTTGATTCCTAACACCGTAAGAAAAATTATAAACTTTAGAGAATGCGAGTTCCATAAATATAAGATATGGAAACGAACTGAAAGCGGAACAATCATTAATTTTACTGAGTCTATAGAAGACCAGAGTTTACATATTCTTCAAATTTCCGAAAATATGGAATAACACATTTAAAAAAAATCGTTAATAAGCTCAAAACAATATTTAGCAATATCTTTAGTCAATAAAATTTCCTAGCATGGTTTATTCTCGTGATCATTATCCCATGAACTAATTTATCTCTTTTTTTTTTCTTTTTTTAATGTTCCTCAGTTCTATTAAGTGTGCTTTTAATAATGCACATCTGTAATATAGGTATTAATATGTTTAAAATGAATAATTAACAAAAATAAAAATAAAAAAAAAGTTAATTTCATGTAATTACCTTACATTTGTAATTTAACATTTTCAACAATTATGTCTGAAATTAATCTGTCTTTTATATCTTTAATTTTTTGAAAATCGTAATTTTCCCACTTAATTTGTTTGAATAATTTGTTTATTATATGTCATTTAAATTGTAGCCATAATTATTTCTGATTTTATTATTAATTAACGTACTAAGCTAATTATTTCTAGTTTTTTTTTCTTCTTCTTTACATCTATTTTTATCAATTTTTTTTTATGTTTTAAAAATTTCTCAAAAATATAGACTGCTAAATACTTTTGTGAGAAATGTAGTCAATTTTTGCATGGTTCTTTATTAACTGGATAATTATTAAAAGGAAATTCTGGCTATGGACCTGTTTCCGATTGAAGGATTTCTTCAATCTATCTATTCTGAGGTTGTGCCTTTATCAATTTCTGTGGTTGTGTTCTTTCAGGATGGTTATAATTGTTATCACTTGTAATCATTCATGTTAAATTAGAAAATGGAGACAGATGGAGTTTAATCATTCATGAAAAATATTTTCGCCCTGTAAATCGTAATTTTTTGCCTTTTAGAATTTTTGAGAAACCTCTGAAAGTCTGCATATGACTCAGATAAATATTATAAATATGTTAAAAGAATTAAACTTAGTCATGAAGCTTAGTAAGAAGTTTCATATAGTTGATAGAACTGTTTGAACCATCAAGAAATTATTATATTCCTGCTTTTTATTAGATTATTTTGCTAGTGGTACTTTATAAAAATGTAGTATTAAACAATAACTAAAAATTAAACGTTTACCTTCGTTATATTAAATGGTTTCTCCAGGAGCATGAAACCCTGAAAATAAAATTTAATTTAATATCTATTTGACAACGTCACTGCAAAACGTATTTATATTATAAAGATATTACATAGTAGTGCTTCAAAAACTAAATCAATTCTTAATTACAGTATAAAGTAAACATTTTAGTCAAATGCAAACTTTCATTGTAATCATATGTAAAGCATTTAAATTTATATAAATTTAGCAAGACAATAATACAAAGTTATCCAGAAAATAATGACCGCTAATTCTTTTCAACAAATGTTATTAAAAGAAAAAATTTCCATGCTATTTTTAATAAAGTTTCGAGTCTTTTAAAACTTTTAACAAATGATAAATAAATCTATTTAATCCCGCAAATCAACGTAAAGATGTTCCACTGCAGACCATACTAGGGAGATTTAGGCTCCCAGACATCCTCTATCAGTAGGACTAGTTAGGTAAGATGGTCGTCCCAATCCCGCTCGCCTTTAATCCCCAGTCAAAAACCCAATTAACAGAGGGCTTGGTAAACCGTAAGGTCCGTTTAGCGGAGGAACTACTGTGGAAAAATCCCAGATCGTCGCTGGGAATTGAATCCGGCTCATCAAGTCCTCAGTCCAGCCGCTAAACCACTGGGCTATCGGTCCTACATATCACCAGGTATCATTCGTTATTCTGTTCAATTTAGCTTTTGCCGCAATGAAGGTTTTGCCGCTTTGCTTATTTAAATGTATTCTACTAACCTGAAATTCAAAATCAAAATTGTAATCTCCAACAGGTTCTAACTCAACTCCATCCCGGAATCTGCGAAATATCACTTTTCTACCTGTAAAAAATAAAAAGGAAAAATTTGCACTATTTATAAGTTATAGGGTAAGAACACTGGCGGCTCGTGTATAGGCACTGTGGTACTGCAGCACCCCCTAGGCCTATTTCCATTTGATATTATCGATAACATTTAATATAATCAGTCCTTTTTTCTTTAATTCTTTCTTTTTACTTGTACAATATATAATCCTTAAGCTTAATGTCAGTAGCCATCCCCTAGTTTATGAAGAAGATACAAAAATCTTCGTATGGAACTGTAAAGATTCGCAGTTACAGTGGCGCGACATTTGACTATTGTGCGCATGCGCACTTAGGAAGCTGCACGCGAAGCTGCAATGGAGAGGCGACACTGTGCTTTTCACAGTGTCAATCCTGCCGTGCTAGGAAGCTGTCTTTTCAACAGCGTCAACCTTGTCTTTTCCACCCTGCTTTTTTTTTTACTCCACGTGTATTGTGCTTAAAAACCGTGTACAATATTCCTGATTGCGATAAAGTGTAGAATTAGATTATTATCCTGCTTCCAGCTTTTCTATTTGTTTCCATTGTTTTTTCGGTTCTTAAATTTTTAAATGAATAGATCAAGCTTGAACTGTAACAATTTAGGTTAAAGTAAGTAAAAAATGTTTGATTTTGTTCTTTTAGGATTTTATCAAGTTTCTGAATAAAGTTTCTTTTATGTACGTTTGTTTCCTTTTACACAATTTTAAAACAAAGGCTAAACATTTTCTTTCAAAGGTAAGAATACTGAAAAGTTTCCTATCACCAACTTAAGAAAGGAAAGTTTCGTTCAGTGTTAATAGTTTTAATATAAACTATAATGATACTGCCAATTTTTGAAGATTCGAAAGGATTATATTTACTGAAGTTATGAAATTATAGAACTTTCTATTGAAGTAAAATATCATATTCGGAGAATAAATTGTATAAATCGTGTGAATCTGAATCTAAATTGTATATTGATGATTTTATATTAACTCTTACTTTGGTTAAATTAAAATTTAATCATTTTTTTTCTAAAATCTTTTGCTGTATTAAAAAATTACACTTGAATCAAATTTTTTTTAAAATATAAAAAAAAAACACTTAAAAATTAAAAACTTTCGAAAAGTTTCCAAAATTACAGGGTTTAACTTTTCTTTGTTTTTAAATTTTGAATTTCATACTTTGACATATATTGTAAAAGATGTACCAGGAATGAAGATCTGGATGGTCATAGTGTGGTTCTCAGAATAAAATAGGCTCATATCGAGGTCTCTATGACATAAAGGCCTAAGTGACAAAATCTCCATTCCGAGTTATTAAGGGTTTTATGTTTGTATTGCCTTGCAGTTCTATGGAAGTAGCTTTTTTTGGAAGTAGAATTCTACAAGTTGCAATGAAATTTTCAGTTAGGTCTCTTTTTCATATGAAAGATATGGTTCTCGAATTTCACTTAAGACATGTTACTCAATTTTTACAAAAATGTCACTTAGGCCTTTATGTCATAGAGCCCTCGATATGAACATGTGTATTATTTGGAACGATTTTCCAAGATTTTTATTATACTGCGTGAATGTATTACGTTTCGCTGTGCTTACGTTTCATTAGAACTTCAACATTAATAAAATATAGAGGAGCAGGAAAAACATCTCAGTCCAAATGAGGAAACATTTTAATAAGAAAATATTTCTATATTTTTATGAAACTTAAAGTTATATTATATAAAGATTTTAAGCTAACGAATATTACCTGCTAAGTGAGTATGAAATCCAATCATGAAAACAGTAACACCATCATTTGGCAATTTCTAAAGAAAAGAAAAGAATAATTTTGTAATAAAGGAAGACGTAGCATATTTGTATTTCAAGTCTATTATTCCTTTATTACAAGTAATTTTACGTAAAAAATAAACTACTTAAATATAATTTGCTATCTATTTCTGTTTTGAAAAATTTTTTAGTGTGTCTTTTATTTATTATTGAGGGAAAGCAAATATTACGTCATCTGCTTCTTGAATTTTAAGTTCAAGTTAAACTTAAAAATGATTAATTTAAATATCAAATAGCTTTTAATTTTTCAAAATTAGGAAAATGAGAATGATCAGTTCATTCAGTGTCTATGTTTTCTATCTAGGTGTGTGTGTGTGTTCCCTCCTAGGATCTTGTTGATAACTGTAAGTATATTAAGGAAGATCAAAATTCTGAATGTGAAATCTTTTCCAAGTGGGTCCTTGTGAAAAATTAGCTCGGATTCAAATTTCTACTGAACAATATTCGAATGTTAGCAAACGATTTCTATCAAAATTAAATTAAATATCTCATTGTTTTTAAACAATGAATTTTTATATCCTTTTTTCTTTAATTAGCGCCGAAGTTACATGATTAAGATTAATTCGATTTAGAGAATTAAATAATTAAGTAATGATTTTTATTCGAAAAATGCAAAAATTATTCTGTTTGTATGTAGTAGATAATGTTAGTCGATCTTTAATAGATTTATTCTTATTTATAAGCTTGTTTGGGTAGAGGTATTACGAAGGGTTGTGGAATTCTCCCAAATTTCAACTGTTATCCAATTCCATCCGCTATAGCCAAATAGTCTAAGATAGTCTAAGGAGCTACAATACTGATTTTGATAATTTTCCATTTCTTTTCAAAGCTCAAAATAATTGTATTAAGAAATATTAATTGCTCTTTGATTCATGAAATTCTTATTTCACCTTTAATTTGAATCTTACCAAACTAAAGTAATGCGAAAAGAAAGCACATTTTAAATGGATTTGAAAAATTACTTTGTATAACTAAAGCACTTGTAGTTTGTAAAAACTAATTATATTTTTAATTTTAGCTAAAACTAAAAACATAATTGTCTTATTTATATATTTATGAAAAGGCTAGAATTGCCTTTAATTTGTTTTCATAATTGTTTTTATATCAGTTGACTCACCTGTTGTAAACACTTCGTTTCACAAACGCCGATTGTATCAACTGCTGGTAAACCCGGTGGCATTATATGAAAAGGCGAAACATGAATACCAACAGGAAAAATACCGGCTGTATATTGCGGTTTTAAATTTTTAGTGTGAAATATTTGAAGTCCTGAGTTATCCTGTATATCTAAATTTAAAAGAGAAAAATTATTTGATTACAGTGTTTTTCCAATTTGGCTTATTAGCATTGATTTCCTTGTTTAAATACGTTATTTCTAATAATGGTTTCAAAAACTAATAATTCAGTAAAAAACATTCCTGGTGATATCTAGGTTACTATTAGTAATTAAGTAACATGGTAATAAATAACACGTATGATTGGAAATACTGCTCACCATGATCCATAGAAAATTAATTTTTTAAGGTTATTTTTCCTCCTGCCCGGCCCTTGGCTTTACCCAGCCCTCTTAAAGCATCCGCCAGTTTCTTTCCCTGGAGTAAAGGAGGATGATCATTGGGTAACTACTAATTCCGACACATCTTAACTAATTTTGATGCTTATTAAAACATCGGAACCTACCTATATTCAGCGCCACGAAGACTCATAACTATCATCCAATGATTAGAAGTAAGAGTTAATTTTAAAGCAATAAGTAGACAAAAATACCTATTTTATTTAATTGTTTCGAATAGAAATCTGTGATCATTGATGATTGAAAATAACTTCCACCGATTCAAATATTATTGAAATGTCACACAGAAGCGCTTGACGCTTGTAAAGACTTTGCAGACCCATGAAGCCCAAGGGCTAACTATCTTAATAAACGTCAAGCTCTTCTGTGTGTTAAATCAAAATTAGCTCTTCTGTGTGTTCTTGCCAACAACTGTGATGAGCCTATGTATGTTAAATTATTAAAATGCCCTTTGTGAGGACTAGGATTTTATTCCCAGGGTTAGAGGCAGGAGAGAATGGAATAACTAGCGCAGATACACCTCGAGTGTCCCTAAGAGGCCTACATGGATCCTTTAACTTATTAATTATTTTAGGAGTATTAGTATTTAAAAACAAAGCTCCGACATAATTAAAAGTTAAGAAAGGATTTATTAAAAATGAAATTAAAAGTAATTTGAATATTTACATATTTAATGACGATTAATTTAATCACAAGAATTACAAATAGTATAAAGCAATTAGTGGTTAATAACTACTTATAAATAAAGTTATTTAACTTTTTATGTCATCCGGAAAACTGTAATGTACTTCTAATTTGAAATAAGTATCTTCTGTATCACTGCCAATCGGAAATCCAATATTTGTCGGGTAAAATTCACCCTAAAATAACATAAACAAAACTTTGAGTAATAGAAAAAATAATAATAACAGTACAGAAATTATTAGAGTGCTAATAAGAGAAAATCCAAATTGTTTTCTTTTTTCATTAATTTAATATTCTAATGCTTATTTTGATGATAACCATGAATATTCAATTTGCATGAAATGATATTATTTCATGAAGTAAACCATGAAGTAAATGTGCAATACTTTTCGTTTTCGAAAGCCAGACCCGCCACTCGCGGACGATTTTACTCCGCAGAGGGTGATATGCTGAGATGGGCACTTTCCTAAGACTTGTTTGAACATTTTCGCTTTTACGAAAAAAATGACGCAGGAGCATTTTTGAAATAGTATTTATTCTTTTTATAATTCTTTCCCGAAAAGCGCAAATAGAACGCAGCTACTAGTAAACTAACACATAAAAAGTCAACATCCCCTCTTTATTTCTCCTCACCCCTATTTTGATGAAATCGAAGGAGACCTGACGCATGCGCAAAAGCGCTGAAGGTTCTCGGAAACAAAAACGAACAGTACATATGTGTGTGAGTGTGTAGCTTTATTTCAGAACGACGCTTCAGTTCGTAGCTCAGGGCGAGCTTCTGCATCTAATGCTCGAATGGCCTGCGCTTGTAGTAGGCTAAAAAAATATATATTGAAATTTAAATATTATTCTATTAGGCTGAAATTAATGATTTATTTTTTTTTAATTCATTGAGTCTCATTGAGTCATACATGCAGAGGGAGTGATAAGAGATATTTAACAACAATAATTTGAATGTAGTTCCCATAGTCTGGTGGATAAAACGTCTGATTTCAGATCAGACGGTTGTATGTTCCATTCCTGACGCGGACGTTTCATTGTAATAATTATTTTTATTTTCACAAAAAATTAAAGTTATTTTCCAAACACAGAGGAAATAGCTTACGGAAGTGCGTTAGACACAGACAGATCTGGAAAACTACATGAGATTGCGCCAGAAAAAAATATTCCAAACTCTTCTTCCAGAATGTGTCGTAAGATATTTTTAATTTACTAAACATTATAGTATCAATATTATAATAGAATTAAATTAATAATATTACGTTGAAAGAAAGGAACGATTTATGATTATTTTTTCTAATTGACCTGAATTACTTCACCTCTTCTGCCTTCGGGAATCAACAAATCCCCTATTCACAGAAGAGACAAAACAGTAGGGTTCCTACAGCTCTGCCTGCCAGTGAAAACCAGCCACTTACTTCAAAGAATACAAGCCCTTAAGTATTGTTCTCGTTGTTAACCAAAAATTGAGACAATATTGATTCCACTCGCATCTTTGCTACCATTCCTTTTTGAACTTAAGTAATGTTTTATTCTATAACATGCAACAATAAACATTCTTTTCGCTGCTAACAATATCTTACGTTGCGAAAAAAAGTTATTCTAGAAATACTTACTTGGCCCCCTACTGCCCAGGCAGCTAAGACAGTAACACATGAAGATGAATATTCTATCTTTTCTTCATCAAGACAATCGTAGCCTTGAGGATCAATCTTACTGAATAAATTCTTCATAATTACTGTTGGACAGATATAGAAAATAAAATGATGAACGTATGGCATATTTTCCTTTTGAATTTTAGGTTGCCACTGAAAAGAGAAGAGGAGATTCAATATAATAAAATATAGATAAGAATAAACAACTTCCACTACTTTACGTTATGCTATATCTCATAATTTGTTATTTAAAGTGATGAAGGTTTTGGTATTTCTGTGTGGCTTGTATATCATAAAAAAAAACAATTTTAAGCTATGATAAGAATAGTCTCAGACTTAGAATTAGGCAAATAATGGGCCACGTCATAACACGCACTTTACTTTGTTATTCTCTTTTGATTTCAAGTTGGTTTACACCTTTTTTTTGTAACTTTTACTTTTGAAATCTAACATTAAAATATTCAAATACCAATGACTACATTTGTTTTATTTTACAGTTTCAAATTACCACAAAAATGTGGATGAAAAGTTCGTTCTTCATTGATTAATGCCATGCATGTTTTAATTTTTATAATATTAATTATTAACATGATTTGTAAACAAATTTCTTAAACTTTTAAGATTTTTTTTGATGATTTTCTCTGATGGTTCATTCATGGGAACATGGTGGTCCATTCATGGACCCTGTCGCCTTCATGGAACCAATAGGTGAATTTTACATGAGTTAATTTTTAAAAAAAGATAAAAATCGTAGTCTCAATAACTTTATATTATCATTCCTTACCAGTAAAATTATGTTTTAAGCCTATATATGGAATTTTAAATATTATTTGTGTCAGATAT
Source organism: Thereuonema tuberculata (assembly GCA_023159025.1). Taxonomy (NCBI): domain Eukaryota; kingdom Metazoa; phylum Arthropoda; class Chilopoda; order Scutigeromorpha; family Scutigeridae; genus Thereuonema; species Thereuonema tuberculata. Next base: position 17,841,633 of record JAFIDM010012231.1, read on the forward strand.
AACCAAAAGTCGTTAGGTGGTTCATTGATGACAACCTTCCCCTAAGTTTGTTTCCATTAGTTATTATTAATGAAAACAAAAATAAGTAGTAGTGTAAGTAAAAGAGAAACAGTTTGGGAAACTAATACGGGGAAGGCATTTTGTTTTAGTGCAAACAAATTTGTTAATGTTATGCGGAAACATAATCTAACATAACAATTTTATTTTAAAAGCAACAATATTCTACGTATCTTTTTTATAAAATCATATTTACTTCAATAAAAACATCATAACTACGATATTTCGCAAAGCTAGCTTCCTTTGCTTCATCAGGCTTACAAAACTTAAAAAAAAAAAAACCTTTGCTACAAAGTTCTTTTTTAACATCCTACTATTGTTACCGTGTTCAAAATAATAAGTACAATTCTTAGTATGTTCTCCAATTATTCAATTATTATAGAATAATAATAACCATACATATTATAGAATAAAAAAAATCCATTACAGCATAATTATTACATAATAATAAAAGCACAATTTATTTATTCGAATTTTGTAATGTTTTTGTGGTATTTTTTTAAAAGTTTTTACTGAAAACTTACTTGTTTTCATATCTTTTTGTATATTTATATGTTTATTAAAAATTTTGAATTATACAAGCTTCTAATATGATTCAAGATATTGTATTAGTATCCTGGAACAAATAATTAACTTTTCGATCTGGATTATGTTTATTTTTCAAACAGTGTTCTGCCCAAATTTTTTGTTAGTTTTTATTTTTAGGGTAGTTCTTTCGGGTAATTTTTCCCAAATTTTTGGATAGTTATTCTTATAAGCACTTACATGTTTCTGTACCCTTTCTTTATTGGTTCTACTTGTGTTTCCATAATATATCTAGCTACAGGATCTGCATTTTAATTTATATGTCACCCCCATCCTACTTATTAATTCATTTACTTTGGCTTTTTTTATTAATGATCCTAGGTTTTTATTTCCGATTCTTTTATTGATATATTATTTAACTCCCATTCAAATTTAGTTTTTTTTGACAATTCATATGGTATTTTTACTATGTTGGTATCTTGTTTTTTAGCTTTTGGTGTTCTCTTTATTTTAAAATAACTGTTACATATTTTATTAATAAAATTCTTTGGATATTAATTAATTAACAATTTATATTCTAAATTCTTAATTTTTGGAGTCGATTTACACTTGTCCAAAGTGTTATTTACTATTTTATCTATTATAGTTCCAAATTACTGCTTTTTTTATTTTTATATTGTGTACAGAAAAGAAATTGATCATTATATTATTCTGATATTCTTTAGAATGATTTTCATACTGTATATGCGTGGATTTGTTTATTAACAAAATATTAACAAAAACTAGACTACCTTTATTTTCTTTTTCATTTTTAACTTGAACTCTTTTATAAAATGAGTTTACATAATATATCGAATTGTCTCTCTGATCCTGACCATAATAGTAAAATATCATCGGCATAACGCTTATATTCATAGTTATTATTCTTCCATTTCATAATATGTTCTTGTTCTATTTGTTACAATGGATTATTTTTTATTCTAAAGTAATTAGGCTTATTTAAGTTGAATTGTATTTGCGTTGACAATTTTTTAAATATAAAGAGGAACACATTCTAAATTTCTTTAAAATAAAAATTATTTACAATAAAATTATAACGTTTCGGCCGTTATGGTCCAATGACCCTTGTCAAGTAGCTATGGACAAAGGCATTTTACCATAATGACCGAAACGTTATAATTTTATTGTAAATAATTTTTATTTTTTTTTAAAAAAAATAGGATGTTTCCCTCTTTTTATTTAAAAATTATGCTTATTATTATTCTGTAATAATTGAATAATTGGAGAATATACTAAGAATTGTACTTATTATTTTGAATATGCTAACAAATTTTTAGGATGCTAAAAAAGACCTTTGTAATAACCGTTTTATTTTAAAATTTTGTAAAACTGAAGAACGAAAGGAAGAACCTTTGTGAATATCGTAGTTGTGATGTTTTTATTGAATTAAATATAATTTTATTTTAACTTAAGAATAAATTCAATCTTGACTAATGAACTTTCGTTGATACGAACTAGATACAAAAATATAATTAAATTCGCTTGGATTCCTTTTAGCACCGTTCCTGACGAAATTTGTAGACTTGTTGAGAATTTATGTTGAGCTATACCGTTTTGCTTTTCAAGATCTTTGTATGATTTTAGTTAATTTTCTGCTTAATAAGGAATAAGTGTTTTATATATGTTTGCTAGATATCAGCTAGTGAACGCTTGTTTCAAATTATTTTAAGGAAATGGATTAACTGACTGCTTGACTTTTGTGTATGGCTTCAAACTCTTACAGACTAAATACTTTCGGACGAGTGAATTTTCATTTTCGTAAATATTTTTGGAAATTTACTTCATTAATGTCATCAATTAATGGACCACTTGAGGATAGGTGGGGCTTCGTAGTTCCAAAATATCCCACCAGTCTACTTTTTGGCTTGTGGGATAAACAAAGCCATGTGCTTCGTTTTAACTACTATATATAGAGGCTGAACTAAAAGATTTGATTTGGATGCAACGATTGTAAGCCTTCCAAAATTTTTAGATTGGATGTAGAGTTGATTTTCGCCTATTGAAGAAGACGACAGCAATATATTTTCAAAGAAGGATATAATTTAATGGAGCACTTGAGGATAGGCGGGGCTTCGTAGTTACAACATATCCCAACATATGGCTTCGCATAAGGGATAAACAAAGCCATGTGCTTTGTTTTAACCGGTGTAGATAAAGAAGAAATATGTTAAAGAAAGATATTCCAAGCGTTTTTACAGAATTATTACAATAAGGATCTGCCCAGTACTGAACCATCCGTCTTGAATATCAAAAATCGAAGATTTTTTAAGTAATTCACACAAAGTTATATGTTTGTTTATCCCACAAGCTCTCGCCGCATGTGGGATACAAGTCATACGTGACGTCGATAGGGGCGTAAACCTCAAGTGGTCCATTTAATGATGATTAAAACAGACTATATTAAATAATGAATCAAGTAAATAATAGTGGAACAAAAGAATCATTGGTAAAAGAAAGAATGAATTATTTAATTGAATGTTTCAATTAGCTCACATTACTGAAGAAATGATATCATTAAAATAAGGTTTAACGATTGCAGGTATTTTATTGTTAACTATTGTAAATCGTGAGAAAACACTAGTAATTATTAAACATCAGAAGAATTTCGAAGACATAAATAGAAGTAAGATATAATTTCAAAGTTCAAAGGGTTTTGGTAAAAATTACAATAATATTAGTAATGATTACAATAATACAGCCTATAAAAGTTAAAAACTTTTAAGTTAGAAAATTATCAGTTTCTGAGAACTTTACCCAAAGAACAAAATTCTTTGAACGCTACTACATTTATACTTGAATATTCTTCTTCGAGGCTCAACTAAATTTTTTAAAATGGGAATTATAGCGATGTTTATAGTCGTAATGAAAATATGATATTCATAATGATAATATGATATGATATTACGATAATCATATAATCATAATTCGCCATTGATTTCTTTTATGAACACAGTATTTTTAATTTTCTCACAAAATTGTTAAACATAGGACATAAATAGTAATCTATAGATCATTGAATTCTATGCTTTGCTACATTTTTATATTATTTCTATAAAATAGAGAGATTGGAATGAACTGTTCTGCTATAATTCGCTTTTCCAAATGCCTTACAAGATAAAAACCTATCAGAATCATATTCGATATTTTATTGAATTATTTATTTTTGAGCTGTTTTTTTTTTTTTTAATTTTTGGGAATTGTTTTTTAATTGATGAAATGTTGTGAATGCATCTGAAAGCTCTGCTCTCTTCTGCAAGTTTGCATTCAAATGGTATAAGAAAGTAATTTTACATTAAATTAAGAGCTCTTCTTATTCATAATTGTTTAGATTAATAATTAAAATTCTACTAAGTCTTAGTTCTAACGTGCGCAGTATATCTAATTGCTGAATGCCGCCGTCGCACAATGTAATAATAAAACTATTTGTAAAACATTAAAAACATTTAAAAATTTAAAAAGTTAAAAACGAAACTACTAGTTTCGACTTCATAGTTAAGAATTCTTCATCTGGTTAAGAGGATTAAAATAAAATGGATTAATTAGCTTAGGGTCTCTCATTTTGCAGAGGTTGATGGTCTTATGACGTATGAGGAAAGTTCAAGTGGGGTTGAGGGAGAAGGGAGAAGGGGAAGAGGGCATTATTGTGGGGGTGTTTGTTGATTGGTTCGTTGGTTGGACAATGTTATTGTTTCTCTTTTTTTTTTGGAAATTTGTAATGCTCGATTGATTGTACTGACAGAAACTCATTATACGCGTTTGATTCTGTGACAATATAAAGAGACTCTTTACATTTGCGAATGTAGTTGAGCGTGTGTCCTGTTTTTAATGCATGTACTACTGTGTTATAATTTTGATCACAGTTTTTAACGGCGTAACGATGCTAATATAGTCTTTTACTAAGTTTCTGTTTAGTTTCTCCATAATAACGGCAAGACTCGCCATTAGCGCATGGTACTGAATAAACCACTCCTTTTTGGTCTAATGGTTCATAAGCTGCTCGGGGAAATTTGGCTTTATTGCATATACTAGTAGTTTTGTTTTTAACTTTTTAATTTTTTAAATGTTTATAATGTTTTACAAATAGTTTTATTATTACATTGTGCGAAGGCGGCATTCAGCAATTAAAATTCTACTAGTATTTGATAAATATTTTTGAGAATTTACTTACCCCAACCATATAATGTTTTACATCGGTTTTAGGATATTTCGAGTGGGTGCACCAATATTTTGTACCGTCATTTGAAATGATAGAAACCTGTTAAAATTTGATTGAATTAGCTAATTAAAACATTTTCTGTTCCCAGTTCTTTAAAGAGGTAAAGAAAAAAAATATTTAAATAACAAATGCTTAATTTGTTTTATATGCTGTTTTTATGTTATCTGCTATTGGTTCGATTTAAATTTGTTGCAAATTTTTCAATAAAGTATTATAAAAATTTAACTTACCTATAAATAAAATCATGTTTTTAATATTTTTCATGGAAAAAAAATTGTAGTCAAAGTAAAAATAAAATTAAGAGTTCTTATTAAGTTAGTTTTAAGAATTAATTTTTTTTTTTTTGATTCAACAAAATAGTCCTTCTTCTGAATTTTGCATCTTGCTATTAAAATATAATTGTAAAAACAATAAGAAATCATGTGGAAAATATTAAATTAAAATAGGAATTTATTTTTACTTTTATCCTCTAACTGTAGTGTTGAAATATAGTAATCATGCAAACGAAATGGAAACAAAATATTTTTCTAAATTTTTTATCATTTTAACATTACGAAACTACCAAAAAAAAAAACCACACATACACTCACACATTCGAGAATACGAGATATTTATATACTTATTTGAATGGAAATTCTTATTGTTCTGCTCCTCAACCTAATTTAATCTATTTTATCAGTGATTATTTAATTCGTGTCTACGTGAAGGATGTATATTGTTCAGAATGTTGTGGGCACGATCACTAAACTATTGCAAGGTTTTCTCCATACTAAGGAACTGCAAATTGTTTCAGAAAACAAAATATTTTATCAGTCAGAAAGTTTTAGAATTCAATAAAATACATTCATTGCTAATAAAATTAGTGCATCCATAACGAATGATCCTGGAACGACGAAATTTGATATACAGCACCCTCATATGTAGTTATGTCACTGATTGCGAGTGCCAAATCTGAACTGCCACCAAGGGCGAGTACGTATCGCTACAGCTGTGGTTTTGTGAATGGTCGTCATGTGACTGTTGTGGCTTTATAATCAGTGTGATTCAGGAGTGCAGGTCTGTGAGTCCTTGGCATGCCACGACGAAGCAGTTTTGAACGAAAGACAGTTTGAAAGACTGCGAGAGGCAGGCTGGTCGTTTCATCGAATTGACCACAACGTTCTGACTCGACGGTGTTGGAAGCAGTGACGACGTGAGGGAACGCAACCGCGAGAAAGACATTGTGAGACTTAGGCAGACTACTTCAAGAAGAGGATCGTTTCATCGTCCAATAGGCGCGAACTCGTTCAAGGGTGTCCCTGTTTACTATCCAGAGACATGTAGCTGCATCACTAGAAACCCTATCTATCGCGTGATTGCGAGGCGACTTACAGAATAAGACTTGGATTCTCTTTACGCTGTGCCATTAACACCTCACTATCAGCTGCTTCGTTTGCAGTGATGTAGCGAGCGGACGGCAAGTCGATTCGTTGCTGTTGATTGCAACAAAACGTGTTTAGTGACGAATCCAGGTTTCGTCCAGAGATGGATAACCCCAATATGGAGAAACATTATCCAGACTTCATTAATGAGTGACACACCGCCGGCACTTGTGGCGTCTGGGTGTGGAGAGGCAATTCTTTCTTGATGTCAGCTGGTAGTGATCAGCGGAACGTTGACGGTGCAGCGGAGATTCTGCGGCCTCATGTGCGGCCTTCCCTTCATGAATTTGCTACAGAGCTCTATTTTGCAATAAGAAAGGCAGCTATGGGAAGATCATCTGCAGGATAACATTAGACATCTCGATGCCGCATGAATCGATCCAGTTCTAAAGGGACTATTTGTTTTGACTAGTGTTTTGTGCGTTTAAAAAAGTAAATAATAGTGGAACAAAAGAATCATTCGTAAAAGAAAGAATGAATTATTTAAATGAATGTTTCAATTAGCTCACATTACTCAAACGATGTCGTTAAAATGAGGTTTAACGATTGCAGTTATTTTATTGTTAACTATTGTAAATCGTGGGAAAAAACTAGTAATTATTAAACATCAGAAGAATTTCGAAGACATAAATAGAAGTAAGGTATAATTTCAAAGTTCAAAGGGTTTGGCAAAAATTACAGGTAAAAGGGTTTGGTAAAAAACTGACAGGGCAGCTTCGGCTATCCGTTCAGCGATCTGGAATGGCAACTGTGGGAAGATCATCTGCAGGATAACATTAGACATCTCGATGCCGCAAGAATCTATCCAGTTCTAAAGGGACTATTTGTTTTGACTAGTGTTTGGTGCGATTAAAAAAGCACATTTGCTCTAAAAATTGCATTCATTTGTAGTCACCATTTTTCTCATTACTTATGTCAAGTGTCATTCCATTTCGACTGCTGCTTTTAGATTCGCTAATTTTTTGGGCATTGATACATTAGTATTTTGACCCTTACGTAAAATAATATGTGTTCCAAAATCTAAACAGTTCTAAATAATAGCACAATTAAATATAAAGTTTGATGTATATCGTTAAAGGATTTTCGAGTTATTTCTACTTCTATTTTTAGAAATTGACTTCTGTAACCTAATCTAACTCTTAATGTGGGACTGTATACATTTCAACATGGAATCATCTCATTACTCTTAAAAAGAAAGTTTGGTAAAGATTGTCAAATTACATTTTAAGTTATCACGAAAAATAAGATTCTCCAAATACCTACACACACACACACACGCACACAAACACATATATATCACTCAAAAACAGCAAAAATAATGTTTTTATTTCATTCGGAACAAGATAAAAGAAGTATTTTTGACTTAAACTGTAATTACAGATGTACAAGTTTATCAATTATAACAATACTTGAAAATTGGAATAATTAAAGTCAATTCTAATTCTCGACAGTAAAATCCAATCAATATAAAATAACTCTGATCTGTTTTTAAAAATTCTAATTCATCAATTATAAATTATTTAGAAATTATTCTTAATAATTCCGTAGAGGATGAAATGCTAAACTTTTAGTAAAATCGCAGAACATGAAAAGAATTCCGAATAGAGCGTTTTATTCCAGTAAAAATTGCTTATTTGGTTGATGGATTGATAGTATAAAAGTTAGGATTCTTTTTGGGAAATATTAGCTGCTTACGGGAATTTATCTTCAAAATTAGACTAAGGTTTATTTAGGTCTTAATATGTTAACAGTGACTGAAAAAAAAAAAATCCTGCTTTTTATGTATAATCTTTGTTTTTCAAAACAAAAATCTATACAAACTTTCTTAAGTCTTAAGTAAACCATTGACAACTTTATTTTTAGGGATACACTTATCAACAATGTATATCCTAGACGTCCTAGGAAAAGTAGGGTTTTTATTGAAAGTTTTTCATCTTTTTGTTGACTAGATATTTGATTTTGATATTTTTGCTTTCTTAATTTTTTTAACGAAAAAATATAGTATTTGTTAAGAATAATAAATACTTTAGTTAAAACTTCCAATAGGCCTATAATATAATAATATTATTAAGTAATATATATAATATTAAGAATAGTAAACCTAAATTTTCGTTATTATTATGTTTTGTTACTTACATTTCGTGTTGCTATCTCGAGTGTCTCTGTGTCTGAAATATTTGGCTTTGGTAACATTGGAATCAAGTAGTGAACATCCTTTTGACCTCTTTTTATTGCATTTTTAAGATCCAAAACAGCAGTCATATTTTTGGGATCCTCTTTACCGAGAGCCCAGAACGTTGTTACTGTACTAAACTATAAAATAATTGCAGAATTCTAAAATTAGTTTTTAATTACAGAATTATAAAATCGGTTATTGAAAAATAAAATTTCTTGCACCAGAGACAATACATTGAATACTTCCATAAATGAATTGTGAGCATCGTAAAATGAGTCTTACTGTAATGTCAGCATCTTGTTTATCACATGTTTTTAGCTTTCTTTGAAAACAAATTGAAGTTGATGTATCATTTTCTGAACCTGCTATCATTTTGTAGTCAGAATGTTTATCCATAACTAGTTTTGTACCTTCAAGATGGCAATCCTAAGAAAATTAAAAATTCACATTCAGTAAATATTAACATCGTTTCATATCCACATTTTCAAATTCAACTTCGGAATATTTTTACATGAACTATCAGAGGTTTGAAATATTCTCTTCGCCAAAATTTAATGAAATCTATGCAATAAGCTTACATTGCGATACATGAAACTAGCAAAATCCCCTTTCTTAGTACAATGATGTGGACGAGAAATAAATTGAAATTGTGAGATCAATTCGAAACTTTCTCAAAAATCACAAATTTCCCCAAAACTTTTGATACAAAAATCACGTGATAATAATGTTATATTTGAATTTATGTAACTCGAGATCAGAGAATATAAGACTTCCCATCCCTTTTTTCCGTTCTCCACACCCCTTTCACTTCAAATCTTCCCCAGACGGTAAAAATATCATGTGATCATTAGAAATCTATCCCGAAAACCCCGTAGAAGTAATGTTTGCCCATCCCTTCACCGCCCTCCTGTTTTCACCCCATAGTTCTAGTTTTTTTCCTCCAGAATAACAGGTTGCGTTATTATGCACAGCAATATTTTAGTTCCAATTTTTTTAAAGAACAATATTTTGTAGTTCCAATTGTCGCCTTCAGGTGCATGTGTGGCGCTTTCAAGAACGTTGGTCACTCCGTTTACACCTCTTAGGACGCCAATATCGAAAATTCGTCGGTTGAGGGTCTTTCTCATTTTGGCAAAGAACACTCATGTCAAATTTCGTGCTTCTAGTTCAAACCGTTTCCGAGATATGCGTAACCTTCGAGAAACTTCCCCTTCCCCCTGTTTACACCCCTTAGGGGTAGTATTTGTAAAAATCCTTTCTTATCCTTTCTTTCTTGAGCGCATCCCGAAAATTTCAAATTTCTTGGTTCAACGACTGTGCGTTGATGAGTCAGTCATTCAATCATTCAGTCGGTTTTGCCTTTTTATACGAGCATCAAACGTAATTACGTTTATTGTCAAATCAATTAATTTCTATGCAAAATGAAGAATCTATAGATATCATTATTTAACTTGTAGTTAGTCTTTAATAAATCTGATTGTTCTACACATCAAGGAATCTCTCCAAATTATTTTAGATTTAATTATTTTAGGAATTAAGTGTAATAATTTTGGATTATGGAAATCAATTTATGCACATTTACTTCGCTCGTGGGCTGCAATAGTGGCACAACTCAAAAAATCAAGTTCTGAGATAATTGAGTTAAAAGATTCAGTGTTTATTGAAATGCATATGTCATACAATTCATTAACGTCATCTGTTGGTGGAATAATGAACTACATGATATGCCGCTGGTGCCGCTGGAAGGAAGACCAATCCGCAATGTTGAAGAGTGCATTAATTCCAAATTCGTATTTTTTGAGTTGTGCCACTATTATAGCCCACGAAAGACTTGCTTTAATATTTGAAAACTTTTACTTTTTTTTTCTTTTTCTTTCATCGACTTTGGCCAACTATGAACCACGGGCTAGCCCTACCTGACAAAGTCAGGGTGAGGCTAGGAAATTCCAGAAGAGGGACGAGATTATTTATTGATGCTATTCACTAACGTAAAATGATTGCTATTTACATTACATTAACATAATTCATTTCGTATTGCAATTTTCCTTCTTATATTAAACTGTAATTAAACTGAGCATTGTAAATAAATCGAGGTTCGTTAGATTAATTTATTAAGATTGATTTTGTCACTTACTTGTATATAAGTTTTGCCGTTTGCTACCCAAGCAACAACAAAGTCAACTCCACTCATGTTTTTTCTGTCTGTGGCAAAACCCATAGCAACCCATCCTCTTGTCTTTCCAACCAGTAAGATTTTAATATAATCACTTGTATAATTCCACCTGATGATAACTTTCCCAGCCTTATCTAAGGGATCATGAACAACACGTGGATCATCCAAAACTTTTTCTCTCATCCAAGAACTACTTGCATTATAGATGCCTGCTCTTACATGAATGAAAAGTGAAACAATTAAGGCCAAATTCAGATATCCAAAAAGATTATTCATTTCGTAACTGAAATAGAAAAGAAGAAATAAATAATGTTTGTTAAGTTGACGGCATATTAAATTAAATGTTATTTTATTTGAATTTATTTATTGTTCGTAACTAACAAAACAACTTGTTATTCATATTTAAAATATTCATACATCATAATACATCATAGTATTATTACTCAACAAAATCGACAGAAAAGTAAAAATGATTAAAATGTAAATCAAGTAAATAATCAAAATATTCAAAACAAACCTAATCCACTTAAACAAAACAAGGGAGGAAAAGCGATTGGAAAACCCATCACAATGCTTCGCAACGTCTTCTGATAAGAAAATATCATTGATATTGCTTTAAATTTCTTGTTATTATAAATGTGATTGTTGCGAATGCAAAATGCGCAATTGTTGCGTTTATTGTGATTGTTGCGATTGTTGTAGAGCTGCATTATAAATGTGATTATTGCGAATGTAAAAGTCGCAATTGTTGGGACTGTTGTGCTTAATGATAATTTAATGAGATTTTAATGAGATTTTAACGATTCTAAGCTACTAGACAGACAAAACGGGAATATAAGTCTGCTGATCGTATCAGAAGACTAAAAGAGAGGAAAAAGAGTTCTGAAAATAAAAGTAATTAATCTAAAATAACTGAATATAATTGAGATATTCATATACAAATGTTACACACAATACATAAAAAAAATCCACCAAAAGAAAGGAGAATAATTTAAAAAATAAAAATCATAAGATGGACAAATAATCTGAAAGCTTATTAAAAAATGCAAAACGTACAATTTAATTTATAAAGTAAAATAATAAAAGTAAATCATGTGTGTTAAAAGACAATTGATGTTTAACAATTTTATAATTAAATTTAAGATGAAAGTAGAAAAAGAGGGAAAATTAGTTTTTTTTACTTATATGTTTGAAACAAAATTGATACTAGACTCATTACAGCTCTATTATGGCTCTATTGCTCATTACAGGAAACCTTTTCATAGTAAACAAGGTTATTCTATACTTTAAATCTGGTCATTTATTGGGAAGAAAAAAGAATATAGAAGAATTTTTAATCGCAGAATTGATATTGGAACGAGGGATGAAGAGGAAATCTTCAAAATTAGTGATTATGACTTAAATTTAATAAATAAGGTTAGAAATATTTATGATTCATTTAAGCTCAGAGAAATTAAAGAAGAAAAAAGTATGATAGTTTTTTAAAGTTCTTAAATAGAGCCAACTTACAAGTCTAAAAATTAAGTTAAAAGTTAAAAAACATAAATATTTACAATTGTAAATATTTATGTTTTTTAACTTTTAACTTAATTTTTAGACTTGTGTGTTGGCTCTATTTAAGAACTTTAAAAAACTATCATACTCACGTAAAAAACTTTTACAAAGTATGATAGTTATCCCCTTATTAAACAAATATTGCCTAAATTTGCTAAAAATCTGTAATAAATATGGTATTGAAGCAGTGTTTGAATACAGAAAGAAATTAAAAAATATTTTGTGCTTTAAAATTAATGAGAATGAAATGGGAATCATTTATCAAATAGAATGTTCAATATGTGATACTTTTATATAGGGGAGAACAAAAGGACGTTAAAAGAACTGGTAAATGAGAACAATAGTTACGTCAGAAGGAAATTAAAAGAAGACAAGGAATTAGCAGACCATTGCCACTTAAAGGGACATTTAATGAGTAATAGTATAAAGATACTAAAAGTGGAACAAAACACAAAAATCAGGAAGATTATTGAGAGTATCTTCATAAAAAAATACTAAAAAAATAACTTGAATAGAAGTGTAGAAGTACAGGAAAGTATAGTAACTTTGGTTAAAGAATTGTATCCCAATATATTAAATCTGGCAAAACTGTAGAGATAAATAGTTGTTAGGATATCATTGTATTGTAGAATTTGATATTTTAAAATTGTTAAAGTGTAACAAATATTAAAATTAACAGCTTGACAAAGGAAAGGCATTCATTCTTTCCGAAAACTTACTATATATTTTTAATAAATATTTAGCCGGACAGTGATGTGGAATTTGAAAAATTCCAATACAAAAACCATATTACTGTTTCTCTGAAGATACGGCCAATTTATCCTCACATCATCAGCAGTATAAGTGGCATAAGTGAAAATTAAATTAAGAAAAATTTAGAAAAACAAAAACGCAATATTCTACAACTTTTGCTCTTTTTTTAATAAATATTTATATAAATTACAATATACTTATCTGTTAACGATAATAAATATAATTCCACAATCATTTTCTTCATTAAAATCTTTTACTCCATAATAACGACAATTTCTTCAGGTCGAAAAAGGAAGAAATAAAACTATTTCTTTCCTTAAACACAAAAAACAAATAATTAATATAGAATTCCAAATTACAATCGATAAAAGTTAAATTTGGTATATTATATTATTACATTGTACTTCAATTATTGAATTACAATATAAATTCCAAGTTACAATCGATAAAAGTTAAATTTGATGTGTTACATCTTTACAATATACAGTTGACTCGTAATAATCCTACAGTTACGGGATCGAGGGGGTGTCGGATTATCAAAAATTGTCGGATTACAAAAGGTTGATTTTTTAAAACTGAATTTTGACTTCTAAGGTAAGAAAATTTAAGTTATGTATTTACAGTATTGTACGTACTACAGTACGTATATTGTTACAATATATATTGAGTACATATTTTACTGCTCTTGAGGATATAAAAAAAAAACTCATTAGGCATAGTTTTACACAAATCAATACTAAAACTAATTTATTTCTGTATTTATGTCTTAAAAAAATAAAATTACATTATATAATGTAAAATATAATTTTATGTCTTAAAATAAGAAATAAAAATACGTACATATGTATTTACGGCTTAAAAAAATCTGTAATCGTTTTTTGTTTCTTCTTACGTAAAGAGTCTGTCATGGCTTTTTCTTGAATACCTTTTAACATTAAAATGTTCTCGTAGTCGAGTTGCCTCTCCTCACACCAACGTATCAAAGTGTTTGCAGCCGACATAACTTCATCGCAAGTGATTGTCATTTCATCTCCGTGACCGCCTCAATCGAGTCGGTTTTCGAACCAACCTGCGTCGGACTACCGAGCGTCTATCAAATGTCGGATTATCGCGAGTCAACTGTACTTCAATTATTGAATATAATATAAACCAATTATTAAAAGTCTGATAATTACAAGGGTATAGTTATATTAATTAATAATTACAATAATAATATATTATGAATGTTGTTTCTTTAAATTTTTCTTCTTCAAGTATCTTGAAAATTCTGAGTGACATACCAGAAACTTTTAGAGTTTTGTTCTTATTAAAACATTTGTTCGAATTAATATAACATGATTCAACATGGTGTAGAATTTTATTTTATATTCAATAATTGAAGTATATTGTAAAGATGTAACACATCAAATTTAACTTTTATCGATTATAATTTTGGAATTTACATTGTAATTCAATAATAATTGAAGTATATTATAATAATGTAATATACCAAATTTAACTTTTATCGATTGTATTTGGAATTTCTATATTCATTGTTTGTGTTTTTTGTGTTTAAGGAAAGAAATAGTTTTATTTCTTCATTTTTCGACCTGAAGAAGAATAATCGACTAGATTATTCGAAATATTGTCGTTATTATGGAGTAAAAGATTTTAGTGAAAAAATGATTGTGGAATTATTAATATTTATGTAGCAAAATTTTGTAGAATTTTGTAATTGGCTTTGCTAAGTAAAATCTGACCGTTATATATGTTCTTCTTTAAACAAAAAAAAAGATTCTTCACTGACATAATCAGTAACTCTGAGACACTTGTCTAATAACGCATAGGTCCTCCTTTCGATCGGATTATCAGTATATGATAGTATGAACTCACCATGTCTATGAAATACTGCATAGTTTAAGTACACCGCCGTTTCAGCGTAGCTTACTGGATTAGACGGCGGCTTCCCACGAGTTAGATGTGCCGGAACCGGGGTTCGAATCCGGCGTCGGCGTGGTTGTTTGAAAAATTTCCTTTCCTGTGTTTATCTCCTTCTTCATCTTTCTCTTCAGATCTGAAATCAATCCTTAAGGATTTTCTGAGGAAATCACCTCAATATCTTTCCCTTGAAATTTTAAGGACACTTCTAGGGTTCGCCATCTTGTAGGGGTGTTGGAGCACTAGAGATCCGGAGAAAAAGGTCCTTCGGATCCGAAGCTCATACTTCGGTACGAACCGTACAACAACAGAGTACACCATACCTCTCCAATAGTGGTCCGTAATTTTCTAGTATTCGCTGGTAGAGGAACCACGGCACTGACGGCATGTATTCTTTTGGGTTCAAATCCGGTGAACGATTGGGCAACTCAAGATGCTAAACTCGGAGATATTGTCCTTCAACCATAGTTTGGTGGATGCGCGCATATGCTTCTGCTCACTGTCCTACTGAAAGTGCCCGTTCCCGTCTGAATCAATGCACGTCATGAACTGGTGTAAATAATCCTCAATGATGGTAAGGTAGCCTCATCCCGGTGTATGATGTCTGCAGATATATCAGGGATCCTAAAGCGAATCAACCAAAAACAACAGATCCACGGCCGCTCGTAACTGGTCCTTATTTGCATATTTTTAGGATTTACGAAAATTTTATAGAAAGCTAAATATCTGCTAAACTTCGCGTTCTTCTATCCTTCTTGAATTTATATTCCATGTCTTTTCTAGTGCAATAAATCTCTGTGCAGCTCTTTACAATTAAAACTTGTAGTTGTGTCTTTGACAAGTAAAGACTCCAGGCCATGAAGAACAAAAAAGAAATTCGTTAGGAATGGGAGAGGGTGTGATTACATTCTCTTAAACGTTGTTTTACATGACTGCCAATATTCAGAGTGTTTCCTTTGCAGAAAGTCAATCATCGCGTAAGTTGCTGAATATGGGGAACATTGTTCATTACGATGACATTCTTCAGAGTCGATCGTAACATATTAGGTTAGTAGACAAAACGTAACATCTGATGTTATCCTTTAACTCTACTAGACTGCGACTGAATTCCGATGCTCATCGCACATTCAAGTAACCACCTCATCAAAACTAACAAAAATCGGACGGTCGTCAAACTATTTGTAATGTTAAAAAGTGTTATTGTAACAATTGCTTGCACCATGCTTGATCTATAGAAGAATAGCCTTACTTATGATTAAGCTTTTTAAGAGTATGAATTACGACAACAACTATCTTTGTCCATTGATTCAGCCGGCAACATGAACAGCAAGTATTAACATTTCTAAAAAAAATGAATCCCGATAGGTTCAATTATTAATACCGCTGTTTTTAATATTCACGAGGAACTTCTTGGATCATAAGTGTCTTCTAGTTTGCCCAATAGCTAAATTCTCAATCGAGATTTAAATGCATTTTGTCACATTAGAATTTGCAAAGTTACTTATTATCAAACTTCATTCGGACATAGATAATATCAAGTGAGTAATACAATTTTTTTTTCCAAGCTCTTCAAGGCTGTTTCTCTGTTTATGCGATGTCTTTCTTTCTTTACTACAGGTATTCATAGCAGTTGATTTGATGATAAAACAATTGCATCTGTTAAGAGAGAATAGAAATACTTTTAAATTTGATTATCAAGCAAATTCCTCTGAAAGAGTGAAATATCAGGTCTTAATTAAGAACGTGAAGAAAAATGGTTAAATCATGAAGCGTTTCAAAAAAAGTTTTCTTAAAAAAAGAAAAAAAAAGCACCTTTCAACATGGTACTATGATAATTATTTTCGGATGAAGATAATTATCTTCTTCCCATTATCTTTGGGTACGCCGAAACGACTTTAAGAGAAAAACTATTGACTCAGTGCATATCGTTATGAATCCTCATTGCAATAATGACTATGTATCTATCAAAAATGTGTTGGCAAAGAATGAAGTAAAAATGATTATCCTACATACTGAATGAAGAAAAACCTGATTATTATTCCCCTTTTTATTTTGTTTTTAACCTTTATTTCATGTGCTGATTTTATCGTTTTCCACTTTCCGAGTTCTCTTTTTTTCTGTTGGTTGATTCCTTCTTAAAAGGATTGAAACCCAGTATTTCACTAGGGGACATCTCAGGATAGCTATTTCACGCTCTTTAGAGTTCATCTGCTGAGAATAGTCACGTGTAAAAAAACAAGGTCTCAGTACGAAGGTGATTAAAAAGATAATTGGCAGAAAATGTGGAACCTCCAAGAATAAAATAAAAAATAAAAATACACATTAAAAACAAAATGTAGAAAATTTATGTGTCAGCCTTCGCTGTCCTCTATGAATTTTTTTATGCGCAATGAAATAAAGCACCTAAAAAATGGTAACACATTAAAAGGTTGAGACCCAGTATTTTACTAGGTGATAACTCAGGATAGCTATTTCACGCTCATTAGCGTTTATCAGCTGAGAATAGTCACCAGAAAATGAGATAATAAATAAAATTTTATTTTTAATTTTATTCTTGGGGGTTCCACATTTTTTGCCAATTGATTCCTTCTTTTTTCTTTTCTTTTTTTTTCTTTTTCTTTCTATATTTTTTATTAGATTACTTGGCAAAATGAGGGAGCATATTGTCGTCCGCTATTTCATCATTATATTCCGGATGTCTATTACTGAAGTAGTCTGTTATCGAAGACTACGACACCATATATCCATTGCTCCTTCCCCTTGACGCCTAGGTCCTATCCACTAGTTCCTTTCCCTGAAGCAAAGTACTTGTTCCATTGGTCCATTCCTGTGCCCTACTGCAGCACGGACGACATTCTACGTTTCAGTAATTGAATAAATTTTAATATCTCATGATCGATATATATTGGAATGGCTTTTAATTATTTTCATTTGATACAGATAACTGCGTACGTTATCGAAATTAATAATATTTTGTAAGTTTGAATTAAATGTTAAAGATCCAGTACTATTTATGTTAGATGTTTTATTTTATTAAGGAAAGACTATAAACGCACGTAAAAACTGCTTTTAGTATGAAAGAAAAACATCTTTAAGGTCACTTTACTTCTAAAACGACATTTAAAGATTTAACATTACAAAATTATTCCTAAACGTTATTGTTCCATATAATTTTTTGAAGAAGTTGAGTTTAGAGATTGCACTTTAGAAAGTCAAAGATGGAATACTTTTCGGAAGAAAATAAAGTTCTTTTCATTGAACAATGATTACATTTGATTTTTAAAAAAAGAATGAAAATACAAGAAAAAAAACTCTGTCAGAGATTGTATCACTAATTTACTGGTTCAAAAATTGAAATTTTAACAAGGAAGATTAAACAGATGTAGTTTTTACTATTTTTAATTAATTCATTTCTTTACCTTTTTAAAACTTTTTGTTACAAGCAATAGTGCATCTCATAAATTAAATCACTTTGTCATTTCTTTTTTCTCCTCGTCACCTTTCTATTTATATTTTTGCCCAGTTTCTTGTAATAGATACAGGAAGAACTTTCCTCAGTAAACAATACGTTATGGCTTCCAACCTGACGAGAAAGAGAAAAAGAAGCAAAAACATACAGAAAGGAAGGAAATATCAAAGCCGGTTATAGGATTCGAACCCAGGTTCATCAACCTAGTGGGAGGCTGCCGCCTTGACCACAGTTTTATCAATGTAAAATTTCTTGTAAACTTATTGTTGAATCTTGTAATTCCAATCATATAATACAATATTTTGATGGAGTCTGGTTCTCAATATCATTGTTGAGTAAGTCTTTTGAATAGCAATAACAACTCTCTTAAGAATATACCAATTCAGCATTGGCATTATACGCTTTGCATACTTTTTAACAAATCCGTGAAGATAGTTTTCGTGAAAGCTTTAAAGATCCATTATTGTCAATATTTCATGATTTTGTGTGTTCATTTGGAATGAGGAAGAAGTGGAACAAAAACTCTCAGTATTGAAAAACTTTTTAGAGCAAGAACTCTTAAGGCCGTTTCTTCAAAGGTACCATTTAAATAGGCAATGTTAATGACAAATGAAGGTAGATTGAGTAAAAAAGCTGTAAAAAATTCCTACACATTTCACCCATGTATTCATTTATTCAGTAGGCGAGAAAAATGTTTTTAATTATTTAAAAAGAAAAAGTGTGTATTTCATTTTTCATCTTTTTGTATTTCTTCAGTTTGAGTTTCGATATTTCTCGTTAAAACCACGACTAGAGACGATATCTTTTCGAGGTTTCAATCAGCCTTTCGCTTTAGATTTTCGGGCCAGAATTCTGTTATGATTTTCTTTAAAAATGTAGCTTTTTCTGGATGCGTTCATGAATAAAAGGAAAACGATGATCTTTGTTCGTGAAAATCAATTTTGGAGTCTCTAATTTCGAATAAACAAATGCGACCAGCATCTTTAACAGCAAATTGTTTCTAAGAATGGAATACAATGTGCTTTGAAAATAGAATTATTATTATGAAATTTTGAATTATTATTATTAATAGAAAACAGCTTATTTTATTTTAGAGCAACAGAGGTAATTTCTTGACCATCACGCCATGTCCCTCTGATGCTTATTGAAATGATACGTTTTAAAGGGGCTTTCGGTGACTTACTGGAAAGTTATCTGATATAATTAATGATGGGTTCGATTCCTGGAGCTAGATTGGGTGTTTTTCTCTTCCTTACCTCTGCATTTGTTTTTTGTTTTTTTTTTTCTCGGGAGACGAAGGAAAAGCAGTTTAACCTGGTCCTTATAAAATTTTGCAAATTTGATTATTTTGGTTCAATAATAAAATAAGAAAAGAAATGTTCAGAAATAAATCGGAAAGTATAAAGTAGCTCAAAGTCGATTGAGGAAGGCTAATTTACATTCTGCAGGAAATAACATTGAGCAGCACGAGAAAAATTGTACTTATATGAGCTTAACCAGCAGTCAACAAGTCCTCTAATCTAAATGTTATAAAGCATTGAATAAATTTTTGAATAACTGAATATATTTACGTTTTTACAAACTGCTGTTGCCGTGCAATACTATTCTCCTACCGCTATATACTTTAGCAACTAGTACATAGTTATTCTTAAAGCTTAGAAAGCTTCATTTTTTTATAATGAGAAATAACTGAACGAAAAATCTCACATTGTGGAAAAAAATATTAGAGAAAGAGTTTCATAGAGAAGTAAGTCAATGAATTATGTAGATAAAAATTTCTAAATGAAGAAAAGTCACAGACGTAAGATAATCTTGTTATAGAATCAGTAGTATATCACTATGTTTTAGCGTATTACTGTAGAGTGTCACATTGCTGAGTTTATTGCAACCTTAAGAAAGTCCTGAATTGCTTTAGATAGCTCTGAATTATTTTTTGTTTTTTTAACTTGCTGAAAAGCATCTCGGCAAAGAAATATTGAATAGAGCATTATTAATGATTAGAAGTAATATTTTCCTGATTTCGGTTTCGGAATTAAGTGATTGACCTTTAGTGTAAAAGACATCTTTGTGTATTTCTGATGAAATAACTTATGAATTAAGTAGTGAACTCATTATCCACATGGTGTCAGTTCAATCTTTTGTTGTATCATTATAGAAAATCAAACAAAAGCTATTTCCTTTTTGGCAGACCTTGAACGTCAAATAAATTATTACAATGATGAAATACCGAGTTAAATACTCAGTTAAGCAATACTGAATATCAGAATAAAAACAAAGTGAATATCATGAAACCGATTGCATCAAAAATTATTTATTTTTTTGTTATTTGGATACTTTTCTAAATACTTCAACAACACAAAACCGTTTACTACTTTAAAACGATTAATTGTTGATCATTAAGCAAATAAATTTATTTCTCAATCGATATTACATTACCCTTCTATTTTAGAACTTTTACTTCAGGGAATTATGAAGAATTTTTTAATTTTTATTTAAAATAATATTTCTATGAAAAAGAAAAGTGTTAACTTTTTTTACTAATTTCTGAAATATAATAATTGGTTTTATGATGCCGTTCTGAGATAATCTTGTGATCTAGGCGGCGGCCTCCCACGAGGCTGAAGCGTGAAAACCTATGTTCGAATCCCAGCGCCGGCATGGATGTTTATTTTACTTCGTTTCCTGAATTTCTGAGCCTCTTCTTCCCTTTCTTTTTAGGCTTGAAGCCATTCTATAATGGTTTCCTGAGGAAGACCTGGAAAACATCTCGGCTTTGGCATAAAACACCTGGCATAAAATGTATCTCCTAATCCTTCTGGTAAGTTTGGGAGATTAGACCAATAACTCCCCACCCCCACCCCAGGGGAGAGATCTATAGCCAGAAATTGCTGTAAAGAATGGTTATGAAGATTTAAGAAAATAAGATACCTACTGTATTAGCATGGGACTAAGACTTTGACGTAAGACTTTGGCTGCTTTGAAACTAAATACGTAGCCTGTTTCCTGACGATTTACGATTTCTAATAAAAAAGTAATCTAATCTATCCCCGATAGAAATCTATTTAGCTCTGTTCTTCTTAACTCTTTGATACAATTCTTCTTTATTATCTATCAATCCAAACTCAGTCAGTTGTCTATAATAAAGGTAGATTAACGATTTGAATGACTTCCGTGAAGTCTAAAAAAACAAATAATCCTAGAAAAGCATCCTTTATTAATAATAACTGGGTTTATTCGGGGATATTTATCTTGAAAAGAAGTTCTAGCAGGAAAAAAGATACTTTTAATTCATCAAACCAGAGGGTAAATTATAATCAGAAATAAATATATATCGACTAAATACTTAAATTTTGGCAATTTTACAGTGTAGATGGTTTTAGATCTGTTGAGTGCATCAGAACATCAATAATAATAACAATAAAAAAAGTCGCAGTCATTGTTTTCTGTAAGACAACAGGATGTGCATTATTATCTATTTATTCCTGAACTACTTCACTGATTTCAATAGTATTTTGCAATTTGGCTGGGAAAGATTGCAAATGGTTTGGGTTCAAAAAAGATGATTTTTCAAATGTGATCTTGAGCAATAAGTGCCAAGTGAAAAACATAGGCTACGTTCCATGAGTAATGACTTCCGCTAGATATTCAATAGAGATCCGTTATATCGTGACGGATAACCACGTTTCGACAAACTACGAGGTGAGTGGACGTAACTACTTCCGCAGTTAACTACTATTCAGCATTGCTGTCAGTATTTTGTTCAAGATAATATGCAGAATATAAATGATTCAATAAACGTGCTTTCCAAAAACAATAACGATATTTTCATAGTAATTTTGTTGCAATATAATAAAAATTAATAGTCTTGTGGACAAAATACATTTTATTTTTATTTAAATCATTAAAAATTATCCGTTTTAAAATAACTGTTAGTGCAGAGAAAAGACATACCACAAAGATACGCTTGAAATAATTTCGATAATTTCGATTTTAAAATCACTCTCCCTCATTGTAATGTAACTCTCCTTAATTTAATGATATTAATCTTAACTGAATATAAGAAGTTTTGCTACTTGACATGAATAGTTTTCTTCTCTGTGTTGTTCATTTGCCTGTTAAAACTTGCATTATTTTATAACGACAAGACAGCTTCCGAACTTGTTGATGATCCAACTTAGACACTTTTCTTTTCATCTTCATGGTTTATCTTTTCCATGTTTCATCTTCCCATGGTTCAAAAAATACTTCCGAAATCCCTTGTTAAATGACTGTAATGATTTCTTAACAGTTTGGCTTTAGTCATATTTACAACCCGTTGAATTCCCTTCCCTTCACTCTTCAAAATTCACCTTGCAGCTGCATAACTTTGAGATGCTTTAATGAGATTTACGTTATATAGAAAACTAAATACTCTCATCTTTGTCATCGTTTACGTTGACTTGTTGAAAAATATTAACGGTTTCATGAAAAACATAAGTTAAAAAGTAAAAGAAAAAGATTATTAACTCACCAATCAGGTCGTTAAAGGTGGTGTTGTTGTAAAAGAATATTTAGAAGACAGTATCTACGAACAATCCTCTTGTTTTGAAACTCATTACTGAACTGCTATTTGTGAGGAAGTAATTACGTCAGTAGAACTTTAATTAATTGACTTATTTCGTCATTTAAGCATATTTATCCCAAATTAAAATATATCCACATTTATATTAGCTATTTCTGATAGTTTCAGAGTTTCTTATAATAATATGGAAAGAATTAAATACGTAATTCCCTATGTAATAAAGTAATTTAAAGACAAATCGTACTTAATTTAAAACTCACATCAATATCAAAGGATGGATATAAACGTCAAATTAAACCTATTACACTAAAAAAAGCTTGGCAATCATCCAGCCGTTCACATATTTAGGTATGACTACGAACAAATTTTATACTAAAAGTAAATAAATAGAGTAATAAGTACATAGATAAATCAAGTTCAGAAACTTACATTTTTCTTTTGAACAAGATTGAACAAACAATCCTTCCTGTATTTCAATTTTAGAGAGACATGTTTCAGGCTTTTCTTTGTATTCTAAATTTTTTTTTGTCTAAATGAAACTTGGAGTTTCTTTATTAATTTATTATTAATTATTAGATAAATCTTTAAAGTTAAATACAGCTGCTACTCTTGTTAAAAGGATATAATAGGCAATTAATGCCGAACACTCAGCTAAAACTATACCATTAAAAAGTAGTCAATTGTACTAATCGATTGACAAGGAAGTCATATAGGCTTCGAAAGCTTTCCTGTATTAGTGTATTTTTAATGTTTTTAATTATACTAACTTTTTTAAACCAATTGTGTGTTCGACATTAATTTCTCTATTAGATCTTAGGCTCATGTTAAAATTTTATATCAAATTGGATAATTTTTAAGTTTTAAAATAAAATTTTCTATTACTTTATTTTTTAAATTATGCGTTAAAAAGTCGTTAAAAATAAATTTTTGACAATTCATTAAACTTCAAAAAAATCTGAAAATCAAATTAAAACTTTAAATTGCAGTTAGAATTCCAAATTTTGTCGACGGCCATTTAATCATTTGTGATCTATCAAATCTTAAAAGTGAAAAAAAAAAATCTATACTGAATATCAACGTTTGCATTAACAAAATTTATTTGTTTAATTCTGCATTTTGTGTTGATCTTTAGATAAAGCGCTCCAATTGCTTACTTAA
Organism: Thereuonema tuberculata; assembly: GCA_023159025.1. NCBI lineage: Eukaryota > Metazoa > Arthropoda > Chilopoda > Scutigeromorpha > Scutigeridae > Thereuonema > Thereuonema tuberculata. The sequence continues at coordinate 17,865,673 of JAFIDM010012231.1, forward strand.
TACCTAAGCGTCAGAAAAAAAATAGAACAATTAACGGATAAATAAAGAGTTTCAAGGGCACGGGAAAAAGTACTTATTTTGGTTTTGAAAAGAGTGATTTCCGTTCAATTGAAATATAATAAAAAAAGGTTCAATGGAAAACAATTAAAAATACAATTTACTCTAAATACAGAACGACAATTAATTTTCTTGAAGTAAACAAAGCGTAGCAATCTTGCGAAGTCTCACTATATCATTTTGTCCATTTATCAGTTTGTAAACTTTAGATAGAAGATAATTAGACAGTAATTACATGTGGTATGTTTAAAAATAGTAATTTTGTGTAGTTTCACCATAGAATTTTTCTTCATTCTCTCCAAAGTAACTTTCAAACCAAATCTATTTTAGCCAAACTGCTCTATAAGCAAAAGTAATATCAAAAAAATAAAAACAAAGACAATTCAAATCTTAAGGAAACAAGGTAGGGATAGCGATTAGTAAACCAATCACAATGCTTCGCAACGGCTTCTGACATTATTGCTTTAATTTCCTTATGATTATAAATGTGATTGCTGCGAATGCAAATGGCGCAATTGTTGCGATTATTGTGATTGTTTTACTTTGCATTCTGGGATACTTGTCCACAGACAGACAGACAAACCGGGATTATAAGGCTTCCTATCAGAAGCCTAAAAAAAATAATACAACCAAAATAACTCCACTGTTGAAAAGCTCACAAAAGTAATACAATCATAATTGCAAAACGTAATAGAAGGTTATAATAATAATAATAATAGTTTTATTGCCAATAAAAATTATTTAGAACAGTAAACGTTGATTAAAGTTTTGACATCCCAGTTGTCTTAAGGGTGATCCCGTCGAGAAGACAAAAGGGTGCCGGCATCGAGGCATTACATATGAAATTAAAACAAGAAATCATTATATTAAAACAAAGTATTACAAGCATTACTATTACAATAAAAAAGAGGGAAAAAAATAAAAAAGACTGGATTTGTTTCTTTTTTTTTTACAACTATTTAACTGTGTACATTATGAGGACGAAAAAAATTCAGTTCATCACATTTTGAGGAAACTATATGCTGAGAAGATTACATAGTTTTCAAAACTGATAAAAAACAAAACAAAATTAGACTGATGGCGTTTACCTAGATAGCGGAAGGAGAAAATAAAAAAGGAGAGAGTGAGAAGAAAGAGAGGAGATTGCAATCAATTATTGGGTTCATGTAAAGAGGGATTTATTAGAATTGAGTTGAATAGAAAAGTGTTGTTTAAGTTTTCTTTTAAATTGTGCCAGAGAAGTGCAATCACGAATTTCATTTGGAATTTTATTCCAATTTAGAGGAGCAGAATAACTGACTGCTCTTCTTTGATAGTTGGATCTTGTTTTTGTTAGTAGAAGAACAGGCTTGAGTCTAGTTTTATAATTGGGTTTAATATTGAAAGTAATTGAAGGACATAGTTTTTTGTTCATTGTTTTGTAGGTGAAAAGAGCCAACTGAAGCTTATAGATATGTTCGAAAGGAATTATTTTATATTTTGTCGAGAGGGATTGAGTAGAGTACAGGCGGGGCTTTCTATCTAAGAATCTTAGGAAATGCTTTTGCTCTTTAAGTATCATTTTTTCTTGAAATTTGGCAGTGGTACCCCAGATGATTATACCGTAGCACAAGTTTGTATGAATTAGTGACCAATATAGACTCAGAAGTATTTACCTAGGAAGAAAACAAAGTTTTCTAATGATGCCTAAATTTTTTGAGACTTTATGAGCGATTTGTTGTGCATGGAGATTCCATGATAGATCGTGTGAAAGAGTAACACCTAAATATCTGAAGGATTGGACTTCTTGTAATAAGGAGTTGTTATAAGTGATAGAGAAATTTCCAGTGTTAAGTATTTTATTTCTTTGATAGAAAAACATATAAACCGTTTTGTATTTAAAGTAAGGTCGTTTGAGGATAGCCAAGATTCAAGATATAAAAGTGAGCACTGCACCTCGTGCTTAAGTTTTTCCACATTAGGATGAGCAAATAGGAGGGTTCCGTCATCGGCATAGAAGATACATTTGGAAGCAGGTGAAGTGAGAATGAGATCGTTTATAAATAAATTAAAGAGAAGGGGGGAAAGGATAAGGGGGAAAAGGTCTGGAAATATTTCTATTAAATTTTGTAAGTAAGTAATTTATGGACCAATTTAAATCACGGCCCAATTTGTTTTGGTCTCCATCCCTTCCAATCCTCAAATCTGACCTCAAAAGCTGAGTTCTTTAAAATTTGCTAAGATGCTTACTTTTGATCGAGCAGAATTATTTAGTTGCCAGCGTTCCCGCCTTCCGTCCAGCAGTCTTCGAAATAGGCCCTCGGCCTTGCATATTCAGTCCCCACTATGCGATGATAAATTGAGCCACAGCTGCTTATTACATTTTAATAAAGTGTATGAATGTGATCCAAAACCTCCACTTCAACAGTTTTATCGTCTTGCAGCATTTCCCTTCTTCAACACTAAAAATAAATTTAAAAACAAGTTTTGAATGCTCTAAAATACTCTAAAAAAATAAAAAACGTCAATTCAGTTTTGAAGTAAACGCTAAACCAAGTGACTCGATGTACGTATTTAAGAAATTTAAAAGTTTAAGTGCGATTCTTTGCGGATGAAAATGGCTTTTTGAACTACTTTGAAGATGGCGGCTAAGGTGCAAAATGGAGGCTCATTTCGAAATCAAAACATGCTGGGAAATGACATTCCGAATTAATGATTATTTTTAAAAGTTAATTCAAATTAAGGGAATGACTTAATTTAATAGTGAAGGTGTCTGATCTGATTTGAGAAAAATCAGACCTGACACCTTCACTATTAAATTTTCTACCATTTATTTATTGAGGATTTATTTTACAGACGAAATTTAAATAAATAAATAAAAAAATAAAAAAATAAATAAATACAATAATAAATTTAACGTGCGTATATTATATTTTAATGAAATAGAATTAAAGCCACCGAATTAAAGCGAGGGATGTGAGGAGTCTCGAACCAAACCATTTTTATTGTCCACAGTTTTTAACTATTAATAGGTGAATGTTGAAAATCAACTCGCTGCAAGTATCAGTTGACCTCACTCACATCTGAATATTTATTGAACTGTGCCTTCACCTATATAAAGACTGGATTTTGTATATTTTTATATCTTGTATTTTTTCACCTGATGATGTTAGTCTGTGCACTAACGAAATCGATCGATTGTGTAAGCTCTTATGCTTTTATATTTCTTCTATTTTAGTCTGTGCGGTGGCTTTAATTCTATTTCATTAAAATATAATGTACGCACGTTAAATTTATTATTGTATTCAGTAAAGCCGTGATTTATTTGTTTATTTTCAGTCTTTATTTTCAACATTCACCTATTAATAGTTAAAAACTGTGGACAATAAAAAATGGTTTGGTTCGAGACTTCTCACATCCCTCGCTGCAAGTATCAGTTGACCTCACCCCAATCTGAATATTTATTGAACTGTGCCTTCACCTATATAAAGACTGGATTTTGTATATTTTTATATCTTGTATTTTTTCACCTGATGATGTTTGTCTGTGCACTAACGAAATCGATCGATTGTGTAAGCTCTTATGCTTTCATATTTCTTCTATTTTAGTCTGTGCGGTGGCTTTAATTCTATTTCATTAAAATAAATAAATAAAGTTAGAAAAATGAATAGATCAGGTTTACCAGATAAAGAGCGATTCACCCAAGGCCCTTTGGGTATTCGCTCTAGGCTATTCAAATAACAGAAATTTGATTGTTACAGATCTCAGGCAGCCAATTACAGAGAAAGACATACTATCCTGCAGGTAAGCTTACTTGAAAATGGTTTTGCACGACCTGTTACTAGAAAAACTAATCCTCATCTGGCTAACTGCGATCTTGAGATAACACTATGCACCAAGTCGCGACTCGCTTCGCTCTGCTCGTTATTGCTCTACCCATGCTCCAAGCAGCTGCCAGCGACGCGGGTGAATCTAACCCTTTGACCTTGATGTGTTGTGGATAAACGTAAAATACTCAAAACGAGTAGTGGGTAAAACCAGAATGTTCAAAACGCGTTGTGGTTATTGACAACATTAACATTGCCATGTGCTTCGCTATAATCGTCTTTTTATCAACATTGCCATGCGCTTCGGTACAATCGTTTGTTTATCAACTTGCCATGTGCTCCGATCGATTGCTTCTTGCTTGAGGTCTGTGCATATTTTTTTTTCCCTAATCCCCCCCCCCCCCCCCGCCTTATCATTGGTTCGTAATTCTACGGGGATGCCACATCAACCTGCCACTATTTACTTTCTCATTGGTCCTATTGTCCTACAAATCCTGTGGTTTTCCTGTCTGTTACCATTCCCTTTCTGATGTCCAGTTAGCACTCTGGACGCAAGTAGCAGGGTGCTTTTTTTTATTGTAATTTAATTCATTTTTTAGTCAAGTGCGGAAGCTCTACAATATCATCTCATAATATTGCCCGCAGTAAATTATTTAATAAATTACTTTACAACTTTATGCAATTTTTCGATCACTAATGTTTCCACTGTGAAAAAGAAAATACCGTATTTATCAACATATAACATGTATTTTTTTTCTAAAAATTAGAGCTGAAATTCTACCCGCATGTTATACTTTTAAGTGCTATAAATATATTTTTTAATGAAAATTCCTTCTTAAAATTGGTTGCATGTTATATTTATACTAAAATTTCGCGAAATTTCGCGAGCTATTGAACGAGATATTACTTGATCACCCTTACCATTTAAAATTGTAGGGATAACATACACCCCAATTTAATGAACTGCCGCGATTAAAAATAACCACTACCACTGACTTTCTGAAAATAAATTTGACATGTCGGAGTGATTTCCAAAATAATGTTCGGAAATGACTGATATTATATTTTCGGTGGGCCAACCTGTATATATCATATATAAAATAAAAATACAACTGCTTCAGTTTAACGTGTTCGGAATTTAATGTGTATAATGTATTTTCTCAACTTTAAATGTGTAGCCTAAAGATGTTGGTGTTTACGAAAGAAGCATGTAGCTCAGCCAATTTTATTGTAAATATATAATATAGTTTTAAAGAAGCATGTCTGTAATGAATTTTCCCAACTTGCTTCATAAAAAGTATATTACATATTTACAATAAAAGTGGCTGGGCTACATCCTTCATTCGTAAGCAGAACATCTTTAGGCTATACAACTTAAGGAAACTACAGTTTGCTTCATAAAAGTTTAATGCTAATTGTCGCTTGTTCTCTTCAGGTGCGAGGTTCGCCTTGCACCTATTTGCTTGTTCCGACAGATCAACCTTGTTTTTTTAGTATTGTCATGACTGGTGATGTTTTTTCCAGACAAAATCGATCGCTATGTAAGGACTACATATGGCAAATCTTTCTTCTTTGAAAAATGCTATAATGAATTATTAAAATTGAAGGAATCATAACTGCTTTTATGATGATAAACTGGAGACATCGTATGAGGTATTCCCATTCTAAGACCACGTGAATAAGGATGGCGATGTTCCAGTGATGAAAAGTCGGAATTTGGGTTGAATTTCGTTTTCTGTTTACAGGATTTTACTGGACGAGAAAGATCAAGGTTCGGTCTGGCAGGATGCGATGCACTTCACTGGAAAATGCTTTCAATTATTCGGTGTTTAAGTAATGAGAGAGGAAAAAAAAGTAGTAAGAAGAAAAAGAAAATTAAAAAAAAAAAAAAGAAATAGAAGAAAAATTCTTTTTTATTTCTGCTCTTTCTGATATTCCGTTGTTTCAGCTTCTATGTTGTTCTTTTCCACGTTTATTACATTTTGGACAATCCAAACTCTTATGGCCACAATAAGAAACTGTCAATGTGGAGAAATTATAGCAGTTGTATAACAATGTGTACGGACACCAAAAATTTTCGTTGATTATTAATATCGGGCTGTGCCCAGTAGCTACCATGTGCTTGAAGGTAAATACGCCAAAACATTATTCTTAATTGCCCTATCGTTGTAAGAAATTTCCATGTCTGTACATAGGGAAAAAACGACTAGCGGAATAAGGTAGGGAGCAAGACCAGTAAACAGATATCGAAAGTCAACATACATCCCGCCTTTTTATCAATGGAACATCTCCATTCCTGCTCATCTGGTCATAAAATGGGAAAACTTCATATGACGTCCACATCTGCATGATCTGTCGTCATAACCGTAATTCATCTTCAATTTTCCATAATTCACTAGTGTCCTTATATTGTTTAGCCTAAAGATGATCAAATGAAGTATGTAGCCCAGCCAATTTATTATAAATATATAACATAGGTTTTATATGATATTTACATAAAAAATTATGTAAATGTAATATATAAATATATCATTACTATAACAAGACAATAAAAACCATACTCGCACATAACTAATAACAAAAGGAA
>JAFIDM010012231.1:17872522-17912434 GCA_023159025.1 Thereuonema tuberculata
TCTGGATTCCCGGTGTCGAAAAATCTAAAAACAGATCAGTGATTCCTTTTGTTTTTAGTTATGTGCGAGTATGGTTTTTATTGTCTTGTCATAATTATTTTTCGCACGTTAAAACTTGTTGTTAAATATTATTACTATACATTCCGTAATGTATTTCTTCAACAAAAATATAAAAATACAGATTAAAAAGATATTAAAGAAAGGAATCAGCACTAATAAAGCACATAAACAAAGAGATCAGTGAGTTGTAATATGTAATATTACATACTATCGTTGCAGAAAACGAGTTGAAGATGATGTAGATTTCTTGGTCAATGTCATTACCAATTATTAGAAATGAAATGATGGGATATTCAGTGGGAAAGTTTATAAATAACACAAATAATGTGATAATAAATAATCACAAATTTATAAGACAGAATTCGAAATGCAACTTCAACTTGTACTTTCTTTCTTTGTACGTTCATCATGCTTATACAGGTGGATGAATTTTCCTTGATGTTGGTGCACTGCTTAGTTATTGCTAATTCAGAATTTCACCATGAATGTTTTGGTCTGTATTTTTTTCCCCATCCATTATTTAACTGACACTTGAAACTCGGGCGAGGCCTTATTAAATCTTTCCTGGAATGATCTCATTATTTGTCTCCTTGTCTGTCCTGTGTGTTCGTTCACCTATACACTTATCACTAACAGTCCTCAATGGTATAACTATTTTAGTTTACGTCTGCCATGGCTGAACACTGCAATCTGATTGACTGCAATTCTCATATCCTTCCTCGAACCGAATAACAATACCAACGCAATAACACCAACCAATAATACCATCTGTGTTCCAACATGACCACCTGCAATTCTAGTGTCAACATAGCATTGAACTAAAGCATTGAAATAGCATTAAACTAAAATATTTACATTTATTACTAATGTGTTGAGAGCAATGGATAAGCTTAGGAACACAAGCGCAGGGAAGGCAATAGGAGATCTAGACAGTCTAGATAGAATCGTCCCGTCGTCCGCCAGGAGCGAAATGATCCAAGGGTTTACATCATCCAGAGATATGTAGCGACATCACTAGAAACCCGTTTGTCTACCCATACGACTGAGATGGTATTTCCAGAACGAGAGTTGCATTCTTGGCCTCCCATAAGTTATCTGCCATTAACATCCCACCATCGTTTGCAGTGGCATAATGAGCGTATTGATGGATGAGGACTGGTAACGAATCGTGTTTAGTGGCGAATCGAGGTTTTATCTGGAAAGGATAACTACCGGACTTAAGTATGGAGAAGCACTGAGATTGTTAAGCAGCACAGCAACCAGGACTGGTGGCAACATGGTGTGGTAGCCGTCTAATACGATTCTCTGTCTCCGATGGTAGTGATCAGGAGAACATTGACGGCTCAGCTGTACGATCAGGAGATTCTGCAGCCTGATATGCTTAAAACGGTTGACAAAAACTGCATAAGGTAGGAGTATGTCACGCAACTCTCAGGCCTCACTGACAGATGGTACCTAAATCAGACAGATGCTGGCAATGAGGTGTTTATCCAATGAGGTAAATTTTGATATGGGATAAACTGATTAAACTTCTCAATGAATACGATTTCTAAAGGTAGGAGGTATTTCTGAATAACACCTATTTGCTTTTTTTTCTCTATAAAATCCACTGCCTCCTGTAAGGCTATTTTAGTAATGTTTTCAGAATAACAGTATTTTCGTAGTTTTTTAAGAACCAAAAATAATTTAAACAGCGAGGATTTGAAAAATAAAGATGAAGTAACGACGCCATTGGCTAATCTCCCACATATCAAACTAGTTAAATTACAAAAGCAGCTCAATTATATTAAATCATATATTTCAGGAGTTTTCATTTGAAGCACAGACTTTCAAAGCACAGACACATCTCATTAAATATATTCACAGATCAATTCTTCGTACTAATATTTAAAACAACACTTTAATACTCTAAAACGACGATATTTCGAAGCCTTGAATGAGCCTTCTTCCTCAAGCCTTTTTACATTATGGGACGAGAAAACATCACCTTAAAACCTTGATGTCTTCTTAACTAAAAACCAAATAAATTCTTCGTACTAATATTTAAAACAACAATTTAATACTCAAAAACTCCGTATCCGACGATATTTCGAAGGCTTAAAACAGCCCTCTTCCTCAAGCCATTTTACATTATGGGACGAGAGAACATCTCCCTCCTTCCCAAACTAAAATTCACCAACAAGAAAATTTAGAAATTCCAAGTTAACAAATAAACATGTGAATTACTTTTGAATTATTTTTTAGTAATTGGACAGAGATTCAGACATTGTTAAAAGAATGCTTCATTGTTAAAAGAATGGTGAAGAGTTTTTCAGACAACCCAAGAAATTTACAGGTATTTCTAAGTTAAGGCGAAGATTTTTAAATTTTATTTTCTTCAAAGATAACTATTTTTGGAAAGATAACTTTTTTGCATTTTGAAGAAGTTTATGATTTATTCAGCGATTCAAAAAAAGACAATCAAATTTCTGCAATTTAAAGACAACAATTTGGAAATTATTTACAATAGTTGGACAAAAGTCTGAGATTCAGACATTGATAAAAGAATGCTTCATGTGTTTATTTGTTAATTTGGAATTTCTAAATTTTCTTGTTTGTGAATTTTAGTTTGGGAAGGAGGGAGATGTTTTCTCGTCCCATAATGTAAAAAGGCTTGAGGAAGAAGGCTGATTTAAGCCTTCAAAATATCGTCGGATACGGAGTTTTTGAGTATTAAAGTGATGTTTTAAATATTCACAGATCGTTTGAAAGTATACAAAGATTCACTTTTTGATGTTTTTTTTCTATTTTCAAAGGCTTATACTAAAGTTGTTTTCAGAGTTTTTGCCACAAACTTTTAAGAGCTTTTAGGGCATTTGTTGAAGCATTTGAAGCATTAAGATTTGTTGAACTACAAATAAGTAACAAAAAAAGTCAAAGTTGCTCACAGATTTTTAGGGGCGGGCATCAGAAGTAGGGCATGGCCTGAAAGTTGTGGCGTGGATAACTGCCGTATTTTTTGAACTTGTATTTCAGCCAAATTGGAATTTTCCGCTGCAAAACGGCGATCGATAGAAATTTTAACTTTTTGACGTTTTTCTTATCTTCAAACCCTTACCCTCGCGTTTTTTTTCTTGCCACAAACCTTTTACAGCTTTTGGGGCATTGTTGTAAATACAAATAAGTAACAATGATGTCGACATCCTTTCACAAGTTTTTAGGGGGCGAGACTTCGAAATGGGACGTGACGTCAAAGGTGGGACGTGGATAACTACTTTACAGCTATAATTGACTTTGACTTCGGATGGCTAAATGTAAAACTTTGTTATTAAAATATTATTAACAAATACTATTCACACATCTCAAGGTCGTTCACCTTTGGGAAATACAGTTATCGCGGTAGATGCATGACAAAGATATTTTTATTCTTGTTGGAAACCATTAAATGCAAACTATTCCATTGGAAAATCTGTTGGACAAAGAAGAACTGAAAAAAATGGAATTTACAGTGAAAAATACAGGAAACTAAATAAATTGATTGAACACAGAAAGAGCACTGCACATATATGTAAAAAGCACGAAAAATTTTAGAAAACCTAATATTGAGAAATTCTAAATAGAAATCAAAGTATAGTATACAGAAATGTACACCATATGACCGAAATGGAGTAAGTGGAAATATAAAATTAAAGGAAAACAAATTGCACACAAAGGAAAGAGACTTAATGGGTATAAATGATTAAGAACTGAACAAAGCCTATTTCTGACGGGAAAAAACTGTGGGGAGTTACAAAACCAAGTATAAAAAGAAATAACAAAAAAAGAAAATAAAAGAAGTGTGACATCGGAATGGTATAAAAATTGGATCTAGGCATACTAACTGAATCAATGCGTACATCGCTGAAATTGTTATTTACTTAATGGCTTGAATAAATTAGTTTTGCGCGCTAACCTACTAAGCGTTGATGTTCATAAATAATTTATTTACTTTTAACAATTCAAATTGTACCGAGTTGTTCTGTTTCGGATTTACTTCAAAACTGTGAATTGACTTCTTTTAATAGAGAGCATGTTTGCAGTAAATGGATAGGCTATAACATCATCCTTATATATTATTTCTCAAAGGTGTGTTTGTGTCCCTTAACACTTCATATCTCCGTATAAATGTACACACCATAATTCTCCTTCATCGCACTCCTTTTAGATATATATTTATTTAACATCAACATCTCTACACCAAAAAATAAATGTAAAATTCAATATATTTATTGATAATGCGAATTTTCGAAGAGGCATTTTACACTTCTTTTCTTTTTCAAGTTACAATAATACTAATTACGACATGATATTATAACAAATATGGGAAAAAGAAGCCGTGATATTTACATCATTTGATTGTAGTAACATATCACATTAACAATGTATCTCATCAATTCTTACTATAATATTTTAAGAAAGTACATTATTTTAATAAAGAAATTAAAATTTTATGTATTGAGAAGGATTGTAAAATACGAAAGACAATAGAAAGCTTATACAACAGAAATACTAAGGATAAAAATATGAATAGAAACAATGGTATTGAGGTTAATAATGTTATTGTAAACTTAGCTAAAGATTTAATTAAATCATCTCGATGTAACAATAAAGTAAGAATTGATGAGACAGATTGTTAAAGTGATGTGTTACTACAATCAAACGATGTAATTATCACGGCTTCTTTTTGCCATATTTGTTATAATATTATGTCGTAATTAGTATTATTGTAGCTTGAAAAAGAAGAGAAGTGTAAAATGTCTCTTCGAAAATTCGCATTATGAATAAATGTATTGAATTTTACATTTATTTTTTGGTGTAGAGATGTTGATGTTTAATACTTCATATCTCCCTTAATATTTCATCAAATCAATGATTGAGACAATGATTGAGATTACGTTCACCGCTAATGACGAAAAATAAACAAAGTGTTGAAAATTAATGTTTTCGTTAAAAAACTTTATTTTAAAAACCTTTTTATAAAAATGTAGACGCGCTTTAACAGTAGCGACTTATCTTTCGAAAGCGAAACAACATTTCAAAGAATGCTGTAGCGTCATAAACTTCAAATATATCCTTTTTTGAATAAAAATGCACTTTCAAATGATATTTCATCGTTTATTTAATAAGAATAGATAAAAAACAAACAAAAAGATTTATATTTTAATAAAAATAAACGATTTATTACAATAAAAAAACTTAAAAATTTGTCAACTTCTCATATATTATTCCTCAAAGGTGTTTTGTTATCGGAACGCCATAATTCCCTTAATACTTCAGCAAAATCAATGATTGAGATATCATTTTCAAGATTACGTTCACCGCTAATGACAAAATAAACAAAGTGTTGAAAATTAATGTTTTCGTTAAAAAACTTTATTTTAAAAACCTTTTTATAAAAATGTAAAAGGTGCCATCTATTGACAATTTGTTCATTTATTTATTTCCACATTACTATTCGATGACAGATCAAGATACCACGCGAATTATTCGCACAGGTCAATCTTTTTATAAAAATACAGAAGACGCCATCTATTATCAATGTGTTTAACTAACATGCACAACAGGTTTGGAGTTGTTTATTATTTCTCAAAGGTGATTTTTTATTTTTGCGAATTATTCGCACTAGTTACCTATAAATATCTTCTTTACTTGTCTTAAACAATATTTCCTTTCTTATGAGCAAGAAACTTCTTCAGGTTTCAGTTGAGCAAAAGAAAATCTTTCACTTTCCTCTAATACTTCATAATTAGTTATGAATACAACTTTAAAAATTTACAATTGATTACAATTTACATTAATTGACATCCAGCTAATAGCATATTAATTAACATAGTGCATACAATAATTTGTTCAAATTGCCTAATTAACAATAAATGGATAGGCCATTTGGGGTTTACGAATAAAACATCTTATTTTCTGAAGTTATAATTTTTACAATTCAATGGAGAATTCTGTTTTATTTGTTATGTTATTTCTTATAAAATAGCTGAAGCCCCTTTACATCAAGAAATGTTCAAAATTGACAAAGGTTTTTTTTTTTAGAATATCTGCGATGAAGCTTCATTGAAGCTTACCAAAGCTTACCAAAGCTTACCAAACGTTTCTACTACACATTTGGTAGGAAATTTCGGAATTTCAATGAATTTATAAAGTATTCAAATATTGTACAATTATTTAGAAATGTAATGTGAAACAACAGGAAACAGAAAGCTTTTCAGTCTCAAGGATAAAAAATTTCCTTTCCTAAAGCGGTTTTCTTTACTACGTTGGATTCAGTTTCACTTGTGTAACAATTTAAGAGAAAATGAATTCTATTATATTTCAAATTATTTAACAAATTATTTAACAACACTCTTCCAAGATTCTACAAAAGAGAATTACAAAATTATATTTATTTATAAAACTATATTTATTTATAAAACTATATTTATAAAAATAGTAATTTCGCATTCATTCACGAGAACAAAGAATATCTTTCTCCGAAGGACTTTGATTCAAGCGCCGCGTTGTACTCTCAAATATAATCCATCTAAATTAAACAAAAATACTTGATGAAATCTAACGGAGGCACAGTACTTTGAAAGCAAACATAACTCTTTCATAATTTCATGGTTTTATTTTATAATAAGTAATTTCATTCATTTAGTTTTATTATCGTTGGAAAGAGACTAAAAATAAATACTGTATATGAAGGTAGGTGCCGCGCCAGCATGGTCGAGCAGTCTCAGGCGTCGGTCTGCCGTGAGGCCAGTGTGCTGGCGTCCGGGTTCAAATCCCGGTTGTGAGCATGGATGTTTCAATTTCCTTTCCTGTGTTGTAAAGCCTCTTCTTCACTTTCTCTTCGGTCTGACGTCATTCCGTAATGGCGTCCTAGAGAAGGCAACGGGAATCCACTCTAGTATCTGTTCCCAAGAATAAGTTACGGTTTCTCCTAGGGGTCGCCCTTCGGGGGTCACTAGGGTCCGTGAACTTTCAACCAATCTTCGGATTGAAATACTGTGTATGTATGTATGAAGGTAGGTAGTCACAGTGTTGTATCTGTTTGTTATTTATTTTATCTATAAGTGTCTTACTGCATGTCATATATATATAAATTTCATACGTTAGAGATCACCTAAAAGAAAAACAATCATAATAAAAACGTAATTCCGACTACAACGATTTGAATCAAATTTTGACTCAAATTTTGAACCCTTCGGAGATGTCTTCCAAAACTACTTTAATAAAAAGTTAATTTTATTGTACTCTTAATATCCAGATAATTCCAGTCAAATAGTATTTCTCTTGTAATGAGAGTTAAACATTTTATTCTAGTAATACGGAATTATTTGATAGTACTCTGAAGCTGATATCCAGTACCTTCACTTCTCTTTTACCAATTGTTACTCCACACATCATGTGAGTTCTGTGTTGTTCAAAAATTGTTTGATAAAAGGGAATGTTTACAGAAGTTCATTGGATTGCACGAACCTCAAATTCAATCCTACAAGTTTCCAAAATAGGGTTCTCAACCTATGAGATGAGCTGGCATAATGGTTACCCATCATCAATAATTCTGCTTAGTGATATTTTATAAATAAATTTTACTCAGGGTCGTTCTTACGTCTAGCTAAATTTCTTTCTTGAGGAATGAAACGTCATAACAATGAAGGTGGGCAAATTTCTTTATTATTATCCTAGCTACCATGTTTTCTTAAATTAAAAAAAAAAAATTGTAAATTAAAAAAAAAATCATTTTTTTCCGTTTACTCCAGCTTTTTGTAGATCATTTCTTTTGGCTAAATATTTTAAATTCACATGTTTATTTAAAACACAACCGCACAATATTTAAAGTAAATTATGTTTTTCGTTCAAGCAAAGAGTTTTCGTTATGCTAAAATCTAAATTTCGTTTTCTATTACTTTGACGTTCTAACGAAATAATTAGACATCAAAAAACACATGATTTTAGTTATTTTAGCAATTTCTTTAATATTCAGTATGTACAAATTTGGACTAGATGTACAAGGTGATTTAAATTAATGTATGTCTATGCAGAGCACTGGAGAGAGAACCAGTGCGCGAGACAGTTCAACTCTAACGGACTGTATACATTTCAGTTCATGGGGAAACAATTTCTGCAATTAAAAAAAGTAGTTCAAAAAATGACCTACAGCGACAGGGGGAAAATGTGGCGCTGCGAGCAGCACCAGTTGTTGAAATTTGCATAGCGCGTACGTCGTAAGGCATCGAATCAGCTACAAAATGAAGTGTGAGGCTGTTGGGAGACATTCTTCGATGAGGGCGATGGTTCTCATGTTATCGGAATGCGACTTACTTTTAAACTTACTTTTAAACTCACTAGAATGGTGAAAACGCTGCTGCAGCGCTTCGCCAGTACAGACGCCGCAAATCATTGCAGGAAGGTTCACTGACACCAATGTAAATAAAAAAAAAAAAAAACACGAATGTTTTATTTATATTTTTGTTTTCTTAATTTATTATTTAAAAATTTCTTTAAAGTTTTTCATTACCTTCCTTAGAAGTTATTCCGTTATTTCGTAATTTCGTTACATTTCGTGTAACGTATTCCAGCGCTGATGTAATATATTATTTGCTTGCTTTTATATATACGAAATGTAATTACTTGCAATGAGTATAATATAAATAATAATTTTCCAAATATAAATATGAACAATGATAGTGAAGGTTTTCAATTAAAGGTCTTCGAATTTTTAAGTAATTATAAATTACAGTCATCCTATTCAAATTCTTTTAGTAATTGTGTTCGTAATTCTGGATAAATAATTTACTTTCAAATCTGGGGGCACGGCAGTGCCCCCGCCAAGACGAGCCGATGGCAGGAAGGGCACTACGTATCTTTTCTGGAAGTGTTTCGTCGTATTTTCGAACCCTCATAGCTACGGCCTGGATAATACTAGAGAGCTCAAATTTTAAGGATAAGATGCAGTTAGCAGACTAATGAAATACGCTAAGTTTCATTTATTTAGCTTTTATACTTTGGATTTTATTAATACCTAAAATACGTCGATTCCGTCACTCACTGACTGACTGACTGACTCATGATCATCAAAACCTCTAGGGTACTTCCTGAAGGCCTAGAAAGCTGAAATTT
Source organism: Thereuonema tuberculata (assembly GCA_023159025.1). NCBI lineage: Eukaryota > Metazoa > Arthropoda > Chilopoda > Scutigeromorpha > Scutigeridae > Thereuonema > Thereuonema tuberculata. The sequence goes on from JAFIDM010012231.1 coordinate 17,881,715, forward strand.
GGTATGCAGGCTAGGATTAGCACACAACAACAAAAAAATTAAGAAATCAATAACTTTCACCCTCCAACCCCTCATAAAGGGGGGGTCTGGTTTTGTATTATCGAACCCTCACAGCTTCGGCCTGGATAATACTAGAGAGCTCAAATTTTCAGGATAAGATGCAGTTACCATAATAATCAAATACGCTAAGTTTCATTTATCTAGCTTTTATACTTTGGATTTTATTAAGATCTGAAATACGGCGTACCCACAATGCTTCGGCCTAAATAATACTGTGTAATAATATGATTTCTTACAAAAGTGCAAACAGCTTGTATATACAAGTTGACCAATAGAAAAACAGAAAAGTAGGGTATTGAAAAAAAATCCATTTTCTAAATAATCTTAAAACTAAATTTAGTTGTAACAGATAATCCCACCCAAAACATTTCATGTAAAATAAGTTGCCAAGACTCACATACTCATAACGCTTTCACTGTTAAAAAGTTATCAGATTTCATATAGTGCCAAGCCCCTCACTATACATGCCTAACTCTAAAAACCCTAATATCTTGGTCAAAAAGTATGCCTTGGCATACTCCATATCCTTTACATAACTGCATGGGATTGTCTGTGCGACAGCCACGAAACGGCCAAGCCATACTTTTTGACCAAGATATAGGGCTTTTAGAGTTAGGGCTTGTAGAGTTAGGCCTTGTAGAGTTAGGGGCTTGGCTCTACATGAGATCTCATATCTTTTTAACAGTGAAAGCATTATGAGCATGTGAGTCTTGGCACCTTATTTTACACGAAGTGTTTTGGGTAAGATTTTTATTTCTCAAGAATTTTTTTTTTTTTTTTTGGAATTTAGACAATATGTGACAATTTAAAACGAGAAAGGACTGCAATTCTTAATTACTGCAATTTATCTTGGAATAATAATATATTGTCAAATAAAGCATAGCACATAAATATTCATTGTTTACAGAATGACCGCAGCTGCCATTCAGGACTTCTCAGCTACAAGACATTCTGTATATACATTTATTGGTAGGGTTCAAATTTTTAAAAAATCCTTTAAAGATTTTGTAGTAAAATCAGGAGAGCAATGCTGTTGGCATTGACGTAAAGACATTGGCCTCACATTTTTTTTTTTTTTTATGTTAGCAGTCCTATTAGTTATACTTATATTGTATAGTAATGTATACCTGTGGTATAGGAGCTGATATCTTGATATGAAAAAAAAAAAAATAAATAAATAAAAAGGTTAGTTAATTACAATTTTAAATTTAGAATAATTTTTTCCTGAATTACATCCGAAATTAATTCGTCAACCAGCTTTCGTCCTCTTCCTGCTTTCCCATTGAAAGTCCCTACTTCTTCAAATTTGAGGATCATTTTTTGTAATCCGTTCGCAGTCACAAAATGCGAATGAAACGCATATGAGGCTGTTGCTTAATTAGTGATGCGAGGGATGACGTGCTAACGAAATTTGCATTTCTCATACCCTACATGCCAAAAACCGCCCTTATGGTTATTTTTGAAACTAATTATTTTTTTAAATAATTTTACTTCCCATAGCATCATTATGACATACTTCAAATTTGGTACAATTCCGATAAGTAGTTTTGGCTGTAGAGTTCCCGGAATAAGTGAACTTTAATCAACGACACCCTGTACATTGTCAATATTACAATGCTTCTTATCAGTGATTCCTAGAGATTTCTCGCAGTCTAGTGTGTCAAACAAACTTCCGGCATCTGAGCTTTCTATGTCATCACTTGTAGATTAAGACATGATATCTAAAATTGGTTTCAAATTTTTAATGTGTGTTAAAAAGATATTTTTAAAAAAGGATTAAAAACAAACACAAAAGGAAACTTTACAAATGAAAACATACATTTCGGGAAGAATTATTGACAAAGGAGGCCCCATGGATCCGAAAAGCTTCCCGTAATGTATGTTTTTAGTTGTGAAGTTTACTTATGTGTATTTGTTTTTAATCCTTTTTAGCGGTCCCATGTCACAGTTAACATAGGGAACCGCTACTGCTTTTGTGTTGTCTGTCTGCCACACTTTAGACTGATAAGAAAGGACAAGGAGACCAGTAGAAGTGTCTGTCACACTCTCTGTCACACTATATGTCACACTATATGTCACGTAGCGGCCAAACGGTTAGAGATATTAGAATCAAACCTTCACCATTGTGTTCAGCATCAAAAAGTAGGTGACCACGTAAAAAAATCAGACCTGTAGGACCATTCCCTGACCCCGCAAATTAACGTTTTCCTTAGCAGTGTTAGTAATAATGATAACAATTAACACAGTAATAATACTGATGCTTCATACATAACAATATTAACAATTGCCAACAGGACGTTATTATTAATATTTACAAACGTATTGTTTCATAAATTCTTTAACATATCCAAATGATGCACTAAGCATTGTATTAACGGCCCCTACGTTACTACTTGCCTGTAAAACATAAAGGAACGGTCTTGCATTTATATGCTCTTGCTTTTAATTATTTTGCTTATACAATTGTGCATATTATGGGGCCGCTTTGCTTTTGACGCTGTCTAAAAGCATTAAGTATCTTGTTAAAGAAATGATATCCAATTTTGTCTCAATGGGAAAAAATTCAGAGAACGTTTGGTTATTCTAAAAATTTGTTAGAGGGAGGCATTTGTATGCATGCTATTTACGGAACATTCCTGTAAATCTTCACTCCACAGTATATAAGCCCTGAACCCAAGTGAAAAGATCATTGACTGTGGGGGGGGGGGGGGGTCATTTCTGACCTCTACGGATGTCGAGGATTTTTTACACGTTACATTCTTCCCAAACGGGACCTAGGTACCACCCAGCCGTATGTGGAATGGATACTGGGTTTCTCTCCGGAGGGGTACAGGCGTGCGAGCGTTGGTCTGACTACTCTACTTCATCTCAATCTATGGTAAATGAAACATTTAAAGCCTTACTTCCAACGTCTCAAGAGTCATCGTGGGATACACCTAACTCTATCTACGTCTAACTGTAATAAAAAATTATTTCTAAAATCCGTTTATTATCATCATTTTACTACAAGCGATACATGGGAACTTAGCCTAATTTTATGGATCTAAAAGTGCTACTTTGTCAAAGTTGGGGATAACTGAAAAAAAGGAAATGAAAATAAATTCTAAGAATGTAAGTATTTGTGAATAAATGTATATTGATTAGCAGCACTTCGTATTTTAAGATTTTAGATGCAGTATTGGAACTTTGAAAATAAAGAACAAACGAAATAATTTTAATTTAGCAGTATGTAATATAATGGAGTATGTAATGAATAATATATTATGTTATAACAGATATTCCTAGTGTACGATAAGAAAAATTTTATCTTCTAAATTGCAGTGTTTTAAATTTCAAGAACAAACGAAAAATAATAAATATGAAATGAAAACATGAAATTGTGACGAAAGCATTACGTTACAAACATAATTTAAATTAACTACATCCAGTTGAAGGGAAGTGGTTGCAATCATATATTGCCAGGAGTAGGTGAGTAAACACAGCACTTTAATCAGAAAATGAAAGTCGGATGACTACGACTACAAAATTCAGGAAATATTATTATGTATAAGCAGCAGTAAATTCAAAGTGGAATATTGAAGATTATTGGTCCTTTTTCTTAATGCAATATTAACTGCCATAAGTAAAAAAACGATCCTTAAAGAAGGATGTGAATTTCATAATAAAAATTCTTCTACATATAGAATTCTTTTTTTTTTTTTTAAATAGTACTATCTAAAAAAAAATTGCATATATACAAGCGACATTAGGTCCACATTGTCTCAATTTCAAATATTAATGTCAGTTGATGCTTTTACGAAAAATTAGGATATTTCGAATTACAATAAGGAATAAGAATATGTTCTTAAGAATCCTCGTGTAAGAAAGGGACAAACATTTTTCGTTTAAATCTTTTAAAGCTTCATCGTTCAGATTATTAGTAACTTTTGCTTTACACAGAGTATTAATCAAGGTTTCAACTGATTACTAGATTTTTTTCTGTAATTATAAATCTCATAACAAAACATAAGATATGAAAAAAAAATGTCTTCAAAGAATAAATAAAAAATATTTTATCAAATGACATGAATTCAAGTTAGAAAACAAAATTTTTATACTTTGATTATGTAAATAAGTTTCTGTTTTTAAAATGTTTAAAAAAAAAACATAAAATTGACTTCAATTACCTCAAATCTAAATATGAGTTTCCTTCATTTTTCTATGATGTAATTGCAACGGAAATTATTTATGGATAGCTATTATTTGGAAAGGAAATAAATTATTTTGATTTCAGTATCATGTTCTTTTTTTCCGTCAATTAATATTGAAAAAGACCTTTTTTCAAAAAAATAAACATTTTTATCCCTCGGAGTTCTACGTTGATTTGATTTTTGTTCAGGTAAGTTATAGCACTCAATCTTTATTAATAGGAAAAGGGATTTGAATATTTTAAAGTAATATTTTAATGTTGAATGTATCAACGTGCAACTGCAATAAATACTAATAGACCTTTTGCACTTTAACATTAAAAACAGATTTAATAAGAAAATAAAAAATAAAACATAAGTTACAAGTTTCGAAAACCTGTAGCGGTTTCCTTCATCGGACTACAAATATAAAAATGTTTTGTGCAAATGATCGCTTCGTATTTGATATTTTAATGAATTTTAAAAAAAAAATGGATTTTTTTTTTTTGGACGTTTTACAGTTTTGAGTTTCATTGACCCGAAAGTCAGCAAATCGATGGAATGAATTATAGTTTCTGAAATGCGAATTTTATTGCTAAATTTTTATCTCAAACTGTACGAAGTCGCTTGGTTTTGTGCCTATTTTAATGAATTAACTGTGAATTCATTTGCTTAACTAAAGCTAACTAAAGCAAGCATCACTAGTGTTATTAGTAATTTGTTTTTGTTGTTTTTACAAAATAAAAAAATGAAATTATTAAAATTTTATCAAAATAACAATAAAATTGATAACGTAACAATAAATTTCCTCAGTATTATTGAAATTAAAATGAAAATAATTATCAAGTCTATAAATTGAAGAATCTATAATTGACTTCCCAATTTTTGAACACTGGATGACAAAATAAAAAATACCTGTGCGAAACATAGTGAAAATTTAAACATTTCTGTTTAATTTATTTATGTTTCGTTCTAGTGATAATGATGCATTTCAGAGATTCTGAGTTTTATTAAGTAGTTTCAAAAAGATTATAGTTAGTAATAACCTACCATTACACCATCAGTTTCCTGTAATAAGTTCTATGTAATCTCGTTTAAGGTTAGTTTTTTTACTGAAGAGCCTTGGGCGGCTATGTATCAAAATCAATAGGGATTTTTCTTATAACAACCAACATCTAATGTTAAAACCTTTCTTACCCTCTACATTATCTCAATGACTGACGCACAGGCGAACCTCTCTAAAACTTTTTTATTGTAAACCTTCTTTAACTTGTTCTTGCTGAATATACCTTACTGAATATAAATGATTTTTTGTTTTAAAGTTCTATAAACTAACTTTTAAGTATCTCACATTTTGTAGATCAAATTCTAGATATTTTATCATTATAATTTGATTATCCTTATTTTGTCTAAGCCATTCATAAATTTAATCAACATGTTTTAAGAAATTATTGTCAGAAAACCATTAATGTGCTAGCACATCTAGATGTACATATTAAATCAGTCAGTATTAATGTCAGTCTTAAAAATGTAATATTCTGAATTATTTCAAAATTCATTTTAATTTGCTTAACTTAATTGGAGATTCATTAATAAAAAAACAACTTATCATAAAAAAAGTGCAATTTCAAATTTAACAGGATATAATATAATTCTTCAATGTCTCTGAAAACCATCTTCTTTATTTACTTACGATATTTCGTTCCTTTAGATAAGAAAATTCTTCATGTTTACATATGAGGATATGAAAAAAACTTCCTTCTTTCTCTAAAATTTCTAAATTAGTTATAAATATAGCAACAATAATAAATTTATTTATATATCTCAAGATTGATTATGTGATTGAATAAAGCTAGGCGAACACACGGCGATATTAGGGCAATATGATTGGGACAAGTTGGGCCAATTTGATTGCGGCCAACTTCATCAACCGCGAACACGTAGTTTCTTCTGAACCAATATTGGTTTGAATATCGGTGGTTACGGCGCTTCGTGTGTCACTAGGGAGCCCTAGTAATTACACACTAAGTGCGAACGCCTTATAAACACACCACACGAGCATAAATGCACTGGGAACAAGATTCCCAGCAATTGTACGACATCGGTTTTATTTATACAATTTATTTGCGAATAAAATGGGAGCTGTATGTATGTCTGTATGCATGTATGTATGTATGTTTATAGGGATATGCTTTCAAACGCACTTCCTGTTCAGACAGGATACCCTAAGGATTTATTAGAGTTTCTCTCTTAATCCCAGCAAGTTTTAAGAAGTTTTTAATTTTATTCAGATCTAAGTTTTACTTGAATCCTAATATGTGATCCAGTAATTCATCCTCCTCCCACTTATTTGGGTTTATGTTAATATTTTTTAAGAGTTCGGTTCTCTCTTTTCCGAAGCATGGATATCTTAGGATGAAATGTTTATTCTAATTTCTTCTGTTTCGTAATATTCTGCTAAATATCCTAATTTATCTACCCATTTGCTTTTTTCTGTTGTATTTGCAAACACCTTTCTAGACCATCTATTTTTATTCATGAAAGTCAACCTCCCCAGATATTTTAATTTGCTTGAAGCTTCTCTGCTAAATAACGATGACCACTCCATTTCACTTTGAACTGCCGTAGTAGGTGTCAAATTGTTCCCTCCTATTAGTTTTCTTCCAAACGTGTTTGGGATATTTGTCAATTTGTGAAGTTCGGTTTCTGTGTTAATTATAGTTTCGTTACCATATGTTAGAACAGGCACAGCCAATGATTTCCTTAATATTCTACCTACTTCTACTTTATTGTAGCTTTTATTACATATGCCCCTTATCCATCCCCTTAGTTTATTTGCTTTAGCTATTGTGTTGTTTGTATGTGTGTTTAAAGATTTGTCCCTCATTTGTTATTAATATTCCGAGGAAATTGATATTCATTGGTTTCTTTAATTTCCCGATTATTAATTTGCCAGTAGTTTTTCTCAACTACATTACAATTTATTACTTCGCTTTTGTTGCAATTGAATTCCATTTGAAAATCTTTTGCGAAGCTTCCTGCCGTATTTAGTAGGCTCTGTAAATCCTTTGTATTATCGGGAGCTATCCAGTGCAAGCGTACCTGCGGTTAAGCCTAAAGTGTTACGAACGGACGGAATCGATCGAGTATTAAACTCCTTACCGCGGTAGAAATCCATTAAGATTCTTTCATTATCAATTGACAAAATATTGTTGTTTGAATTATCTTTTTTGGGCCGCCCATGTTGCAGATTTTAAGCCTTCTCTCTCACAAAACATGTCGGCGGCAGCGAGTGATTTTCCGATTTCCCAAGCCCCGCCTTCCTCTGACGTCAGTATTGTCACATGATTTCATCCGTTCATTTGATTCGCTGTCGTACAACCAATTTTTTGAGCCAACTAATCTTGGGTCAATATTACTCCTTTCGTAGCGACAATAAAGTTGGGGCAATATTTTTCAGATTGGGGCGATCAAATTGGGGCAAACGGTTGCCAGCGATCAAATTGGACCTGATTGTCCCAAAATATCGCCGTGTGTTCGCCTAGCCTTAGCCAATGGGAAATTTAAAAATGTGGATTGAATAAATAAGTAAATATTATGTTCAGGAGGGCAGGGGGAGGGGGGGCACTATCTAGTGTTGAAGACAAGAAGTGAAAATTAAGAAATAATTAATGGAACAAATAAAATAGTCTTACCTTATTTAATCAATTCACTAATTTAAATTTCCCATTGGCTTATTCAATCTCATGATCAATCTTGGGATATATAAATAAATGTTCCCTCCCTTTCCCCCTTAAGCTGATGATAACCCGATAGTTAGCGGGTTGAAACTGTCTTGATACGTATTTTTATTGTTTTTCAATTTTAATATAGGAATCATTTTTCTTAAATGTGTGCTCATCATTTTTAAACAAAATGTCGTTGTCTAAAAGGATTTCAACCGCACACATTAAATATTATTTTAATTTTTACAAAATATCAATGATCAATTTCGTGCTTAATCGTTACATACAAATCTTTGTTTAAATTTTATCTGTTAATTTTCCTTTATTTTTCCTGTGTTTCTTTATATAGTTAACTCAGGTGTATTACGGGTTGGCATCACACACCTGGGTTTGCGCCACACACTTCATGGTCAGTTTGCCAGATTATTCCCTATCCCGTAGGAATTTCGAAAAATCCGACCTTATTCCTTGTCGACATCATAAAGGGAACCTCTGTGCAAAATTTCAGCTTTCTAGGTCCAATGGTTTGGGGTGGGCGTTGATGAGTCAGTCAGTGGGGGAGTCCGGAATTTTCTTTTTATATAGGTAGATTTTTATGAATTTTGTTTTGTTAAACTCATTGATTATTTCGTTATAGATTACATTTGGATCTATCATTTTCTCTTTTTCAACTCTTATTATCCGAGATTCGTTGTTTACGTATTATTCCTAGTGTTTCGATATCATGCTTATTTATGAAAATATGATCTATATTTGTTTTCGTATTTCCATGAATTGTACATTTGTTCTTGTTGTTCCGTAAAGACAATTTTTGAAACCATTATTGCACATAAGTTTTAGGTATTTCTGTAGCCTACTGCATTGTTTTTATTCATTTTGAAAAGATCTACATTTACGTCGCCAATTAGTATAGTTGTACAGTTGCTTAATATATTTTCATTTTTTATGAATAGATTCTCTAATTCTTCAGTAAATTTACCTTTCTTTGTGTTTTGTTGGTTTATTTAGGGCTAAAATGTTAATATTTTGTGTTTGATAACACAAACACATTTTGGTAACGAAACATATTAGGTTTTATAACAAAACTTCATGATAAATAAAATTCTTGAATCATTTTCCAACATATTTCCTTGCTCCGACGTTTTAGTAATTTATAATTTAACATTTTGCTTATAGAATGACAGACAGAAAAACCTTTTTTATAATACACGTTTTTATAATATATAATAATAATAGCCGGGTACCGTCGCCTCGCTCCGGAACCCTTACACATATAGCATTCAAAAAACAAACTTTATTTATTTAGCAAATTAATGTTGCGATCGTCAGAGAATATATAACTTCCCAGCCCGTTGTGGCTTCTCCGAATAAATTGGATGTAGTGCGGGTCGGCGTCACACACCGAAAATTCACATTTTTGCATGTATCTTGCAAACGCTGAAGCGTTTGTGAATAAGTGATACATCGTTCGATAGAACTTTTAAATGCTAACATTTTTTTGGAAACCAAAAACTTTTTTCGAAAGATTTTTGTAGCATTTTGTTTGTCTTAAAAAGATCGACATTTTATCCATTTACATCAGTGCTCCGCAACCGGTGTGCCACGGCACAATGGTGTGCCGTGAGCCTATACAGGTGTGACGCGGTCAAATAAGACAATATTATAACTAAATAGTTTTTCTACAATAATACTATAAATAAATAATATAAATAAATAAAATAAATAAATAAATAAAACAATACTAAAAAGCGAAGTATGCTTTGTGTATATATCTATATATTTTAGTTTTTGATGTGCCGCGGAATTCTAGGAAAAACTTTGGTGTGCCGTAGGTGAGAAAAGGTTGCGGAGCACTGATTTACATAACCAATCTATCTCTTATAGTTTTGTCACAAAATTAGAAAAACTTAGTCTTATGACAGACAGAATAACGCTTTTATAATATAAGATTGCATAATGGTGTTTGACTAAAATCGTGGCAATGTTGCGATCTAATGATGACAATGAAAATTGTTCTCCATAAATTAGTTGAATTCAATAACATCTGTATCGACGTGAAAAAACAAAACAAAATAAACAAACTCTAAATGCTTCAAACTCTTATATATATTTTGTATACAACATTCATATGTATGTATAACCCTCATATGTAAGCCTGAAGAAGTTTCTTGTTTAAAGGAACAAAATTTCGTAAGTAAATAACGAAGATGTTTTTCAAAGACATTGAAGAATTATGTTGTATCCTTATATGCTTCGAATTGTGGCTTCGAAGTTCAATCATCAAATTTATTTCAATTTTAAAATTTTGTTTGAAATTTTTTTTAAAGAAACATCTGTAAAAAGGAATTTATTGAATTTAATGAGATCATACGAAGTCTTACATGTAAGTGTCAATTTCAAAAAGAAATTTTTAATAGTTGAAACTGAAATGTAAACATTTTTGCTGATATTACTTTATTAGAAATAGTGGCGTATTAAAGATATAGACGTTATATCATGTGAATAACTGTAAATAATTAAACTATAAGTTTTGTTTATACAATATTAGGCGTATGTATTTTTTATGCATATGGAATTCATTTGAGGCTGGCGGAGGTCACCCCATTAATTTCCCTGATTTATTTTTAATGTGTATGTATTGTTTATTTTATATTTCTTGAGGTGCCTCATTCTTTTTCACGGTTAATTCTATTGACCTCCATATTGTGACCTTGCTGTTTACTGGCGACTACTCAACCGATGATTGCCAATAAAGCGGGAAACGTCGTTCTGAGATCTCACTATAGTAAACACTTAGTTTCAACATTTGTTATTTATACAACTTTAAATAATGTTTATCCATTGACTATATAATTTCTTTAAAACACTCAAAGCCCTACAAAAGATTTCATGGATTTAAAACAAATCTTTGCAACATAAAAATTCAAATTCAAGCGAAATTATTAATATCATTGTAAAGTGCACGTTAAAAGTATATTTCAAAATTACAGTGCAATCTGTGAAATGTTTCATTAATTTAAGATCTCTAAAGTATATAACTTTAATACTTTTAAATGCAATTAAGTAGCAGAAAGATTAGATGATTGTTTTTGATTTTTGTTTTTACTCATAAATTAAATTAATTAAATCTAGTACTTTTTTTCAGATATTTCTTACTATTCTTTTTCAGATCACTTAGCAATGTTCTTATTGAATGTCTTTGTGATTGCGATTCTTTTCACAAAATGTCATTGTGATGATCTTTGTGAACCTTCATCGAAGTGGATGAGAAAATCTAATGTAGAGAAAAATGGAAAAATGATTGTGAAATGGAACTTCACAGATAACGACATAACTGTGATGATGATTGCTCAGACAACAGGATGGGTTGCAGTTGGATTCGGACCCGTAAGGGAAAACTTTGTTGATTTTGCTATAGGATGGATCTCAAACAATAAAACGTTTTTAGAAGTAAGCAGATTAATTATTTTCCAAGATTTTGATATTGGTTAATTATTTCGATACTTATATCTATTAATATAAAAGCAATGCAATGTAAATTAAATTTTTGATAGATTTTATTTAAAAGACTTTTTTTTATATCTTTTGAAATTTCAGTTTTTTCCTGCGTTTAGTTATTAGTGATTGTAAAATTAAATTATTTTCTTCGTCTCTTAGGACCGATATATGACTAATAGTATTGAGGAACCAACTCTGGATACGACGCAATCTATTGAACTAATAGCAGGAAATGAAACCAAAAATCTAACTTACTTCTGCTTCAGAAGAAAACTTCTTGCATGTGAAGATCAAGATTACACATTATCAGTAAGATTAATTTACTTATTATTATCAAACATGCATAACAAATTAACATTAACAAAGTTGACACCAAAAATTATTTTGATTATACTTTATACAGAGAGCATATTTTGATAATATGCTGATTTATTTATTATTATTTTTTTACTTTTATCTAAGTAAAAGAAACAAAAGTTGACTCCACAGATTTCGACTGAATTTATGCAAAGTCAATGGCCTGACCTTTAACACTTACGATAATCTTTCAATCTTCTAGTTAGTGGAAGTCAGTCCTTTTTAATGTTTCAAAGGCATATTTGAGTTATACTCTCGCTCTTTTTTGACTTGTTATTATAAGTTGTTAGTTTACTTCAATAAATGCCAGTGTAGAAATATAGTTTATGGAAATAAATAGAAAATGCAAAACTATCAATTTCTTTCGAATAGATAAGGAATTGGTAAATAAGAGGATACCTCCTTCGATAATTGAAGTATTCCAAATATAAAAAAATAATTTTATGTTCAGGCTCGAAAACAACTTTGGGTTCCCACGATCAGTAGCTGTTCTCTCTCTCATCTAGAACAGTTTCCAATCTCAAGCTGGGCCTGTTTAGAACATAAGCCTCTCCACCTAGGCCTTACCTCTCAGCATCTCTCCGTTGTTACCCTGTTCCAGTCCTCCCCCCTCATTCGGACACATTCCTCCACTCCCTTAATCCATTTATCCGTTGGTCTTCCCCTTGGTTTTTTTCTTCTGCATCCTCATTTCATGCATCCTCCTGGGAATCCTTTACTCTTCCATTCTCTTTAAGTGTCCATACCATCTCAGTCTAGAAGTCTCGATCCTTCCCTGCAGGGGCTCCTCTTTCACTATCTCCCTGATCCTTTCATTCTTAACACTATCTCTTCGAGTAACTCCTAACCTACCCCGAAGGAATTTCATTTCACTAGCCGTCAATCTCCTTACATCTCTTTTCTTCATTAGCCATGTTTCCGATGTCACTATAGGGACATAGTAGCATCGATGCAACACTTCCTTGCTTTTTTTGCGGGACATCCTTATTCCACACAAAACTCCTAACGCACAGTAGCTGTTAGTGATTATAATATCAATGCTCTAGGAATAAGAAGTATTATGTTTATTTAAAGACTGTGGAAATCCAATTGATGAGGAGTAATGAAATTCGGAAATTGCTATCGGCAAGATTATCGTTTATGAACAGAACATATCTTAGACATACAGTGAAAGAATGAAACAAGATTTTCAAGCTTATGACTCATATTTTACAAATTTGTTAAGATTGAAAAATACTTTAGATATTTAAAGATTTCTTTAACAGTCGCTTTAGTTTAGTAATTTCGAATTTCGGATAATATTCAATTAATGCTTCTAAACAATTTTTAATCCTAACTCAGGAGTTTTTTTTTTTTTTTTTTATTAAATGTTAACCAGTCCTATTAGGTGCAATTAGATTAATTACACCTGTGTTATAGGTGCTGGAAATTTGTTATATGACTTATAAAGTTGAGATTAAAAGCAGAGATTAAAAGTTTTTTCTTATTTTATCATTAATTATATCATAGATTAATTGATTTTTAATGTATTTAATGCTGTTACTAGTATAATTTTCCCAATTTATTTGACTAAATAATTTAAATTTGACATAATTGTCTAATCTTAGACCAAAATTATTATTTGGTTTATTAATTTCAAAAATATTTAACCAATTATTTCTAGTAATAGAATAGAAATACCAATGTTGTAGTTTTGTTTTTTGTCTCTAATTTTGTAGAAATTGTTCAAAATAGTTTTATAAATAAATTTTTCTTCTATTTTTAATATTTTATATTAATAACGAATTTTTAATTTTTGTTCAGAAGTTTCGTTTTTATAATTAATGTAAATATTATTAAAAATCTTTAAAATAAAAGTTGTTTAGCAATATTCGTCATGAAGGGCTTCCATTAAAAATGCGTTATTCAAATTCTTTTATAATTACAATTCATTGGTTTCGAATTAGAATAAATATTTAAAATAAAATAAATTTAAAATAAATATTTATTTAATCGCTGTTTAAAAAAAAAAAAAAAAAAAAAAAAGCAGCATTACAATATACTATTTTTTATTTTAAAGATAAAACATGATACATGTAGACGTAGCTGAACAAATTCATTATACGCTCATAAACACAATTCTTCCACACTTAACAACATTTCTTCTCTAAACATGAAACTACATCAGGTTACATGCTGGAGGAAAAGAAATAATCTTCTCTTTCTCCCTTCGATTTCGTTTTAATACAAAAAATTTAATGTGCAAGCTATCAGAAATTATTTCTTTTTCCTCCAGTATGTAACCAGATGAAGTTTCATGTTTAGAGAAGCGAAATACTGTGAAGTTTAGAAGAATTATACGTTTTATGATGTATATTGAAGAAATAGAATTTTTTCTTGTATAACATTTATCTTTAGCGAACGGATGTAAATAGAACTCATTATGTACAAAGGAAATTTCATAAAATAATTTCAGGAAGAATTAAGAAGTAAAAAGCCACCGGAGCATGTACGGTCAAGCAAATTGGGAATCCCACATAGAATTTTTGATAGTTTGCACATGCTTAAAAGTTCTATATTATACCGAATTGTGAGGAGGAAAGAGAATATTATTATTTTTTTCTTCCAGCATGTAAGCTGATGAAGTTTCACGTTTAGAGAAACGAAATATTGTTAAGGTTCTGACTTAAGTAAATGCAGGCGACTGCAAGCCTTTCATTTCTTTTATATACTTCTTTTTCCAATGCACTTAAAATTCTGAAAATTTAAAAAGAACTTGTGAAGCATCTGGAATTTCTACTTTCTTGTTTTTAATTATCAAAATGTTCTTCATTTCATTCAATAAAAATTCAATAATAGCCAATTTTTTTTTTATAAAAAACTTGACGAAAACCTGAAATGATAAAGAATTTGTAAAATAATGATTTGTATTGAAAGTATTTATTATTAGTGCAATAGTTAATTTTTAAAAAAATAATTTTTCTCACACAATTTTTTATATAAAAACTTAATTTTTATTTTTTTTTAAATTAACTGTTGCAGTAATAATAAATATTTTAAATACAAATCATTATTTTACAAATTGTTTATCATTTCAGGCTTTGGTCAAATTTTTTTTAGTTAAAAATACTGAGTAATATCTCGAAAACACCCAAAAAATTGACTGTTTCTGAATTTTAATTTAATTAATTACAGAATATCTTGAAATTTAAAAACAAGTAAATAGAATTCCCAGAAGCTTCGATAAAATTTTATAGAAATAGAAGTTATTTTAAATTCATTATATTTAAAAGAATATGCTCTTCTGATAAAATCCTCACCAGATGTTTGAAGCTACTCTGTCGAGAACGAGGTATTTAAACAAATAAAAAAAAAGGATCATTTCTTTAAATACTTGAAAGAATCAAACCAAAATCAACCAGTAATTTTATGAAAAATATCTAACAGTCATTAAAATCAATCGTGAAATAGGCTTTCAATAAGCAAAAAAGAAATTAAACGCTATTGATTTAAGTAAATGAAAATAATAATTGCATCTAATGTAGCGTGACTGAATTGCAAAAGCTTTTCATATACTACTTCCTGTTCTAGAAACTGTATTTCTTCAGATCATCATTAAGTGAATGTTAGCATGAAGTAAATCCTTTTAAAAAAATATTTAGATTTCCTTCCCAACCTTTTCTTTTCGATTAGTAACTTATTTTGTGTAATACACTACTCATTTTAAGTAACTCAATCTTTTTTCAGAATTAAAATTCGTGATTAATTTTTCTTGTTATTTTTACATAGTAGATTTAATTATGTACTTAGTAAAGTCAATGAATTTCCATCATTACAATTACGAAATTGTGAAATCGTTTGTTACTCAATAGCAATCAGCAAACATGTTGGCATTTAGTTGTAATTTTTATAACTAGGCTAAGTAATAGCTTTTTTTTCGTTAATGCTGTATCAAAAAAGGATTCTAAACGATATCATTATATTTTCTTTTTCCACAGTGCAACATTTAAATAAAATTAATAACTGTTCTGAGGTATTATTGATTAAAATTAGAATGAATTATCACTTAAAAAGAATAAAACACACTGGCCTCTCACCTCTGAGTACAAGGTTCGGTTCTCATGTGGGTTTCGTTGATGGTGGCGATCCGCGCTGGGCAGGTATTTCCCGGGATTCTCCCGTTTCCCCTGCATTTCTCACACCAGTCTTTCTCAGTCTTTCTCTCCGTCTGTCCTTTCCGTGGGATAGCACAATAGATCTTTCAGGTCGTAGTGCTCGGCTGTCAACCCACCCATGTTCACCACATTAAATTACATTAAGAAGAATAAAAATACATTCGAGAGCCAGTAAATACATTTAAAATGCAGTAATTGGAAATTGATATTACTAGATTCTATATATTAATAACCAAATTAATAATATCCCAATTTCTTAAATTTTATTCTCCTTCAGGATGGAACCATTAGAGTTAGTTGGTCGTTTGGGGATAAAGATCCTTCTGATGGAAAACTTCAGTACCAAAATTCTACGAAAGGAAAAACATCGCTAAAGGTATTGAGTGTGGTTTATCCAAAGCCATCATCAGAAACATATTCTCTGCAGGCTCCAAACGTAAGTAATCACGAAGAAATTATTTTGTTTTTTCACTCTGCTTGTTGTAAAAGACAATCAGTAAACGTTAGAAAATTTATAAGAAATGTCTATTAACACCAACTTTTATTAATAGATAGTTGTTTCGTAGTAATTGTGATGTAATTTGTTACTCTTAATAATCAACAAGTAATAAATTGCTGTAATTATTAATCAATTATGGAACATTCACTTGAATTAATCTATTAAAGTTATCATAAGCAAAAGCTTTAGATCGTTTACTTATTTTCATTTTTTCTGTCTAGACTACTTTAAGTTCAAAAATGGGTTCAACTGTATACTGGTATTCATATCACAAAGTTCCACCAATGACCAATCAATATTATATGTTGGGAGTAAGTATCCATCTTGTACTTTTTTAAACATTCTTAGTTCCTTCAAACATAAAACAATGTTGTATAGAATTAGTGTTCAACCATTTTAAAGTTTAAAGTTTACAGGATCTGCATTTGTCCCTTTCATGAACTAAAGAAGATTTACTTCAGTAAAATAATATTATTTTCAATTTTATTATTATTTAATGATTATTTTAAGATGCTGCAAGTGTCTATTGTAAAGCCAGAGGCTTAATAAATGACTATCGGCAGAAGAGAAAGAGGAGAAAACAGAGACAGACGCAGAGAAGAAAGTAAATGTACAGCATGACCTGGGGATTCGAACCCTGACTTAAACAGGATGCGCATTTGTTAACATCAGCACTGCGGAACGGACTTGCGAGGCTGGCGGCAACTATGGATTGACCCACTCATTATGTCCGTTGCCGCCGTGCTCTGACATGCATATTTTGGAAACCGATGACTACAAAACATGAGTTAATAGCAAACATTTTTTTTTGTAGTAGAACAGTATAGTTCAATATAAATAGTCATTACAAATTACAAATTACAAAAAATAAATGCAACGTACAATTTGAATTTACTCAGACTGCTGATTTTAGAAATCATAGGTAATTATTTTACGATCATTTCGGAGAGACACGAGCAGACGACCTCAACAATTCACTTTCAGTTTCTTTGTTTTCTTTATTTTGACTTAGAAATCTCTTATCTTTTCTTACATATGCTTACTAAATATCTATACTCCGATAATTAAATACTTTTTGCATCTTCACTAAGAAATTAAAAAAAAAAAGAATCGAGTGAGAAAACGGATGCGACTCTTCGTTTAAGGAACGCAAGTGTTTCATGATTGCCTAAAAATGATAGTTCCCGCCACGCTCATAAGACAAAGTTATTGACCTGCCGCTGATTCCGCTACCCCTTATCTTTAAGGCTACTGCGCTTTGCGGCAACAGACTTCTGCAGTCTTGATACCACAAACTGTCACTGAAGACCGTTGAAATCTGCTGATGTCCATTCTTCTTTGGTTAATGCGCGCCGGGCTTTCGGTGCAGCAGCCAAATCAGGTAGACCACCGCGTCTACAATGGATTTAAACTTAAGTGGAGTAAGGAAACTATAAAAAAATAAATTACAACAAATATTACTTTTTCATTCATAATTCTGAAAAAATGTTATAGATAATAATGAAAATACATCTTTATTGGATTGCCACGCAAAAATTTACGGTTTCAAACATTAATTTCTAGTTATCACTTGTAATAAATGAGATAAACTGTATTTTAAGTTTTGTAATTGAATAATTTTTTTATTCTTTTTTTTTTTTTTTTGGAACTATCAAGTTTAGGTCAATATCCCAAAATTCTTCTGCTCAATTTCAAAAATCTTTCAGGATTAATTCTGTCATCTCATCTTTTGACATCTTCTGTATTAGAAATTAATGAAAATTTACAGAAGGCAAAACACGGAATCCTTTCTCCACTTTTTTAATATCATATATCAACCGACTTGTTTTCGGTTACGGAAGCGGCGAAACTCCAAATTTTTGTCATTATAACCCTACAAAGGTTTAGAACATAAAATATTGTTATATATTACACGCCCTCTTGAACGGTAGCTTGCAAATATCATCTTATTTCTAAACAATCTCCGCTTGTTTATTTATATGAAATATAAAATATTATAATGTAAAATATATAAAATGATATGCTAAGAAAATAAAGACTTTGAACAGGCAATACAGATATTCTCTGTCCAATGCCTAGTAACTGCATTACCTAGTGCTTGACATCAAAAACTAAATAAATTTAAATAGTGAAGATATTTTAGAAATCAGGGTAATCATTTTTGTTTATAAAAATAAAAAAAATTTCATCAACTAAAGGTAGCCGATTTAAGTCCAAGAATCTACATAAGCCATATATCATATAATTAGTAATATTTGTAAAGAAATACATAGATAGCAACAGTTCTGAATAGGATGCCCTTAATCTCTCAGCTAGTATTAAAAATAAACAAACAATTTCATTGCTGTAATTCATAAATCATTCACCCAACTTTTTTTAATAATTTAATAGGATTTGTGTTTAAATAAGTACTACATAACCTGATAAGAAATATATTTTTATTATGAGTATAAATACTTCATAAAGTAATGAAAATTTCTTTCCATAAATATAATGTAATTTCTCTCAGTTTGATGTAGTAATTGCCAACCAAACTAAAGGGATTGTTCATCACATGGGTTTGTACACTTGCGATTCTACAGAAATGGCTAAAGTTTTCGACTCAATTGATCCTCAAGGCTACAATTTAGATGACAAACGTAATACACCACTGTTGAAATACTGTAGGACAATCATAGCCATTTGGGCACAAGGAGGAGAGGTAAGATAACATTTGATATCGAGAAATTTTAAGATATTAAACGATATAAAATAGTCTTCTATCTTATATGCAGGACTTATCTAACCTTGGAAAGAAACCATCAGAAAGTGCGTCTAGAAGAGATAAATTCATCTATTTACATCTGGTTTCTGTTTATGCTTAATCTAAATGTCATACATGATAAGAATAAAGGAGTTTTCAGATTCACTATCAATAGTTACTTACTAAAATAGTATTTATAATTACAGTGTGGCCGGGAAGTCCCCGTACCCCTTAATAGCACTAACATAATAGGGGCGATGAAAACTTCCCGGCAACCCTGTACTAATTGCAAGAGATTTTTTGTAGGAGGCATTTATTTTATGTAATTCAAGCAAAGCATCTTTATTTCCTAGTAATCCTAGTATATCCTGTATCTTATCGTGGTTAATGGAATCAAGTAGGAATGCATATTCTAAAATGGAATGTTAGTTATATCAAAAAAAAAAATATTATTTTCTACTACTACTACTGTTGAAGATTTGTATTTCCCTATTCACTCCTTTCTCCAATTGGATGATTAAGCTGTGTGTGTGATGATATGCACGCATATATTCAACACTACAGGAAAGCTTATAACATTTTAAGATAACTTTCTATTTTCGACAATTCTGAAGCTAAATTTTTCCTTTCAAATGTGCTAATGTCACTTTAACTGTCACCTCGAGAAACCTTCTCTAAAGCTTCAGGAGGTTCAGTTTGAAATAAATATCACGAGCAAGTTATTTGTATATAGATAAAAAAAGTTCTGAAATTTTTATGTTCTTGTTTATTCATTTTTATATTTATTCAGGTAAAAAGACTCAATTTACTTCATTGAATACTTTTCAGGATCAGTACTTCCCACCATCAACAGGAACACCTTTTGGAAGTCCAAATACTACAACTTACTACAGGCTAGAACCACATTTTAATATTGCTCCGGAACAACAAGGTATGAGTTCATTGTAGAAACTGGGTTGGGAAACGTTTTTGGCTCTATGTATTTCCTATTATATTTGTAATATCATTAAAGAATTATAATAACTAATTAATTTAAATTTATAATTATTAATTCAAATAATCAGCATTTGTCAATTCGAATTTATTCTAATGAACTCTAACACATACTGCGTAATAGTAATGACAATACTGAGGGCAGAAAAATAGTGGAAATTGTTTGTTAATGTGGAGATGGACCACCAATGAGCAGCCACAGTTTGACGTAGAATAGACGCTATTCCATAAGCTTTCTATAATATTAAAATCCGCTGACTACGGACATCAGGGCAGTTGCTTTGCATCACCTTTTTACTCTACAAACCAAAACTCTACAAACCAACTTCTTACTTTACAAGCATTCATGCACTTTGCAGAATGGAGTGGTAACAGTATCGGCCTGAAACCATAGATAGCCATCAGAAAAGATTATCTGCACCATTACGTCAGCATGATCATGGAGAACATTTGATTTCGTTTCAATTGTTAAAGGCTCTTTAGATTAACTAAAAAATTCTAATTAAATGTGTTCCAATATTTACCGGCCCACATCATCAGAGACCCGATTCTCTTGAAATGCAAACTATTACTGATGAACTGTTTCATTTGAAATGGGATTTTTTAGAGGAACATTTATGTTTGCCGTGGCTCTATGCTTATGGCGCAGAATCATTGCTAGATATCTTCTTTTTCCATCTATAGTTTCCCACGTTTAGCTGCAACGAACTTGTCTGTCTAATATACAACCATATTGGTAGATACCGTAAAAACTCGTTAAGTTGTCACTCAAGGGACCAAACATTTTTGACGACTTAGGCGGAGTGGGAAATTTTATAAAAAAACCCACTGAAATACAGTATTTTCTTGAATTGCTGTAGGATTCGGTGAGAAAAACAAGATTTTCAGAAACCAATTCATGCAAATGAATGAGTGGAAAATAAAAATAAAGAACACTTTACATAGTTAACACATTTTAATCGTTTTAAAAGAAAGCCAATGTCTGTCTTTGAAACGTTCAGCCAATTATTGCTGCCTCCGAAATCTTCAATGTTCAACTCCTTAGCAATTTCCATGGCTTTTTTTTGAGAATCATGGCAGAAATCGGCACATTTTGCGATCTGGCATATTTTAGCCATCGAACTAAAACCTCCTGGATCTCGTCAAACTTCGATTTCCTCATTCTGTTTCTTATGTTTTTGCAGTCAGCTTCTTCAATTACTTGTTTCGATGATAGAATATCGTTTAATGTAGTCCTGGGAATATGGTGTTCGTTGGCAAAAGCTGTTTTCGAAACATTTGATTTTTCAGAAAGTGCAACTAAGTCTTGTTTGTTTCTTTAAAAGATAACGAGGTAAGTTTTCGTTTCCCTTGCATGTTAAAAACGTAATCGAACCACGAAATTGCAAGAGAAGAAATAGCCCTTAAAGCGGGGCTTACTCGCTATGAAATGAAGTCACACTCAGAGCGGTGAAGAAAAACGTCTATACGCGACAGAGACGAAGCGAGAAGTGTGCTTTGAATGATTAGAAGCGAGATTCCAAGAACTCAAATCCTCCAAAGGGGTAGGAAAGGAATAAAGTGACAGGCATGGTCGAAAATTCCCCGTAAAAGCTTGGCTTTCTTAAAGTGAACGGGCGGGGCTGAAAAGACAACACGATGGCATGCAAAATGGAGACGAAAGATGCTTTTGGCTATTTTTGAGGGTGACGAGTTATCCGCAGTAGAATTAAATTTGGTGACGGGTAAAGGAGAGTTACTTTCCATTATTGTGTATGAGACCTTGTCGGAACCAAAGGAAAACGACGTCTTAAACGGAGTGACGACTTATCCGGGTGACGACTTAACGAGGTTTTACTGTATTAACATCTCTTTTTGTTACCAAGTATCAACTTAATGAGCTCATTTTTCGTGAGGGGTATTTTGAATTAATATTAGTATCTAAAAAGACCTAACTGTTTAATTTATTTTTATTGTTTATTTTTCATAAGTTTCTAAAATTGTAAAAGTATTAAAGAATTTGATGTGTTTAAGTTCTTTTAGTATGTTTGTGTTTGTGTATTTGTATTTTCATTATTATTCATACTTAAATTTGTCGACATCTTGGTTAATAATATTATTATAAGATTTTGTTTATGTATTTAATCTGAAGCGCCTGTGGATACATACAGTAATTCTGACAATCTTAGCTTCCACTGCGATGAAGCCTTAATTTAGAAAATTCAGTTAACTTTTCTCAGAAACAGCAACGCTTCAGTAGGAGTTAGGACCAAGAAAAAGTTGGAATGAACCAACAACTTATTCGAGAGTGGAAATTGCCCTAGGAAGAATACAAGAATAAATAAGAATGAAAGAAAAGATTGGACTTTAGATGACCAACATGTGGTTAAGCAACGCTAAAACGGAACAAAATTAAATTCTAAAATTTACGAAATCTAAAAAGTTCCTAGTCATGATATCTCTTCTGTAAATCTAAAGCTTCCCGTAATCTTTAATTTAAATAATTCAAAACATTCTTTATTTTTAGAAATACGATATGAATGTCAATTCAGTCACTCGTTAAATTTGATGATTCCAATTACAAAATTCAAATTTTTATCAAATTTAATCAAATTGATATTGATTAAACCAAATTTAATAATTTATTATTAATCAATTTTAAAATTGTGTAAATTAGAAATGAATGTCATCTATCGTTTTATTGCTAAAATATATTGTTGAAAATACAGTAAAACCCCGTTATTACGCTCGTCAAGGGACCATGAACTACAAGCGTAATAAGCGGGATAGCGCTATAGACGGGAAATGATTTATGAGATGGGAAAAGATTTGGACATCATTTTACAGGCAACATATATGATTCTGCAATAGATATACTGCAAATATGAGCTTATTTCCTATTAAAAAGATCTTTGATTGTGGTTTGCCGAGTGTGTGTGCTACTGTTATGAATTATGACATTTTCAATGCAGTTCAGGTAACTATTAACATCAATTGATACACCACTAGGAACAATACTAATATATTTTCGGAGCAGATTTAGTGCACACTACGTTTTTACGTTTGCAACAACCCTTCGCTGCATCGGTAATTGCATCCCTGTTTTTCGTTATTGTTCGCAGACTGAACGAGGGAATTCCTAGAGATTCTGCGAAATCCTTCTGACTTCTGTAGAATTCTCGTCATACTTACGGAGAATTTGCAATTTTTCACTTATAGAAAGGGATTTCCGCTTCGACATTTTGCACAACTGTATCACAAAAAGAATCTTTACAGTGATACATTTCTTTTCGATACAAAATTTCCGATATAAAAAAGCGCTACAAGCGGGATTTGAAGCGTTATAAGAGGGTAAAAGAATACAGAGATATATAGCAAATTCTAGGGACCGTATAAAAGGAGCGTAAAGAACGGGATAGTGCTATAAGCGGGAGCGTAATAACGGGGTTTTACTGTATTGGTTATTAATTCAAGAAGGCTGTAAAGTTGCGTTTAGTTTTAAGGTTAGACAATGAGGATTCAATCCGAGTAACTCATTCAGTTTAACTCTTTACTTTATGTACAATTTTTAAGGCAATTTTTTGAACTGTTTGCTTAAAATTTTCTGAATTCCAGAGTTTAATGAAAACTTATCATGTAATAACTTCATTGTATCAGAGTTTAAAAGTAGCAAATACTATTTCAATGAATTTTCTTTATGTACCGATACATTTTGTAATCTTCACATATTTTTCATATGACAATTTATATTTCGTATGCTTCTTATCTGAGCATTAACGACAATTATATTAAACTAAAATCTCAGTTTTTAGCTGAGAAAGAGTCTGTGAAATTCCTAAACAATGAAGTGTTGTCAAATAGCTACGAGAAATAGGAATAGCATTTATTTATTTAAAAGAAATTCTAAAATTACATGGAGAATTCTAATAACACATTTCCTGTTCATGATATATAATTAATGCAATTTCTTCTTTATTCAGAGGTCACAGATAATTCACTTATGAGACTTTACATCACAAAAGATAAACCAAAAAACATTTTGGCAATTTTGTTTACTGGTTTTCAAATTGGCCCTGTGTTGGTTATTCCTCCAGGACAAAAGAATTTTTCAGTTATTGCAGGATGTCAATCGAAATGTCTACAGGAGGTACGTCATTAATTATTGCTCAAAATTTAAATTGTTGTAGATATTTTAAAATATTTTTGCTAAATTTTTAGATTTTTTTTTTGAGAGGTCATTGTTTAGCTTGGCTGTTTTTGTTTTGTATGTTGTCCCATTTTACTGAGCTAGGTATAGTGGGCAAGTCAGACTGAGGACAGTTATGAAACTCGAGACAGTACTATCTCAAATTCCCAGTTTCCAATACGAAAAATAGCTCAGTGAATTTTTCTTTGGTTGTGTGTGTTTCTGTTCTCTTTATTTTTTTTTGTTTTTGTTTTGTGTAATATTTGAAAACTTCACAAAGCTTCTTTATGTTTGATAGTGGATCAGATATAAAACGAATTAACAAAAATTACAATGCTTTAATATTGGTTGTTGACCTTCAAAACGTCCATATATGCAAAAGTCGTTTTTTGCTGATTTTTTTTTTTCAATCAAGTAATTGTGAAATAGGTTACGATGTATCAAAACAGAACTGAAGCTGATAACATTAATATAAAAATACAGCATACAGATAAAATCATAATTGAAGCTCAAAACATGGTGAACAACGAAACATATATTAGAATGCCTCTTTTAACTTCCTAATTATTCAAAATAAGCTTAAAAACATTTTATACCTTTTAATTCACATTTTATCATGGATAATTTAGAAAGGAGATGGATTTAGTTTGTAGGACTGCTTGTTCAAGCAACTAGTCTCCATGACGATGTTATTCTAATAAAGTGAAATTGTCTTCTTGATGAAAATGTAAAATAATGAATTTATCGAAAGTAGTTAATAGAGTAAATAGCAGATTCATACTTCACATTTGGTAACGACAAAAGATATTATAGTCGTGCTGTATCTATCAATTTTCCAGTTTTATTAAACTGGAACACTATACAGGCACGGCCCGCCCTTACGTTATTTTGGTTCACAAAGGATTACTTAAGTTAAAAATGAACGAAGCACTATTGTTTCACTTATTGATCTATGTACTGCACGGTATCTTCATATATGTGCAGAACTGACGTAAATAACGCATTTATAAAAAAATAATTATTGCCTAGTGCATTATTTTTAAAACAAAACTATATAAACATTTAGGTATAGGTTTATCCCACGGGAGCGCTGGAGGTGTGAGTGCCAAAAAACATTGAAACATTCTGAGCCTTAATGTTTCAACTGGGGACTGCGATGAGCTTGGGTAGTCAGTCCAACTCTGACCTCCTGTATCCCTGATAAAGAAATCTGATACCATTAAGCAGAGAACTGGAAAGATGGGCATCTGGAGGAGAATTCAGCGTGGAGAATTCACCGAACATCGCGAGGTCGGGAATTGAACTCAGCTTCTCAAGATCGCAGTCAATCGCTTACCACTTGGCTACCCACTGTAACCCATATGGAAATAAATAAATTTACTAAAGCAACTATAGTAAAGCATTCCCATGTCCCACTCAGGTGATAGTTTTTAAGACTGTGGATTTTCTGTACTGAAAACAGAGAAAGGAAAAAATAGAACAATCAGTATCCACCTAACTTTTTTTTTCCTTACTTGGGCTGAGCGATGTAATGAGAAGAAATCTGAAGAGAAAGGCGTATTTTCTAAGTCATCGCAAAAAAAATTGCGATGCAGGTGGACGATCGGACGCAAGTCCAAAATAAGCGGACATAAAGCCTCGGGAATGGTGTCAAGTCCTAAGCGACGTAAATCGACATAATTCGCGTATGACTATCTATAATTTGGACTAGTCAAACATAAAGACAATTGTTTTATGTTTAGACATATATACTTGTCGGTGCTCCAGGTAGGAGATACAAAAAGTAATTGCACTCTCTCCTTTGATTAATATCATTTATGTAATTTTCTTCTTGCACGAAGAAAAGCTCATATTAAAAATTGTTACAATTTATCAAAATTGTTTTTTTTTTTATTTTTATTTTAGTGCGAAATCTATATGTATATTGTTTATTATCAGTTGTGTCCGTTTATTTTCCCTGGAAAAGTTTCCAAGAAAATTGATTCTTTGAAAAAATTTATTTTTTTATTTATTTTGTACTACAAACTTGCTATTTATAAATTATATAAAATTAATAATTATTAATAAAATATGAAGAGTTTAAAAATATACATAACAATGACTTCGAAGTCATTTAACTTACAAACTCCATCAATTTTTTAGAATATTCCAAAGGACGGTATTACAGTTGTAGCCGCACGTTTCCATGGTCACCTAAGAGGTATATACTTTAATATATATAAGTAAAATGCATAGTGATGAAATATCTGATCAATTTCAAGCATAAAAACTAAATAGCAATTAATGTAATAATACAATTATCACGATAAAGGGAAATTTATTTTTTTTGAGAGAAATTACTGTTTCTTTCTGAAACGGCAAAAAAAATTGCCTGTCATTGGAATTTTCTTCATGATTTCGGAATTAGAAATATCTTTAGGATACATTCATTCAGCTAAAAATTTCATTTCACAATGATACTGGAATATAGAGAGTGGAGATGGTTCCCAACTAAAAACAATAGAACATTCGCTGTATATCAATCAATCAATCACGGCCTTTCACTCGATTCCGAGCCTTGGCGACCTGATGGATGAACGATCTATAGGAAGAACGATTACGTGCAAGTTCACAAAGATCGGCCAGGGTCATTTCTGTCGTAGTTGTAATAGTGTCAAGCCATCTGGTTGCTGGTCTTCCTCTTCGTCTAGAGCCTTCTGTTTTTCCCAACATAATGTCCTTCTCTAAAGATCTATCACGTCTAATAAAATGTCCAAAGTAGGCAAGACGTAATTTGGTGATCCTAGAACCGAGTGAGATGTCCGGTTTGATTTCATCCAAAATTGATTTGTTCGTTCTTCGAGCTGTCCATGGTATCGATAACATTCTTCTCCAGCACCACATCTCCAAGGCATCAATCTGTCTTTTGTCTCGTATCTTTGTTGTCCAACTTTCACATCCATAGATGAACACAGAAAAGACCAGACTCTGTACAAGTCTTTTCTTGGTCGTTAGAGAGATGTTTTTTGACTTAAAAACTCTATCCAGTGACTTCATCGTTGACTTTGACATAGCTATTCTTCTCCTGATCTCCGGTGATGTAGTTGCCTCGGAGGTGATCATACTGCCGAGTAAGTTGAAGTCCTTTACCACCTCCATTTGAAATCCATCCAAATCCATAATGTTCCCAGGGTACACGGACGTAGTCAGAATCTTTGTCTTTTTGGTGTTGATCAAGAGTCCCATATTAGCGCTTTCTCGTTGGACACATCCCAAAAGATCTTTCATTCCTTCCAAACTAGTTGATATTAACGTGGTGTCATCAGCATATCGCAGATTGTTGATGACTCTTCCTCCAATTTTTATTCCTTCTTTATCAGCAAGTCCAGCTTTATTAAAAATGGCTTCTGCATAGAGATTAAACAGGAATGGTGAAAGGATACAGCCTTGTCTAACACCTTTTCCAACTTTGAAGCATTCTGTATCGCCGTACTCTGTACGGACTGTTGCTTCTTGATCCTTATACAAATTCTTTATCAGGCAAATCAGGTGGCCCGGTACACCCATACTCTCCAATGTTTCCCAAAGCTTAGTATGACTTATACAGTCAAAGGCCTTGCTGTAGTCAATAAAACACAAAAAGACGTCCTTTTGAAACTCTTTAGCCTTCTCCATTATCCATCTCGTGTCTGCTATGATGTCTCGCGTTCCTCTGCCTTTCCGCTGCTTGTTCTTCAGACAACTGCCTATCTAAGAAGGGCTGTAGTCTCCTTTGGATAATTTTTAACATAATCTTGCTGGCGTGAGATATGAGTGCAATCGCTCGATAGTTTCCACAATCTGTATTATCTCCTTTCTTCAAGATGGGAATAAACACAGATCTCGTCCAATCTTTGGGCCATATACACGTTTTCCAGATTTGTTGGCATAAATGTGTAATAATATCAATCGCTGCGTCAGATTGCCTTATCAATTCGATTGGGATATTGTCACATCCAGGAGCTTTATTGTTTGGCAGAAGATTTATTGCTGCGACCACTTCATCTTTCAGAATGTTCGGTTCCTTGTCGTAGTCAACATGTATTTTTCCCGACTCTGCATCGTCGTTCTTATAGAGCTGTTCTGTGTATTCCTTCCATCTATTTTTTATCATTTTTGGCTCAGTCAGCCTAATACCACTGGCATCTTTTAACATGCCCATCCTTGGTTGAAATTTACGACGAATCTCTTTGATCTTTAGATATGCTTGACTAGTTTTACAATTCATGTGTTCACCCTCGATATCTGTACAAATCTTCTGGTAATAAAGTTCCTTGTCGTTGCGCACAGATCTCTTTAGTCTCTTTGTGATGTCAAATGCAGCTTGCTTATTGCCTTTGGCCTTCTCCATCCGCCTCTCCTCTATGATCTTCCAAGTGTCTCCAGTTATCCATGGTTGCGCTGATCTTTTCTGTCTTTTATTTATGGACATTTCGGCTTCATCAATAATGACAGTCTTAATTTGTGTCCACAGTTCATCAGGCTCTTTTTCATCAGTGTCCAATAGTGAGAAACGATTATGTAGACGTTGCCAAAAGACTTCTGGAATATTAGTCAAGTCAAACTTCGGTGACACCAGTTGTTTACGTTGTTTTCGAAGCCTTACTCTAATCTTAGATATCAATAGTTCATGATCTGATCCACAATCCGCTCCTGGTCTTGTCTTAACAGTGGCAATTGAAGATCTCCATCTTCGCGAGACACAAATATAGTCGATCTGGTTCTTATACATGCCGTCAGGTGAAGTCCAAGTGTACAGTCTTCTTTTATGGTTCTGGAAGAAAGTGTTCATGATTGACAGTTGATTTGAAGCGCAAAAATCGATAAGTCTTTCACCAGCTTTATTCTGTTCGCCTAGTCCGAAGTTGCCAACTATTGTTCCCACTTTGCCGCATCCCACCTTGGCATTGAAGTATCCCATGACAATGAATAAGTCTTGTGGAGGGGTTCGATCGACCTGCTCCTGAATCTGATCATAAAAAAGTTCAATATCTTCCTCTGCCGCATCCGTTGTTGGAGAGTAGACCTGCATGAGTGTCACATTGATAGGCGACCCTTGCAGCCGTATTGTGATGATCCTGTCACTGACGGCATTGTAGCTCAAAACCGTGTCAGCTAGTTTCCTATTAAGAATGAAAGCCACACCATTTCTACGAATGTGGTCATTACCGGAGTAGTAGACCCAATGCCCATTCGACTGGAAATGTCCAGATTGAGTCCATCTCAATTCACTAATTCCAAGAAGGTCAAGTCCAATTCTTTCCATTTCGGATTTGACAATGTCGAGTTTGCCTTGATTCATGGTTATATAGCATAAACATAATGGAAATTTTAACATGCATACTAGAATTTGTGGGCTCGGTTCGCACCGAAGTGCGAGCTTCGTTGCCGAAGCATCCGTGCTCCAGGGAGCGCTAGTGTTCCCAAGACGGCGAACCCCTAGCAGACTCCCTAGAATTACAAGGGAAAGATACTGGGGTGGTTTCCCGTGGCCTTCCCCAGGACGCCATTAAGGAATGACGTCAGACCGAAGAGAAAGTGAAGAAGAGGCTACAACACAGGAAAGGAAATTTTTGAAACATCCATGCTCGCTACCGGGATTTGAACCCGGGCGCTGGCACATTGATCTCACGACAGACCGACGCCTGAGACCGCTCGACCACACCAGCGCGGCATACTAGATTTAACAAAGGAATAAAAAGGGATAAAAACGCACAACAAATAAAATCACTGAGCTACTTTTGGAGTACAGTCGGACCTCTATTTAACGAAGTCACTAAATCCCGAAAAAAAGTTCGTTATATGGAAATTCGATAAATAGAGATTCACCTTTTAAAATAACTTTAAACTACAGTACATAAAACAGATTTAAAATATATAAACAATAAATATTATTAAAAAAAGTAATAATTTTGATGACATAAAGCATACATTACCACATGCGTACTTAAATTTTACTAATAAAGTCTGTTAATTTTCTCTTGAATTTTTTTTTTTTTTTTTTTTTTTTTTTGGAAAAAGTGTTTTTGCTCGTAGTACGTCTCGCATCTTTGCAATGCACCCAAAAACCCATTCAGGCGTATTTTCTTCAAATTGTAATCCGCATCGGATTATTTCAAATGATTTTAGCTTTTCATCATATGAAGGTTTTTTTGATTTCTGCATCATGGTCATTTCCATTTTCATCGCAATTCATTGCTGTACTGTTTTTATTTTTCGAAAAATAAAAAAAAATTAGAAAATAGATACCATAAAAATTTCGTTAAATAAAAAATGCACTTCGCTTTTTGGAGGCTATTTTACGAAGAAATTAGCAAAATGTTCTTGGTTCCAAAGAAAAGT
>JAFIDM010012231.1:17912534-17922696 GCA_023159025.1 Thereuonema tuberculata
TTTCTTTTTATACATGTTTGTTTCCTTTCACACAATTTTAAAACAAAGGCTAAAATTTTTCTGGAGCAGCACCCCCCACTAATTTTAGCTCCGTCCAAACTGCAGTCATCAAAGTTAACTGAAGTTTGGTGCACTCCGCCATGAACCTTTTTACTTATATATCATAATCAATTGCCTTCGGAATTCGTGTTACACCTACATAAGGCACATTCTTTTTTTATTATTATATTGGAATATTCTGAGTTGAAATCACTAATCAATGTTTATTTGCATGTTTAATAATATGCTTCATTATTGATACAGCAGGGTATAAAAAGATTATACAATGACACTCTGATTACCAAGAAAATAAATTCTTGTAATTTGGGAATTTGAGACCTCTGGCTTTGAGTTTATTGATGGACTTTTTAAATTGCTTTCGAGGTTTGAAGAGGACTCCTTACCAAATCAACAGCAAGTTTTTGTAAAAACAAAAATCGATCAAGCTATGTTAAAAGATATTTAATTGAAAAAGAAGAAACTTTAACGTGAATATGGAGAAATTGCTAATCCAGAAATTTCTTTCTAGATCATTGATTTCTAAAGCTTTCAAAATTATGAATGTACCGTATATAATAATTTGGTTCTGATCTATCTCTCAATCATCAAGGAGGACTAAAAGAAGTTTTCTTTCTTCTTACAGATCAATTCAAGTCGAAGTCAATACTAAATTGCCGAATAAAGTGCCTCTTAGCAATAGAATAATGTATAATGATTAATTTTTTCAAGGGATTTTTTCTTTTAAAAGGGTAACTTTATTTTTCCCACAGCTTCGATATCTTTTCATTAATGTAATATTGACATGATGGAGATCTCTCTTTTTCTCTCTTTCTCTCCTTTTTAATATAATATTTGTGTGGGTGAAAAATCCCTTTTGTATTACTTAGGTTTGGGGAAAAGGTGAGCTCTTTAAGCCAGAAATGTTTTGGGGGACTTAAATGAGCCACCCTTCTCCCCGATCCATCTTTGTTTTATTTTTGTTTTTTTCCCCAACCTTTCATAAGACAAAGAAACAAAGGTACTGTAAAAAAGTTTTACGTGTCGGAATAATCTATTGATAAAAGTCTACTTAATCGACACAAATCAATTCTAAAATAGAATAAATAATATAAAATGCATGACGTTTCAAAACCTCATCCATATGGTTTTTTTCTCAAATGCTCATTAATAAAAAGATAAAAAATTAAAAACAAGACCCCCTATAACCCCTAAAATGTAAGTTACAACCTTAATTAGTTGATCGTCAAAATGAGAATAAAAGTGAATTCCGGAAGTTCCGAGATTTGATAAACCCCTGGTGTCAAATTTATGAAAGTAATTCAAAGCGCTTTCAGCTCTTGTGTTATCGGATTTTTTTTTTTTTTTTTTTTTTTTATTAATAAATAATAATAAATCACAACCCATAATTCAAAACCTTTGAACTCAAAAAGGAAAAAGTATCAACCATAAAGATGTGGTGATCATTGCAGACCCATAGAATTTTCTCATATATTCGTTTTTATGTCTTGCCATGATAACCACATCTTTATTGTTGAGACTGTGTCCTTTTTGACTACAGTGATTAGCCGTATGATATAGTTTATTTTTAGTTTTTACTGCGCTTATATGCTCCTTTATGCGGGCATCCAACTTCCGTTTCGTCATGCATTTTATATTATTTATTCTATTTTAGAATTGATTTGTGTCGATTAAGTAGACTTTTATCAAACAAAGGTACTGTTGAAAATTTCTGGAAGTTTGTGATTACGGAAATTTTCCGGATGTTAGGTTTAAACCTCTGAGGTCAAACGGAAAGACGGAAGAGGATAGAATATCGGTCGAAAGGGCAACAGAACGGATTGAAGTTGAGCAATGTTTATTAGGTGTCATTGCAGTGCTATAGAGCTATACTGTATTGAAGAAGCCGAGTGCGTATGACTGACAGAGGTAAGCAAGACTGAAGTACTACCAAGAGTCCCTTAGCGATAGCCTTTTGGGTGAAGATGTAGCCCAGGAATGGAATAGCTGCGTGTGGAAAATGTTTTGCCCGTCCTGTGTTTAACGTTGGAGACTGTGTTGCTATATTTCGATTTGGACGGCGGAAAGATTGGTCCAGTGTTGTTGTGTTTTTGTAGTGCGTCGCCGACAATTTGGACTGTCGTTGAGCATGCAGCTGTGAAAATAAGTGTGAAATTAGTGTTTAATTATATACTAAGAGTTAGAAGCTCCAGGACATGTGGATTTAAACTGATTAGTGGATATAGGTATTTATTGTAAAACCTATGGGTATGTTTTTTGGGGGATTTATCGAAATAAGCCAATTTCGACAAGTTCGGTCGTTGTATGAATTTTTAAAATCAGGAAATACTTGTCGTTTTTACTTGTTGTGATTTTTTTTATATTAATAAAGAGATTCTTTTTCTGTTGAGTTATCTGAGTTTAGTTGTATATATAAATTTAAAGATCATGCTTACTGTTTGAGTAAAGCCCTAAAATTCTATAATTTCCACAGTGTCGGGTAAGCCCGTATTCTCCAAGAAATTTTCCATTAGGTGACCATATGTTGGTTACTGTAGCGTAAAATTAATATATTTAGTTTAATTTTTTATTTTAACCAAACATATTACTACCAATGGAAGCATACAGTTACAGAACTTATTCAAGAGATCAGTTGAATATTGTTAAATTGATCTTATTTTGTTCATTCCAAAAGTATACATAGATTGAATCCAAAGCAAATTAACGGATATTAAGCAAATCGATTTCAATAAGAGATTATTTATATTGAAAGAAGACAAATAATCACGAAATTCATTTTCTATTGGAACATGCTACAAAGTTTTACAATCAAGATGTTGGTAACTTATCAGCAGTTATAATCGTTTACCTTGCTTATTATTACAATTAGAATAGAGTGAATCAAATATGTAACTTTGTAGATATCAATAGGTCGTAGTCGTCTTATTTAGTAAAGTTTTTAAAAAGCTGAAACAAATATATAAACTACTGTACTTGCAGAAATTTAATGGAATATATCAGACAATGATCACAAAATTACAAAACCTTAAGAAACCTTAAGAAACCTTAAGACTACAATTCGTATTTTTAGGTCAGTATGGGTAGTTTACTTAAAATTTGGCCTTTTGAAGCTTCGAATATTCTTAGACGATATTAGTTTTAAAGAGGTCTTTAGGAGCTAAACAACAGAAATGAATCAAAATTTGATAATTACGCTATTTATTATTAAATACCAGGTAATCCTTCACCTATCCAATGCTTTGTGGACTGAGCTTTCAGTTCTAGACATATACCATCTTACACTTCGAGCACACATTGCAAGTTGGACGATAACTGAATATCGTACCAAATTTTATAGAAAACAGTCCATCGTTTTAGTGTTGGCTTTCAGAATATCATTTTTGAATGAGGAGAGGGATGAAAATCAAAATAACCTATCTTTTCAATTGATAATAAATAAGCTACTTATCAAATTTTAGGGAAATTCATCTAACTGTTTTAGCGTAGTGCCCGTACAAATGGACAGAGAACAAAAATTTTAATTTAAAATTGAATTCAATACAAAAGTTCAAATTTCGTAAGCTTAGTCTTATTTTGTTTGTTTTCTATTTTCTTCAAAATTCAATTAATGTTTTTTATTAGTTCTTTGTTAGTTTTTTTTTAATTTTTTATTAGTTAAATCACTCGTCCTTCATCCGGTGATTATTTCAGTTAGAAAACACCAAATTATCTTCCTATTGCACAATTTGTATATTATCGAGGTTTATCGGTCTGACCTTCATGATGTGATTTCGTAATAAAAGCCAATAGAATCAAAGGAAATCATAAAAAAATTCAACTTTTTAATTCTTACTTCCTGGTTCTTTAGGAGCATGCGATTATTGTTAATTAATATTACTAATAATGATATTGAAAAATAATGATAGAAAGAATATCATACAGTAATACTGAAATTCAATGACTTTTTAAATATCGTACAATGATTCTAAATTATAACATGGTTAGAGTTTACGATAATTATTGAAACTAAATTAGGTAAAAGATATTTAAATATTTTATCGTTACATTATCATGTGTATTATTGAAATTATTAATCTTAAAGAGTAATTCGCTGACAGATTCAATGGAGTACGGTAGACAACGATACTTATTAATGACTACATGTAATTTTTTAGCAGAAACAAATTAGACAAGTCAAAAGATGTTAGAAACGAGTTAATAGAAAGTACAGGGTGTCTGTAATTAAAGTTCACCTATTCCACGAACTCTACAGCAAAAACTACTTATGGGAATGGCACCAAATTTGCAGTACGCCATGGGAAGGATATTTATTGAAGAAAAAAAAAATTCAACAAATCACCACCGGGCGGCGTTTATGGGCGGGTTTGTTGACTATGACAGTGCTGTACAGCGCTGATTTGGGTACAGTCACGTCACAAATCTTCAGTACGTTGACCATCATTATCGCAATTATCACCATAATTATAGAAGGGCATCATTGTACATGAACACTGTTGAATCAAGACACTGATGTTGTTGGAGTGCTGGAATCACTGAAATGATTAGTAATGATGCCGATCGATTGCCAGTAACGGAACATGGAGTAGGAGCTGTCCACCCATATTCTTCGAAAAAAAAAAACGGTCCAACGATGTAAACCCACACTAAACTGTCACTGTTGAAGAATGTAAAGGAATTTTCAGACATGCAAGGCGATTTTCTTGCCCAAATGCGATAATTATGCATGCTTACTGCATCATGTCGAAGGAAATGTGCCTCGTCCTTCTAGAGAATGTTCCAGGGCCATTCCAGATCAACTGCGATCCGAGCTAAGAACTTTAGCGCGAAGGTCTTTCGTTGATATGGATCAGGAGGCACCAGTTGCTGAACGTGATAAATTTTGTAAGAATAGTAGCATGTAATGTTTCGAACAATTTTGTTGAATATGGCAAGCGGCTGGCCCAACAACCAGGGCCGTCGCATGGGCAGGGCGACCGGGGCGATCGCCCTGGGCGCCGCGGCAACGGCGAAATAAGATTCCGGTTTTTTTTTTGTTTTTTTTTTTGGTTGTTGAATTGGAGATTGAGGGGGCGCCTGATGAAATCTTGTCTAGGGCACCACGGCAACGGCAACAGGAGATTGTTTTTTTTTGTTTTTTTTTTTTTTGGTTGTTGAATTCCTCTTTTTCTTTGATTGTCGAACTGGAGATTCTTTTTTTTTATTTATTTTTTTTGGTTGTTGAACCTGGAGATTCGGTTGTTGAATTGTTTTTTTTGTTTGATTGTCGAACTGGAGATTTCTTTTTTTTGGTTGTTAAACCTGGAGATTCGGTGTTTTTTTTTTTTGGTTGTTGAATTCCTTTTTTTGTTTGATTGTTGAACTGGAGATTCTTTTTTTTTATTTGGTTGTTGAATTCTTTTTTTTGTTTGATTGTCGAACTGGAGATTCTTTTTTTTTTTTTGGTTGTTGAATTCCTTTTTTTGTTGAATTGTCGAACTGCAGATTCCTTTATTTTTTTTTATTTTTTTTATGGTTGTAGAACCTGGAGATTCCGTTTTATTTTTTTGTTTTTTTTTGGTTGTTGAATTGGAGATTGAGGGGGCGCCTGATGAAATCTTGGCTAGGGCGCCGCGGCTAGGGGGGCGCCGCGGCAACGGCAACAGGAGATTCCATTTTTTTTTGTTTTTTTTTTTTTGGTTGTTGAATTGGGGGTTCCGTTTTTTTTTTTTTTTGTTTTTTTTTGTTTGGTTGTTGAATTGGAGATTCAGGGGGAGCCTGACGAAATCTTGCCCCGGGCGCCAACAAACCACGCGACGGCCCTGCCAACAAATGTGTAACGCGCCGAACACCGACGCCAACCCTGACATTTGACATCCTGTCCTCTTCACTTTGGTTGCTACATCGTCAACCAGCTTTCGTCCTCTTCCTGCTTTCCCATTGAAAGACCCTACTTCTTCAAATTTGAGGATCATTTTTTGTAATCCGTTCACAATCACAAAATGCGAATGAAACGCATATGAGGCTGTTGCTTAATTAGTGATACGAGGGATGACGTGCTAACGAAATTTGCATTTCTCATACCCTACACGCCAAAAACCGCCCTTTGAAATTAATTATTTTTTAAAATAATTTTACTTCCCATAGCATCATTATGACATACTTCAAATTTGGTACAATTCCGATAAGTAGTTTTGGCTGTAGAGTTCCCGGAATAAGTGAACTTTAATCAACGACACCCTGTATATTGTCAATACTACAATGCTTCTTATCAGTGATTCCTAGAGATTTCTCGCAGTCTAGTGTGTCAAACAAACTTCCTGCATCTGAGCTTTCTATGTCATCAACTGTAGATTAAGACATGATATCTAAAATTGGTTTCAAATTTTTAACGTGTGTTAAAAAGATATTTTTAAAGAAGGATTAAAAACAAACACAAAAGGAAACTTTACAAATAAAAATATACATTTCGGGAAGAATTATTGACAAAGGAGGCGCCATGGATCCGAAAAGCTTCCTGTAATGCAGGGGTGCTCAGACTTTTAGTGTCTGCGATCGACCACAAAATATTTAGGTGACAAGCGATCGACGGCCGACTATTAGGACTAAGCTAAGGCATAGCTACTAAAGAAAAAACATACATACTAAAGAAAAATTATATTATTGCCACATACTTAGAGATATAAAATATACATAACAGGCTATGTACCTAATTACATAATTGTAACATAGCCTTAAATTGCTAATTTTGATTGTATGTTGAGGCATGACACTGCATATCATCCACGTGCTTTTCAAAGGATGGCACGCAATTTCGAGCGCCAACCAAAAGCATGTTAACAGGTGTTCATCAGTAAACCGATTGCCATAGTTTGATGTAGGCTAATTATTTTCATTTCTGAAAATGCAGATTCGCACATGGAAGTTGATCCGAACAATCCTGTTAACTGAAGAGCTATTTGTTTCAAACATGGATATTTGTCTTCGGGTATCAAAGATCAAAATTTGATATCTGTTGCTCTAGCTTTGAGATGTACATCTGACATTATCTGCAATACCTCATTTTGGACAGAAGAGATCTCCATATTTTAAGTGTTTGATATTTGACTAGCAGATTTTTCAGCGTCTTCACAAGAAAATGAGTAAGTCATGAAAGTTACAATATCCGTCAGTTTATCGACATGAGAGAAACGTCTTTCGCTCAAAATGTTTTTTAGCTCTGTCTCATAATTATCGTAATTTAAGTGAGAACTTGCTCTTGCTTCCAAAGCTGGAAAATTTTTAAATCCTTTTTGTTCAGTTGATTAATCAATAACTTCAATTTGTTAACAGAGTTTATTGCGCTAATCATGTCGATAACGGTTTGATTTTTACCCTGTAGCTCCAAGTTAATGATATTCAAATGATTTGTCATATCTGATAAGCACGATAAATCAAAGAGCCACTTTTCTTTTTTAAGTATCTCAGTGTCGTCATCTCGTTCATCTAGAAAAGAAATAATTTCAGGTAGTAATTCCTGGAACCTTTTTATAAATTTCCGCAGCTCATCCACCTCACGTCTGTATAAAGAAGTAAATCAGTGTACTCAGCAGACTCGCTAGCTTCCAATTGCACTTTGAAGAGCGTCTTTCCAAGCTTCGAGCACAGATAGAATTCACGATCTTCGTGGCAATGTCCATGACATCTTTCATATTTAGTATTTTTGAACATAAAACTTGCTGATAAATGATGCAATAGAATGTGAAAAACGACGGGAAATCATCATTAGCTCGACACAATGCAACAAACCCATTTTATTGCCAGTCATGGATGGTGCTCCATCTGTTACATGCACACGAGTTTGTAAAAAGTAGCACATACCTTTTTACAAAATTCAGAAAAGCGTTGTAAATATCTTCAACGAGAGGTTTTTCTTTCAGTGGTAGCATTGTCAACAATTCTTCTTTAGCCGACATATCAGAAAATTTTTCGAATGAAAATACATAACTAGGCAGTATCAGTCATATCAGTGGACTCATCAAAGTGCAAAGAAAAGTATGTACATTCCATGATATCACTTTTCAGTTTGGTCTCCAAATCACTGCTCATGATCTCGGCACATCTAGTAATAGTTGGACGAGATAACTGGACCTCCTTGATGGCAGCTATAATCTCTGTTATATTTTTTAAGTCATTAAACAGTACGTCTGCCGCTTCAATAAATGTTTCTTTCACTATCTTTCCAAAGGTTTCTTGTGTTTTATCAGTATGTAGGAAATTTTAAAAGACGCAATTGTTGCAGCTACTGATTGTTTGGCTGGTCTAGTAAACAGAGCCGGTGTATGGGGGTGATCGGCCCCGCGCCAAGATAGAAGAAAGAGGAAAATAGGATCGTTGCTTTTTGTTTTTAGTTGGTTAGATTTCGGTTTTTTTTTTTGGTTGTTAAATTAAGATTTCGGTTTTTTTTTTTTGGTTTTTAAAATAGGATTGGCAAGGGCCCCGCAAAATTCATCTCGCCCGAGGCCCCGCACCCTCCTAGCGCCGGCCCTGTATGAATATGGATTGCTCTGCTTTCAAACTACTTTTCAAATCTTGAAGTTTTCATCTTCTTAACTCACTCTTTTGCGGAAAATCATTTTCATAATTTTTATGCACGGTTTTATAATGCCTTTCTAAGCGAAACACACGCATCTATTCGTCCTCCCAATCACTATTAAAATTGTAGGTTTTACTTTTTTTCGCCGCAATCATTTTATGTTGCAAATTCGACGTACAAGTGTTCTAAAATAATTTCGTAATAATGAATGAGATAATTTTGCGTTTGCTTTATATATGAAAAAGTAATTCTAGAAGAATCTGTAAAATTTTAGCCAATCAGTGCCCTGAACGTCACGCGGTTGCGATGCTTCTGGAATATTCCGACCAATCAGAGAGCAACGTGACGGGATCGAGTGTATCTAGAGAACAATGCTTTCGATATAGTGCCCATGCTAATGAATGACAGGTCTCAACTTGAATTGAAATTATTATTATTGAACAATTAATCTAGACAAGAATTTTCGGCATCCGTAATGCGTAATTATTATTTAAAAGTGTCGCTTGAGTGACCGCCGCAGAAATGAGATTATTTTGTATTGATACCCAAATTATTCCGCGATCGACTGTTTGAGCATCCCTGCCGTAATGTATGTTTTTAGTTGTGAAGTTTACTTATGTGTATTTGTTTTTAATCCTTTTTAGCGGTCCCCTGTCACAGTTAACATAGGGAACCGCTACTGCTTTTGTGTTGTCTGTCTGTCACACTTTAGACTGATAAGAAAGGACAAGGAGATCAGTAGAAGTGTCTGTCACACTCTCTATCACACTATATGTCACACTATATGTCACGTAGCGGCCAAACGGTTAGACATATTAGAATGAAACCTTCACCATTGTGTTCAGCATCAAAAAGTAGGTGACCACGTAAAAAAATCAGACCTGTAGGACCATTCCCTGACCCCGCAAATTAACGTTTTCCTTAGCAGTGTTAGTAATAATGATAACAATTAACACAGTAATAATACTGATGCTTCATACTTAACAATATTAACAATTATTAATGATACAAAATACATCTTCTTTTCATCTTCGCAATATTTCGCAGTTTATTATCTTTTAACTGCTTCATCAGGCTTAAATATATGGAAAAACTCTTCGTAAGATACAGTAACGAATCTGGTAATAGTACATACAATTAACATCATTTCAAATATTTTAAACTTCTAGATTATTATAGTATTGTTAACAACATATCAATCTTCCATATTATTACAATAATGAGTTTGGTAATAATATTAATAACATTTCAATCTTCCATATTATTACAATGATGGGTTTGGTAATAACATTTCAATCTTCCGCATTTTTATTACAAAGGATCTAGTTCTTATAAATTATTACAATAATGTTAATAACATTTCAATCTTCCGTATTATTATTACAAAGGATCTAGTTCTTACAAATTATTACAAAAGATTTTGTTTACACATTATTACTGAAATTATTGGAATTTTTTCAAATTTTTACAATTGTTTTTAAATTTATCTAATAGTGTTTGGCTAATTTCTACTCCTTTATATTTGTTAAAACATTTAAAAGTGTTTATAACACA
>JAFIDM010012231.1:17938293-17954353 GCA_023159025.1 Thereuonema tuberculata
ATATATATATATATATATATATATATATATATATATATATATATATAATTGTTAATATTTCTATTTTCAGCACCTGCACCACAGGATTTCTAATGAAAACCTAGCAGGACTGTATTGTTTAGAAAATTTAGAAATAATAAAAAAAAAACTACACGAACTACATTCACGAAACATAACATGCACCATTCCAAGTCTGCCACGGAAAGGATGACTCTTCTCCGAAAGGAGGGAGGTCGAGGACTCATCAATCTCATCACCCTACACGAAAAATTAGTACACACACACTTAGGGAACACTTCCACCATAGGGCACTACATTCCTCACTCCACTCAGCCATTGTCTCATCCGCCCCATTCCCACAAATAAAACCATACATCACAATAGATCTGACATCACACTTGTTCATAAGGTCAACAAACAGACCTACCTCATTGATATTGCAGTACTTATCAGCAAGAATATGCAGAAAACTCACGCAGACAAGATCAGTTAATACACCGACCTAGCACACGAGCTCCAGAAGCAGTGGAGGCAGGACCCAGTACGTGTTGTACTCATTATCCTGCTCGTCACTGGTCTGGTGCCTCACACATTGCACCGCAGCCTCAGCACACTATGACTTCACAAAAACACTTATGCACAACTCCAGAAGGCTGTGATACTCAACACAACACGCATAGTTTGGAAATTTATAGACACAACCACACATCCCTAACATATCCCTTGGTCCTTGGCCAACCATGTTGTCATTGCTTGGGAAGCCCAAGGTTTGAAACTTGTACATAATAATAATAATAATAACAATAATAATACTGTATAAGGAGCCATTGGAGGACTATCAGAACTACATTAAGTTTTGATCAGAATTATAGGAATTGCAACTTCAACTCATACGTTCTAATCAATATAGTAATGTTAATAAATCCGTCGTTATAAGAAGTTTCATCGTTTTACTTGTATGAAACAAGAAAAATTTGAACCTCGCCAGCACCCACTTGATCATCGTACCAGCACCTCTCTTCTCTAAATGAGGGGCTAGTTTTCAAGATACTGTACTAAGCGTTAAGATAAGATAATGCGAGAAAGATCCTGCCTTGAACTTTTTATATATTTAGAGTTAATACTAAATTTTATTT
This sequence comes from Thereuonema tuberculata, assembly GCA_023159025.1. Classification (NCBI taxonomy): domain Eukaryota; kingdom Metazoa; phylum Arthropoda; class Chilopoda; order Scutigeromorpha; family Scutigeridae; genus Thereuonema; species Thereuonema tuberculata. The sequence continues at coordinate 17,939,430 of JAFIDM010012231.1, forward strand.
ACAATTATTTAACATGCGTAAATTAATTAAAAATGGTTAAAATTTAGGCCGAACGCCTTAAAAGTTTTTAAAAATACAAAAGATAAATGAAACACAACGTTTCGACTTGCCTGCAAGTCATCGACCAAGTCTCATTGTACCATAAGTCTTCTTAATCATCCCTCTTCTAGACATTCTATATATTGAAAAGTCTTCAAAATCTTCAAATAAAACAAAAATAAATGTATAAAATAATACATTTATTAAAATAAATATCTGAATTTTCGAAAAGATATATATCTTCTTTTCTTCTTCAAAGCGAAAAACAACAACAATAACTTACAAACAAATAGAGGAATACGTTACATATGTATGACACTCATGAAACTGTATTGTAACAAACAATACTTACATAGTGTTATTCTCCTAATTCTTCAATTAGTCCTTATTCTTATTCTTACCTTATTCTTAGAATTTGAACATATATTATTAAACTCTTTAGCCATTTCGACAATAAAATTATTACTTCAACACCTTCATTTCTATTTATATTATTATTATTTATTATATTATTATTATTATAGTATTGTTCGACCTTTCAATAAACTATTGATGTTTATATTATTGATGTTAAAGTATTCAATATATGCCTATGTGGCCCTTCGGGTCCAGGGAGGTAAGGCTCCGGGCATTTCCTGACCAACTGGATTAGTTTGAATTTCCCGCCTCTATCTTCCGAGAAAGAAACTCTGTACCCATTTTCAGAGGTTCGATTGAACCCTAGGACATGTCTGGAGGAGAATCAACTAAGGATATATCCCTGACCTCCGCTCCGCCTTGAATTGAGCACTACTCCTCCATTCCACAGCTAGTGATTCACGACTGGACCATTGGAATCATGGGACCCACGACGGGACCCACCACCGGACCCATATAACTGATTGGTCAATGCTAATACTGTTCAATATCGTGATGTTTAAGAAAATGTTTGTTTTCTCGATTACTTAAATAGGTTACATCATATTGAAGCAGGAATTTTCAATGATTCTGTGTAGAAATAAACAATAAAAAAATGTGTGAACAATAAAAAAATGTACACAACGCTCATCATCTACGATTTATCTGATGATTTATAAATCATACAAAAGAATGACAGAGTAGCGTACATATTATTTCCCCTGTACGAGGGGCGGTACGAAAGTAATGTCTCCTAATATTTTACTTTTCAATCTAGTGTCGTAGAAATTTTTGCGCAACACGGAATGTTCTCTGAAGATCAAAGTGGCGTTGCAATCAGTCACGTGAGTGCGTCACATGAACTATTGAAAATGGTGGATGTATCAGACACCTACCAAACAGAGGGAACTGATAGAATTTCCTACCGCAGAAGAAGTGAGCGATGTCAAAATCCATTCGCGTCTCAGAAAGTTTTATGCTGATAAAACTGTTGATGTGAGCACAGTTAGACAGGCATTTTAAAAATGGGGAGACTACCATTGTTGATAAATACAGATGCAATAGACCACTGACGGCTGTGACCACAATACTATATTAGAAAAAAAATTAGTAATGGAATCGGAAATTGCAGAACATTGTAAAGACAAACAACATTGTATTAATAGTGAAGTAAAAATTATACATAATGAAACTAATACAAAAATTAGAAAGACAATAGAAAGCTTATGTATTCGCAATTCGAAAGAAAAAAATCTCAATAGAAATGAAGGAGTTAAAGTAAGTGAAAGTTTAGTAAAATTGGCTAGAGACATGGTTAACAAAAAATTTGTAACCTCTAATAAAAAGGTAATAATTGAAAAATTAAATAGTTAATAGTCTTTATATATAATAATAGTTATGTTTTTCGTTGATTGTTAAGAATTTGTGATTATTATATTGTAGAATATGATTCCTTCTTAATATTCTAGTAATAAATGTGGTATTGTGACATTTATTTCTGGTAGTGTGGATGATGTTTAATAATATATATTATAAAAGAGAAGATTTAAGGAAGAAATATGGGTCAATTTCTTTTCTTTTTATAATTATTCTCATATGTTTTATTTGTTCTATTATTCTTATGTTTGAAAAATAAAATATCTTTTTCTTTACGTGCTTCATTATGTCATCATTCATCCATGGCTGTTTTCATATGTTATGTGTAACTGTTTAAAACTGTTTAAATTTATTATATTTTAAATCTGAAATCAAATATACTTCATTATAAGGGGAGCCTTTGAGACATGCTGAGACCCAGGTGAAGCTATTTCGAGCCGCAAAGCTACCAAACACGCAAAGACTGAAAAGGCTACGAAAGTAATAGCAATTTCATTCACAGAAACCAAAGGTCACTTCTCAAAATAAGGAAAATAAAAATAAAAGCCACGTTAAACACTTCTTATTGTGAGCGTTTAATTGCCCTAATATTTGAGTCATTGCTCACAAGGTAGTTCTCCTTAAAAGAGAGAAAAAAAAGAGCTAACAACAGTTGTCTAGGACCTCAGAATGACTCACAGACTCCGTTTGTAATTTTCTTTTGATCTAATATAATATTTTATATTTATTGGTTTTTTTTGCTTATTTTTTATTAATCATTACTTTTAAATTCTTCTTATGGTGAGTTTGAAGCTGCTCTTGATTTGTTCACATGTTTTGATTGTTTTTACTTTCTTAATGTTTGAGTGGTCATTTCTCTGAATTATTTTTTTAATTTAAATTTTGGTTTAGCAGATTTTTTAACGATAGTTATTCTAATAACAGAAATGTAATAATTCTCTATAATTAAATCAAATTCAGAGAATTGGGACTCGTTGAATTCGATTTTCAAATTTATAATGCTTATTTTTTAAACCATAATCTCAAACAGGATCGATTATTTTTTTTTTATTATAGGTCAAACGCAATTCTTTATAACTTAGAATGGCATGAATGAACTGCTTATAGGTTATATTAATAGTTTGATAGTTCAATTTGTATTATTTTTTATTAACGAAAACGTTTTTATTGTAACCTTAATTTAAAGGTTTCATATCGGCTAAGAAAAAAAAAGCAAATTTTTAATTAAATCAAATAATGATTAATAGCATTGCATATTTAATCACTCAAAAGTGGCATACGATATTAATATGACAGTATCGTAATTAAGTTAGGCCTTTAATGCATTTATATTATTAGCTAATTTATTACATTTTCTAAGTAGTTACTTAAAAGTTAATTAAAAACAATTACATACCATTTACAATATTACTAATAATTGAGTCTCAAAAGTTTTAAAGTGGCCAACTCATACGAAAACAGTTGTCATCATGGATTTGATCACTGGTATAATCTTGGCTGTTCTTGATTTGTTTACCAGTATGTCATTACTTTGAAAACCAGTTTCATCAGGAAACAGCCTTTAGAAGTTACTCTATATTTCAGTGAAAGGTTATTGATCATCACTAATCACGGAGAAATAGTTTAGCAACAAAGGAAACGATGTAGTTGTAAATAAAGAAAAAGAATCCAGATTCAAGTGGTGATAAGCACTTGCATCTTTTTTGCCACCATTTAAGAATTGATGGTTGTCGTATTAAGTGTCCCATCATGATATTATTTCTCAAAAAGAAAAAAAAAAGTTTATTTAACGAAATAAAAGTTGATTGTAAGTTTCAGAAGATGTAAAGTCTATTTCTTTAAGAAATGTTTCACCAAGACCTTGTTACAAAGGACTATGCTATTGTTTGTAAAAATTCAGAACTTAGTTTTACATAAACACCGATTGTAATTAACCAATTAACCAATGTTTGCGCAAAGGGAGCAGTAGGCAATCTGCAAAAATACATTTAATTTTATGGATATTGAGTTCCGCAAAAACAACTTTAACCCTTAAAGAAAACTGAAAGTTGAAAGTTTTGATCCAGTCGTTTATTGATCTGATTTCTGGCTTTAAAATGTAGTTTAGTAAATTGCAATAGCAATCACAACAAGCATTTCTTTACATTTCCTTGAACATCCTTTCCTTGAATATTTTATTTTAGATCGATGAATTTAAATAGAAGCATATCAATAAAAACAATGACCTTTTCTTAGATGAAAGCAATGACGAAAACTTCTTCCGTATGATTTTGACTTTACTTATATCACCTTTTTTATTGGATTTATTGAGAAATGGTTCTTGGGAGACTCGTAGTTTGACTTTTTAATGAATCTTAATAAATTCTGTTTTTCTTATAGAAATATCTGCTATGTTTGGGTGTCGTTTACTCATTAACGAACGTTTGCTGTAAGTAAATTTATTTTTTATTCCACTTACATTAAAATTATTTACAATATTTAATTTTGGCTTTTATGTATAAATTTAAGTTTAAATTGTGTTTTTGTGAAAGTTGCAAGTTCGAAAGAAATTTATGTCGGAGATTACTCATCTTACAGCAGATAACTGATTACATTTGCTGACCAATACAAGATTTTGCCGCTTAAGAATTAGTAACTTGTGATGTTACCTCGAGCAGCAATAAGAGATTCTATATGGCATGACACTGAATGGAAGAGGGTTTGGGTATCGTCCTAGAAAATAGCTTTCTAGGCTGCTTCTTTACGAGTCTACAGTTCGTATGTGGTGGAGGGCGGGGGCGCTTGACGGGCCAATTGCTTACCTGCCACGTCCCAGACAAGTCCGAGTGCGAACATATCAGGCGAAGAAAGAAGAGGTGTCTGCCGTGCATGGAAGAGCTCATGGACATTCCGGTCCACAAGTAAGTGAGCATTGTGGGATATAGCGCAACACGACTTTGCAGGAAGCATGACAACTCTACAGGAAGCATATCATCTATGCCTTTAAAACATCCCTGATATTTCGGTGGCTGTTCAAGGTTTCCCTGCATTCGTATCAGACCAGATTTCGAATTGAAGCCGAGGCCATCCCAAACCCTTATAGGCCGATATGACCCTCCAAAATGCAAGGTGGAAGCTGGCGTCCAACACGATGTCTTCGAGTGATCAGCTTCGAGTTAAGCAGAGGATGTTGATCTGTGCTTTAGGACAAATTTTGACCTGTGCTGTACTATTGTGATGTACTATTATGTTTGTCGCTGTGCGAACGGTCAGCGCCATGCGATAAAGTTAACTGTCATCACGTGTAGTCGTGCGATTTTGCTTCTGAGTCCATTGACTCCACGTTCGCATCGCCATAGTGAATTTTCGTTCTATTCGAGTAGCAATTTCTCTGTAAGAAAATCCAGCTTCTCAAATCCCAACAATCCTGTCTCGCTCAAAGTCCGTCTGGTGTTCAAATGCAACATTCTTCGGTGACGGAGCATAGTGAGATACAAGAAATACCCTTCCGACCCATTGTGGGCTCTTCACTGCAAAAATATCTCTTTTGAGCCAATTATTTATATCCAAGAGCTGAAAGGAGCTGCTTTACATTATCATTGTATTATAATCATTTGCTTGTTTCAACAAATTTTTAAGATTCAAACTAATATCAGTGGTATAGTGTACTTTTCACAAATAGTAGTGTATATTTTTTTATTTACACAGGTTATTGCATCCTATATTTTCTATTCAGAATCAATATTAATGACTTAGTTTAATGGCTCACAACTGAAATTGCAAATCCCAAAATCTTCTTAATGACTATAATTGAATGATTACAATTTAAATATCAAAAATAAAGCAAAATTTGAGAGTTCAAAAATTGTTAATTTCCATGTACATTAACGTTTAGCAATAATTACAGTGATGGAAATTTAAAATTTCGTATTTAAAAATCTTATTTAGCAAAGTAATTCACCTTCTTTACAATTTTTTTCATAAAATCTTAAGTAATTATGTTCATATAAAAAAAGCTTTAATTGTTGTATTTGCAACTGTTCGACATTTTTTAGCGACCCATTTGGGAGCTATTGTGAAAGCGACGAAAATCGTTAGCTATTGCGTTTATCCCGTCCGTCCGTGTCTGTCCTCCTAATAACTCCCAAACGGAAGGAGTCGACCAACGGATTTCACCATCGTGTTCAGAGGCCCAAACAACTTAGGAATAGGGTATTTTCAGGGGCCAACGCTCCCCCTCCCATGTTCGATATATTTGGCATTGTTTTCATTGGATTTCCGCTATTGACTTAAATGTTAGAACTGGAACCATCTCATTTCAGTTGTCAGTTATAGCTTGATGGTTAAAGTTTCGGACTCATATACTGAAGGTTCAAATCCCTATATCTTATTTTTTCTTTTTTTTCCTCAATGTCCGCGTGGGTTTTTTTTTCTCTTTTGTTTTCTTATTTTTCTAAGGTTTTTTTTTTTTTATTTTTCCTTAGGTTATTGTACTTCTTTTTTTATTATTATTTTTATTTTATTTTTTAATTTTTAGGCCTTAAATTTATGCTTTAGCACAGAATTATACTCACTTGTTTTTTAAATTTAATGATTATTATTTTTTGTGTACAGTTGCTGCAAGTAAATGTCCTTACAAATTCGGATATGTTGATTACGATAAAAAATGTTATCGAATCGTTTACGAACATACTGTTACTGGGATCGAAGCAGAAAGTATTTGTTCCGATTTTTATGGTGTTCCAATTATTCTTAAAAGCCCACAATCAGTTACGACTACACTTAAAAATACATTACAAGGAATACAATCGGCTGTTTCTATTCCTGGAGGATACGTTTGGATTGGAATGAAAAACACACAGATAATGGCTAAAAACGCGGAGACATTTGCTTGGGCTGATGGTTCAACTGTGCTGGCTTCGGATACTCAATGGTACCAAACAGCAACTCCTACTGCCGACGATGTAAGTAATCATCTTTGATATTTACTAAACTTCAATATACAAAAAATGAATCACTTGAGTTAATTTCTCACTTAAAACCATTTAATATCTTTCTTCACTTGAATCACATTTAGCCTGAACTCACTTCACCAGTGCCACACCTTACTATTTCTTCCCACTATACCATAAATACTGTTTTTAAAGAAGTAATATTATGTGAATTATACTTTGGTCTGGTTTAAATAGTTCAAAATATTGAATAGAATTAAATGATCATGAATAATATGTTCAATCCAGAGTTCTTAAGTTCTTTCTTATTCTTCAATTATGCCAATTACAATAATAATTTCCCCTCTGTGGAAGTGGATACTCTGGAATATTACAGATTAAAAGGTTGTGGTCTTAATCTTTTAAATGAGAACTCGTGATTGTATAGAATGCTTATAAATAATATCTATAAGTTAGTAATAAGTTAGTAATAACCTTATTCCAGTCTATAGTTCAACACATCTATACCTTGAATCTTGTACGTAATCCAGTGGAAGGTTGGTTTTATGGCAATTCAAGATCAGTTGGGCGTTAGAAAAAAAATAAAAGAAATGAACAGTGGATTTACTGTGACAAACACTATCGGTCACAAAAAAATGATTTCTGGACTTGTTTCCTGCGTGTGCAGTTTCCTTTTAGTCAAATTTTATTATCAAAATTCTCGTCTTTTCTCTAAATTTTGTTTGTATTTTAGAATTTTGTTTTTTAAAACCGCCTTTTTTTGCATAGATCTTACTTGTTTTTTTTTACTATTGATTGTTTTAAAGCTAAACGATAAAGAAATGATATATATTCAGATAAATTGAAGATATCACATCAGAAAGTCATTGGATCAAATTCAAATTCAAGGATAAAACTAAAAATGGAAACAAGAAAGTAGAAATAAAGTCAGCTTGATTGCTACTATTTAACTGCTCTTATACAGAAACATTAGGGTAAAAGACGCTAGTTCTTTTTTACAACTTTAGATATCACAAAACTTAATTTCTTATACAATATTCAACATTCTAAGATATTTTGGCCAGCTATGCATCATTAAGAAGCAGTCAGTACAGCTCCTTACGTAAGCATGAAGTATGTATTCTTCTTAGCATAACTGAGACGAAAAAGTTTATCTTTGACAGATTTTTATTTGACTGAGATTTATTTTTAGAATGGGATTTCTTTTATGAAAGACAATCCTCAAAGCAAACAAAAAATAAAAAGTAATACCAGATTTTTGATTACTTTAATACAATTTCAACCTGTAAGGAATATAATGAAATAAAATGAAATAAACCATAATTTCATTAAATGTAAAGAATTTCAGCTTTCTAATAGTTTAAAATTTGAAAGTTTTTATCTGGCAGTTTGATCGAGATAAAAAGTAAGTTTCAATATTTCTAATTAAATAAAATTTGAATTTTAAGTACATTAATATTAAGGAATTCTCATATTTATATTACTAAAACGGAGTTAATTTTTAATAATCTAATAATAATCTAACTTCATTATGACATTTTTATTTCTTTATTTTTCATCAATAAGCGTTTATTCTCCTTCATCTTCATTACAAAATGCAATATTTCTTCTTCAGGCCTCGCTCACATTTGAAAATCTCCAAAAACAGCTATAACACTTCTGATTGCAATTACGCATCACAAACAAAACATTACACCGTTAACAATGAGGTTATTATAAATCAACTAAAATAACTCCATGAATAAAACTATTATAAACCAAACAAATGAAAGAATATTCATAGAATGTTGAAAAATTGTTAGTAATTACTATTGAAATTTAAAATATATATTAGATATGTTTAAGTTCTTTATTTTTTACTTGATTTTACGTTTGAGATCTCCAAACAAATTAATATTCTCGTAACTTATCTTCATTCTCTTATCATTACTTTGAGTTTCTTTTTCTACTTAAAACAAACAATAATAAGCATAATTTTTCAATTTCATATAAGTCATATTTACATATTATAACAACAATAATAGTATATTCGACAGAATAAAATAAGTGCTGCAGATACCCAATAATTAACGAAAATCAGGTGTAATATAATTATGGTCGAAAATAGCCAAGCTGATGAAGAATACTTTATAGAATGGAGAAAAAAAAAATAAAACTGTCCTCCCTCAAAAAAAAAAGACTAAAACATTTCAGCCTATTTTTACCAGAGGAAAACATTACTCGAGGAAGTGGAACATTTGTTTATATCATTTGTCACAAGGTCGTGTGACGCATTCAGTATTATATGGTATTAAAGAGATCACATGCGAGAAAGTCTTACATTTTTGACGGTATTTTATACATAAACTTACTTTACCAGAAAGATAAAAACGCAAAATGAAAAAGAGCCTAAATAACTAAAATACAAAAAAGGTGTCAGAAAGAAATTTCGAAAGTATTTTTTTTTTCAAAAAAGTCATTGTCAGAATCATTAACTCGGATATTATAATTTCACTATCATAAAGTGAACTTTTAAACATAAGATTTTAACTGAGCTGCAGATGAAGTATTTCTATATTTAAATAGCCATTATTTAACAATAACTTAATAATAAATCAATCCTGATAAGAAGATAGACACAGATGGATGTGATCTTTAAATTAATCCAATCTCTCTAGAAACTTTATTGCCTAAGTTTATTGAGAAAAGTTTTCAAATGTAATAAATACCTGTAATAATACAGTCAAACTTGGATAATTCAAAATTGAAGGGACCAGAGAAAAAGTTCGAAATATCAAAAAATTCGAATTACATATATTCTCTCAAACAGAAGAAATAAGTAAAAAAGATTAACTCCACGATCAAAGATACACATAAACTTTTTATCTAAGAATACTGCTACATTTTTTTTTTCATTAAATCAAATATTTTTTACTAGCTTAATTATTCATCATTTTTTTAAAAAAAAGCAGATATTTTTAATTGCTTCTTTGAATGCAATCTTGAGTCATAGCATATGATTCCAATCTACCATTTGATACAAAAATACATTACAACCCTCGCTTTAGTTTTCCTTAGAAAATCCATTAAACTAAATAATATATCTTGGCTGAGAAAAGTCTCAAGAACAATTTTTACCGTAATATTTTAAGGACAATCGTACGAAAAATTCGAATTATCCACAATTTTTTAACATTATTTTAATACAGAATTTTAGGGACCGAGCAAAAAATTCGAATTATCCAGAATTCCTAATTAAACAAGTTCGAATTATCCAAGTTTCACTGTATCTACATCTTGAATATGCATTTGAGTTACAAGACTTTAATATAATAAAGCCTTGAAGCACGATATTGATACAAAAGCGAGAAAAAAATGATCAGAAGAAGACAGTGAAGAAATACAAAACTGCACATAAGTAAACAAAAGGTTCTCGCACCCTGAGCTGTCATGTCGGGAATCCGGGACAGCTGTTTCAAACTTATTAGGCTTCATCAGCCAGATATATCCTTGATGATAGATCAGAAAACCATTTCAGCTCCCCGAAATCGCCCTCGAGCAAAGTCAACGCAGCAATGATAAATAACCGTGCAACGCACGGCCTCAAATTCTTTGTCCCAGCAACCACCGGGCTCAAAAGAATTTAAGCAAGGATTGAGAACTCGGGGTTCTCAGGGTTATTATACGCCTGCACGTTAAACTCTTTTACTTAGGAAATATTAAATTTTTTGAAATATTAACTAAAATATCTAATGAATGTGAAGTAAAAAAGATTGGAAGAAATGCATCTTTAGTCTGCTTTTCAAGGAAAGTCAGGCTTATTAGATCATTCAGCTTATGTCTATCCGTGTATTTGTGTAGCCTCCTACTTTTGAACCGCTATATAGATCTTCTTGAAACTTGGTATGAAATTAAAGAATAGATATTTGAATCTTTTCTAAGTGAGCCCTTGTAGAGAAATTTGCAAGAGAATGCGGCAAGATTTCCGAAAAAAATGCAGTAAAGAATGGATTTCTATCTTATTTCTATTAATATTTCATTGTTTTAAACAATTAATTTTAATCCTAATTTAGCTATTGCAATAATTAGCGAACGGTTTTATATGATTAAAGTTAATCCTCCGATTTCAGCAACTTGAAGTAATGTGAATTTAATTTTTTTTTTCAGAAAACACAAAATTTGAACTACTAAGAATTAAGTCCGTTCTAGTATTACGAAAGTATTAAAGGGGTGAGGGGTTCAAGCTTCGCCTATTTTTGCTGACAAGGGGGAGGCGAGGATCAGAGTAATGCTTACATAGGACAGACAAACATGCACGCGAGAGAATCCGTTGCATGAGATAGACTTTTTCATCAGTATTTCATTTGTATTTTTGTATTGAATTTCTTACATTTTAATTCAGGAGTGAAAATATAATGTAATTTTGACTGTTTTAATTTATTCTTCAGTGGTATTTACAACAGTATGATGAGATAAATCTTATTTAAGCACAAGGGGGTGGGAGGCATCTGCTTATTTTTGCCTTCAAGGGGCTGCGGAGGGAGTCCAAAATGAATAAAAATGTGTTTACGTAATACTTGAATTGCCCCAACATGTAGGGGAGAACGGGGCAGAGTGTACCTATGGGCAGAGTGGACCGTTGACTTTAGTTCCTCGTGTAGACGCTAGAATGCGCCAAAAGTCGGAAAGAAGGTTGGCGCCATTGTGGCGCTGCTATCACAAAAGCATCAGTGAATTCGGCTTATTGGTGACAGTGAGGTGATCTTTTTTACTTTACTTTATTATTGCCGTGCAGCATTGCATCGAATAACACAAACGTAATATTCATATTAAAGGCGGTAATCTAAAGATCATTTTAAGCTGTAGTATGAATTGAATAATTAAAGTAGTCGATAGTTACAACTGAAGGAAACGCCAAAATGGCGATTGGGCAGAGTGGACCGAACGGTCCACTCTGCCCCGCTGTTTTAACAATAAAATATTACATTAATATATTATATTATATATATATTAGGCACTATGGTTTCGGCTGTTTCCGCAACAGGAAACACAATGCCGCCTTTTTTTGTTTTCCCCAGGGTGAAATTTCAACCCCACTTTGTCCGAGATGGGCCAGTTGGCTGTGATGGGGATACTCATCCATCTGGATGGATGACCGAGACGAGCTTTCTTAAATGAACCACTTTGCAAGTTTTAATAGATGCTCACCAGACCGGCCATGTCTAGTATTAATGGACAGTCATAGCTTTCACCTTTCTTGTGAAGTTTTAGATTTTTGTAAGATGAATGGAATGACACTCTTGTCATTTCGAGCCCACTGTAGTCATAAACTCCAAACGTTGGATAGGAGTATCTATAGTCCCTTCAAAAAGTTTGTTAATGCTGCATGTGATGCTTGGATGACCATCAACAAAAGTCCATGACTATTTATGACATCCCGGGAATTGCGAAGACAGCTATCTATACCACTGGTAACTACTCCAGCAAACTTATAGGCGAATTTTAAGGTAACGGGGATAAGCCCGTTTAATCGAGATATCTTTGCAGAGGCAGACTTTATGCCGGCGTACGTCCAGACCGACCAAACCCAATGCTGTCGGACTGTGGAGCTGCTGCATCAACGTTATCAGCTAGTCAACATCACCAGATAGGCCTATAGTTGCAATATACCCTTCTCCAGAAGATGTGAGGCCATTCGCAAAAGCGGCACCAAGAAAAAAAATTGATAATTTAAGGGAAGAGAACAAAAAAAGGTACTACAGTATTACCATCAAAAAAGTACAAAGGTACTGACGGATACGCCAGTAAAAAAAGCTCTGGAAGAAGAGCAACGAAAATCTAAAGAAAGAAAAGAAAGGGTAGCAACGAAAAACATGACTCGGCCAACAGTCTCTAAAAGCAACATAAACATAAAAAAAAACAAATAGAAGCAAAGGAAAAGGGATAAAGAAGAAACAATTACAGATAATTAGTGATGATGAAGATGATGAAGATGCTGTGCGCCTCTCCTATTTGAAGAACTTTAAAAAAAGCAAACCAGGACAGGAGTGGATTCAATGTACGCAGTGCAAGAGATGGGCCCATAGTTCCTGCGTAGCCAGTGATATTCGGGATTTATTTTACGAATGCCTCAACTGCAAAGAAGATTTCTCGAGTGAAAGTGATAATTGGTTAAATGTAAATTAATTAATTAAGTAAAATTAATTAATTAAATAAAACCTATTTTGATATTATTCATTTACGACTTTCAACTGCATAATGATTATTTTAAATTTTCACTTGAATGTGTAATACCTTAGGTAGCCTATGTTAAATTAAACCTTTATTTCATGATATCCTAAATGGCATGCTACTTTATATTAAATAAAAAAGTTACTGGAACTTAAAATGTTGTTATTCTTATCCTGTCCAACGTGACCCATGGACATGTGGTCGGGGCAGGTTGGACCCCTTTACCATTTTGGCTTTGCGAATTAATACCCATTTTGTTAATTAATATAATGAAATGAAATCAAGTATTTACATTCTTGAATAGTTCCCTCCCTCCATGGTGTTTCTACCTTGACGTGGTGGATGGGGCTTGCGAGCACCAATGACCCCTAGAGCTATGCCGGCGGTAGCGTAGCTACTGGCAGGGACACCTAAGCCGGACAGGTCGAAGGGTTGGTGCCAGACAAAGCGAGACATCTTGGTCCTCCAGGTTGGGGGTTTTCACGTAGAGCCAGCAACCCAACTGATAGAAAATTTACCACGGCTACGGAACTGAAAGTCAATAGAAACGGACAGTCATTACGGAAACGATCTTGGCATGGTAAACGGACAGTGAATTTTGAATGTTGGAATGTACAGGGAATCTCTACTAAAATAGATCTGTTGACAGAAGAATTGAAGAGATATAACATGGACTTGGTGGTGTTAACTGAAACTAAGAAAAAGGGGAAAGGAGAAGAGCAGATGGGTGACTTTCTACATATTTGGAGTGGTGTACCGAAGAGTTCAAGAGCGAAGGCGGGAGTCTCATTTGTGGTAAATAAAAAACTCAAGAACAAGATAACTACATGGGAATGTGTAAATGAGAGATTGATAGTATTACATACAATAATGTTTGCTAGGGAAATATCATTTGTAGGAACATATGCCCCAACAAACGATGCAAATGAAACAATGAAAGACCAGTATTGGGACTTATTGAAAGAGACAATAGAAAAAATACCACAAAGAAAGGAACTATTTATTTTATGAGACTTAAATGCCAGCATAGGGAATAGAAAAATTCAAAAGGTCATGGATATATATGGCGAAAATGAAAAGAATGAAAATGGTGAAAGACTTATAGAGATGTGCGAACAGATGAACTTAAGGATTGGAAATTCATTCTTCCAACACAAGAAGATACATAAATCCCACCCAAAACACTTCGTGTAAAATAAGTTGCCAAGACTCACATGCTCATAATGCTTTCCTGTTAAAAAGATATGAGATCTCATGTAGAGCCCAGCCCCTAACTCTACGAGGCCTAACTCTACAAGCCCTAACTCTAAAAACCTTATATCTTGGTCAAAAAGTATGCCTTGGCCGTTTCGTGGCTGTCACACAGACAATCCCATGGAGTTATGTAAAGGATATGGAGTATGCCAAGGCACACTTTTTGACCAAGATATTAGGGTTTTTAGAGTTAGGCATGTATAGTGAGGGGCTTGGCACTATATGAAATCTGATAACTTTTTAACAGTGAAAGCGTTATGAGCATCTTGGCAACGTATTTTACATGAAATGTTTTGGGTGAGATGAAATAGTTCCATGAAACGGCCAAGCCATACTTTTTGACCAAGATATAAGGTTTTTAGAGTTAGGGCTTGTAGAGTTAGGCCTCGTAGAGTTAGGGGCTTGGCTCTACATGAGATCTCATATCTTTTTAACAGTGAAAGCTTTATGAGCATGTGAGTCTTGGCAACTTATTTTACACGAAATGTTTTGGGTGGGATTTCATTTCTTTTTGTAGGATGAGATCTGATAACTTTTTAACAGTGAAAGCGTTATGAGCATGCGAGTCTTGGCAACCCCTTATTTTACATGAAATGTTTTGGGTGGGATTATCTATTACAACTAAATTTAGTTTTAAGATTATTTAAAAAATGGATTTTTTTTCAATACCCTACTTTTCTGTTTTTCTATTGGTCAACTTGTATATACAAGCTGTTT
>JAFIDM010012231.1:17969353-17989116 GCA_023159025.1 Thereuonema tuberculata
ATATATATATATATATATATATATATATATATATATAGCTGTGTCAATCAATGGGAGAAATTCATGGCGTCATATGAGGTTATCAGCCAAGGAACTCAGGAACCATCTGGTGGAAGGCAGAAAAACCAGTAGTGTTGATATAGGAAGGTGAGGAACGTCCATGAAATATGGACAACAGGAACCGGAAGGCAAATTGCTGAATTGCTTGTCATCATCAACTCGGTGTGCAGCGGGAAGTTTTTCCTTTTTTTTTTTGGGGGGGGGGGTTATGGCGGAGTTTGGAGAGAATAACGCCCATTACTTAACAATAATGCGTTTTAATAAGGATTTTGAACATCAAAAGAGTGGTTATGGTTTAGGATATGTTGAGCAGTGAGGTAGTTAAAAACATTGTTGTTACAAGCGGCAATATGCTGTGATATCCGTTTTCATAATAATTGCCGGGATTCTCCGATGTAGTGGCAGTTTATTTGTTTTTCTCCCCCCCCCCCTTTATTTTGTGTGCAGCGGGAAACATATATCTAAAAAGAATTTTTAATTACACTTTTTAATTACCATACGCACACGTAAATTTCTGGAATTTTTCACAAAATATGGTAGGTCATGCTGATATTGTTTATTTCCGTGGTCAAAAAAGCTTCCAATTTGGTTGAGGGGTAAGGAAGTGCTCATTGTTTCGTCAAGGCCTAGTAATAAAAATTGCTTAGTCTATTAAATGTCTCCTAATTTCTACGTTTCAAATTTCTGTAATATTTCAACATACAAGTTATTTCAAAATAAGACTAACAGTAAAAATTTAAATATATATATATATATTTAAGATGTAAACAAATTTATGTACTCAAAGGTCCTTTTTTTAAATAACTTACACAAATTTCAAAATAGATATTATAAAAATACACTACAACCTCGTTTATCCGGACTAACTGGGACCAAAGACAATCCGGAAAAATCGAAAATCCGGATACTCTGGTTAATATGGGTGATAAGCAAAACAAATCCTTAAATAAACAGACTTACCCTTTATTACGATAAAAAAAAAACTGTTTTGTAGCTTCAACACCCTGTGACACTCTAGTAAAGCTTTCTTAAACTCGACAATAAGTATTTTATTACCATAATTCATTGTACAATCTATGCAGGAACTGTACATTTAAACAAAATAAAAAGCGAATGTTTGGCATACTTATAGTTATGTTCTTGTTATCATAGTTAAAATTATTATCTATTTGAATATTAAATAAAAAAAAAATCTACAAATCTGATCCGGATTATCCGGAGATCCGGATCAACGAGGGCCGGATAAGCGAGGTTGTAGTGTAATATAGAATTATCATTAATAAATTATTAATGATTCACTAGTTGTCAGTTGATTAGATATGAGAATTCTATTCATGATACATTTGTATTAATCAGTCAAATGAAAACTTTTGTTTGAGATACTGTTTGATTGTGGCTGAGTAAAACAAGCAATCTTTGCAATTCTGAATGTGGCAAAACTAATTGCTGCTGGGCGTGGTAGGTTTAGCATTTTGATGGGCTCTTCAGTATTTAACACTCAATTGCTGGAAGGATTTTCACAGAAAAAAAGAAGAAACCATAACGATGGAGAGACCAAAGAAGACTAACAAAACTTATACCAATTAAACAAACACCAAAACCAGGCAAATTGAATTCATCATAATTCTCGATTTGTATGAATTTATCTCTCAACAGCTGTTGGTAAAGTTGTTAATGAAGCAAGATCCTTTGTATTCAGAAGCATTAAAAACTGGACCGATAGAACCTAAAAGCGATGATGGAAGAATCATAATTTCGTAGAAGTTAGGAAGAGTCGACAGGGTCATATTATAAAGTCGATGCTCATGAAAGTGTGATAGAGTGAGGAATATTTTTCGAATATCTAAATTAAAAAACCTCAGTAGAACGATACATCTGAAAATTCTTACCGACAAGGTCATTGTTTCATTCTCTAGTATTTTTCTCAATATCTGCATGATAATGCGTTTTACAAGGGAAGCTTTTATCGTCGATGAATGATTTCAGGAATGTGACTGTATATGAATGTTTTCATTCCATTAATGGTCTTCTAGATCCTAGACGTTAAAGTTAAAGATAATCTTTAAAAGAAATTCAAAATTTAATGTGTCCATACACCAGCCTATATATTAACACAAATATAAAAATAATTTTCAGATTCTCAATTTTTTTAGGAACTCTTATTGCTGTTTCATCCAAATCTTGAATTTCTGTTTGAATAGGATTAGAAATCAATTTATTAGCATTTATTGCCCTAATTTCCAACTCTTTAAATCAACAATCCAGAGAAGCAACTTAAAATATTTTTTAGTTCAATCTTTAGCTTCTTCCATATTTTTATTTTGAGCCATTATTAATTTCTTACAAAATAATTGATTTATAATAATTATTGAAGATTTTAATTCCTTAATTATTTCTGTTATTCTAGCTTTTGTGATGGCAAGGCCTGTTTCCAGAAAGATCTTTCAGCTGATTACTTAGCAGCTTGTACGTCACACTGATTTCCATACGTTACATAGTCCTCCACAAACCATCTGTCATCTTCTAAAATCTATACTCAGACGAATTCAATTGGCCTCGGAGTAAAAAGAGGGTATCTTATGAATTTGCAATAACTAATTTCAATAAATGTGTGAAACGATATGCCTTAAAGTTAAATTATGAACCATAATTTTGATTTTATTGTTTAGTTTCTTTTCTTCTTTCCTAAATGAACTGTTATCATACAAAAATATAAATAATTAAGATTTATTGATATTTTGGGCTGCAGAAATATGTAAAGATTTAAGATAAAGAGGATAAATAATGTGAAAAGAACACATGGGAAATAAGAATTGCTCAATATTTCCATTGTATTTTGAATAAATTTCCTTACGAAATCATATATAAATTTAAAAAAAAAAAGAAAACTTATTATTCACTTCACAACTTAGCTACAACTTTTAACAATAAAAATATTGGAAATTTTAATTTATTAATTTTCTAGTTTAGTCCTATGACTATCCTAATAGCTGTGAACAAATCATCAAATCATTTTATGTTACGGAACAATGACAAATCCTTAGGAATTTATTACACAAGGCTTAAGTACTCATGTTATGGAAAAATCAAGGTTGATTTGATATCAAAAATTAAGATTATAGTGAATCAGTGTGTAATAAATTAGATGATAAAAAATTAAATTAACACCTAAATTTATTAAAAGAAAACTAATTTTAGCTAGTGCTAATTTATCAGTAGTTCATTGGTTTCACTGAGGTAGAGAAGTATGCTGTTATGGCGGCATAATTCAAAGCAGATCACAAATCTGTTGCACTTCAACATTACGAAAAACTTGTATAACCTTCTCTTCTTCTAGAAGAATTCGCTGACTTTCTAACTTATCGGCCTTTTAAGTAGCCATTTAGAGTTTGCTTAAAACTGATTCGAGATCTCGAATTAAGTTTCATATAAAAATAAACAGAAGAACTTTCTCTTTATGAGAAACAAATATTATGAGAAAAAGGTCAAAATGAAAAGAAACCAACAGTTAGACTCTTCTCACTATACGTATATAGAGATATAGAGATCGGGTTATTGACTTTACTAACATGTAAAGAATCAAAAGGAGCATAGTAATGAAATATCTTATAGAAATTATAAGAAAAATCTACTAAACCAATCAGCCTAAAGAAAAGAGATGCAAAACATAATATAATCCGTTTTCTGTAATTTGTTAACATTACTTTTAATCACCGAGAAACGCTTTTGTTTCTTTCTGTAACTTAAAAACATAATTAATTACGATTAATTCTATTAGGTTTACAGTTGAATGATCAATTATCAGTTTCTCTTGATTCTGTATAATTTGGTCTATTTGTTACTGACATTTATTCTTTATTTTCCGTACCCAAAATTGCGTATGAATCTTGGAAATGTTGTTTGAAAAATTTGAAGAGCTATTTCAGTATTGCATACTACTCTTAGATGTTTGGCAGAGACTGGAAGACACACATTTTACGCACATTAGCTATTATTTGCAAGTAACATTTAAATTCTATTCTGTTACATTACATCCTTTTAATAAATTTTTTACGGTCTTGAAAGAAAAACGTCTCTTCCAACGGTTACTGGTAATAAACTATAGGAAATATCTACAATTTTGCAAAACTCATTTTGTTTTTATTTTATTTGCTGATTTTTGGTTTTACTTCTTAGTTCATGCTTAAGTGTATCTAAAAATGAATGAAGCTTTTGCTTATTTTTATTAATTTTATTTATTTTTTTCTAATGCTTAATATGAAGATTAAAATATAATAGTGTTGTTATTTCATTGCATTGTATTGACTTAAGAATGTTATTATTTCGTACGTTTTTTTAGCGATCCATTTGCTAAAAAAATTTGACCAAAATTGGTAGCTATTGCGTTTTTGCTGTCATAATAAATCCTTCTTTACATATCTACATTGGTGCCTTTATATTATATTACTGATAAATTGTTATCTCATTTCTTAATTTTTGAATTTAGAATTTTTTAAAATTACCAAATTCCTAATTTTTATTTAAGAATTTCATTCTTCTTGTTCGAATTTAGTTTTCCTCAAGTTGCTGTCAATTCAGAAGATGAAGATTTACGATTTCACAACAGAAAAAAAAAATTCTTTCAGATTCGAATCTCATTTAATAGGGCAGAGAAGGCAAGTTAACATAATAATTTCCAATAAAAAATAACAGAAATTATCCACACCGGCAAAATCTTGTTGCTTGTTCATTTTAAAATATTACGAAATTATTTATAGTAATTTGGGAAGAGATGCCACTCCGTTGGAGATGCCACACCATCTGTATATCTGAATTCCACCCCCAAGTGAACATTAGGATAGTGTCAGTACAATCTTTGTAATCGAAAACCAAGGAAGCAATTCAGTGTTTATGAAATGCTGCGATTAAACCCGAGAAAACAGGATAAAAGGAGCTAAATCTACTTTTTTTAAATAATGAATATTGAAAGCATGTTGATTTTCAAAATTTCTGTGAATATCTTAGTTTACTGTCTAAGCAAGCACATCTAAGTTAAACCTTGATACACCCGCCATTAGCTTCGCTATTTGTTGCCGCATCTCTCCCCTACAAATGAGAAAGACGCCATATAGTGTTTAGGGATAGATGCCACGAATTTAAACAGAGCATCTTTTATTTTATGATTAAATTAAGTAATTTCAAGTATAAATGTAGACCAATTCTGCAAAATATAGTCACATTTAAAACAATATTATTACATATAGAGAGAATCTGTTCCGTTTTATTTGTTAAAAGAGAATCAGAACTGGTTCCCGAAACATATAATGATATTGTGTTAAATATAGTTATATTGTGCAGAATGGATCTACATTTATATTTGTTAAACACTGTAATAATTACTAACTAGGCCATCTCCCGTGTACAGATTGTTCGTTATAGATATTAGAAGAAGAGATTTATTTAGATGGACGTTGGTTGATATAGATGTTAAATGAAGATCATAGCTTATATACGATACTCCTGGCGACGAATTGATTGTGACTATTCTTTCGAGTGAAGATAACCAAATTCTAATGACTTGTGAATCTAGACAAACTTTCCTCTTTGGCGGAGACTTCAGACAAATTTTACCTGTAGTCAAGAATGGCCGAGATTACGAAATTATTAACAGTTCTTTGAAAAGATCTCATCCTTTCTCTCGTTGTCCATTTCGATACTAATTGATTATCGATCATAAAACGATGGTTTATATGAGATAATCCAAGAATAATCGATTCCAATGAAAGGGGTTAAAGCAACATTTTGAAGTTTTGAAGACTCTTTTCAAGCCATCTCTTTTTCAAGCATAATAAAATTGGAATAAGTACAGCAAAACAAAATAGTTGGAAGCTTAAACAAATTACAAAAACACGTGAATCAATCAGTTTAGTTGTTTTTACAAAAATATATTAATAAGGTACAATTCAATTATTAAAAGTAATAATAAGAAGAAAATAAAATTTAAGATAATCTAACAAAACTCGATTCCAAAGAAAGCAGTTAACGCAACATTTTGAAGTTCAATAATGCTCATTTTGAATTTGTCGACTTCCTCGTGACAATAAAAAATGAATAACCGTTTTTCATTGTTGCACTAACATTGGGGCACAACAACAGCACAACAATTGAGGAGATATAAGTCAAAAAACAATATAAAAAGAGTTGTAGTCCTTATGGCCTAATGGATAACACATCCGACTTCGGATCAGAAGATTGCAGGTTCAATTCCCGTCGCGGACAGACAGACAGACAGACAGACAGAGAAATAAAAGATTTTAGTAATATAGATTTTAACATTAAAAGAAAGAGAAACCGACACACATAATAAGGTAAAAAATTTTTAAAAAAAAGATAATTTATCGAACAGTTTCGACCAACTTTACGTTAGGTCATCATCGGAGACAAGATATCATTCCCAAAAGAACAAGCTTTTATATACAGAAACGATTAAATCTTCTAAACTTTTTATTGATTAAGCAAAATGATAGTGAAGTCAATAGCGGACTCAAACTCTTGTGCTAAATATTGGGAAAATTGTTTCGTGACCTAAAGAAAAGATGAGTGGGATTAAGTGCACTGCTTGCAGAAAGTATTTACTTGAAAATTGCATTGTGTATAAAAAAAAAATGCACAGATTATTGTCGGAACACAATAAGAAAGATACATGTTGCAACGGTAGATTTTACAATGTCTTGTTATTTTCTTTAGAGAATTTACTTTTAGTATAGGATAATAATATTTTTTTCATGCTTGCAATTACTGTATATAAATAAAGATAAAATGTCATATTGTAAGAAATATAAATAGGATTTTGTATGCTTTTTTACATATTATTAAGTATGTCATCTCTCCCTAAACATGTGGCACACTTTCAGAAATTTGAGGCATCTCTCCCGTAAACATGTGGGAGAAACGTCACAGATAGTGACGCAAAGATGTCAATTTTTCTCAGTGATAGTTTTATTGGTGTATTTAACGTGTGTGGTAAAACTAAGAATTGAAAGAAATATTTAATAACATCAAATAAACAATTCAACAACCCATCAAGAAAAAGGACACCCCCAAGGACGAACGCAAGGACACCCTCAACACGAGCAGAGAAACCAGAGAAACCCACCGACAACACCCCCCCACCCCAGGACCATCGGAGATGCCCCTGTGTCATCTGGCAGCACAACCAATGACCGCCGCGGCTCCCAGGAGCTGCTACAAGATTGGACAGTCGACTTTTTGAAATTTGAAAGTTGTTCGTTCGCCTTCATAAACCATTGCCTTCTCATTCTTTTTAATCTTGCTGACGATGGAGGACTTGACGCCTCCGAAACTGTCCAAGGACCCCCTTTTAATTAAGTAATGTATATTTTTTGTCATTTTTTCATAAATATATAACTTAAAATGTTTTTCAGTGTGTTTATTAAGTATTTCTTTCAATTCTTAGTTTTACCACACACGTTAAATACACCAATATTAATTACTTTCTTTGAATTTCACAACTGAAATTACACTCCCTTCTTCCCCTCCCCTTTTTTTCTCCTTCCCTACCAGGCTTCCTTACTGGTCCCAACCTGAGCCAGCCCAGGTACCAACGTTTCTAACCTACCTCTGACTCCACTAACAATGTCCTTTATGTCATTCATGAGATCCCACTACAATAGCCATACTATCCGCATTATCAATAGGTTTTCTCTTTAAATAAAAACTTAGCATCAAACAAATGCCAACTCTCATTCACCCTCGCCTGCAAACACAACGCACTCACTCCGCGATCCCTACAAATCCACCCCCAACTCACAAGTAACAAAGTCAAAAATGGCCTCAAAAAATTAAATACCTTCCTCCTCTCCTCAAAACTTGACATCCTACACAAAAAAAGACACACATTAACCTCGGAACTCCATTCCATAGCAAATCAATTATCAACACACCTCTCTACCCCCGACTACATCAAAACTTTGATAACCGGAGTAGAAAAACACAGCCAACTATACCGGAAAATAAGCAAAAAACACATAAAAATCCTAACCAATCTAAGTATAAAACAATGGCCATACCAAGAAAACCATGATAAAAAATTGGTACTAAACCTATCCCGCATACAATTAACACGAGAACAACTTAATGTACTCAACAAAGGAACAAAATTCAATTTGGACAATCCCAAACCTAATCCAATGAACCTAATAGCCAACAATGAAAGAAATTTACAATCACAAACAATACCTGCCGAACACAAAGAACATTATAGAGACAAAATTGTCAACATAATTAGCAACAACAAAGCCATAAATAAAAATAAATACCCCACCAACTTACACCCCTTGGATTACCTTGCCTATCAATCCATTAAACATAATGACAACATCCATATCACCCATGCTGACAAAGGTGACACTACAATCGTCTTCCACAAAGATGACTACACCAAGTTTGTTAACTACCACTTAAAAGAAAACAATCTAACTTATCAATCCTTACCCCATAATTACTCTGAGAAAACCATAATTGAAAAAATTAATAAAGACATTAAATCATTAGGCAAAAAGCACAAATTAATCAAAGACAATCCAAATGAATTCATTACTGCCGACCCCCACCTCCCTATCTTAAAAATGCTACCTAAAATACACAAACCTAAACTACAAAATGGAATGTACAAAGCAAGACCTATCATAAATTGCAAAAACTCACCAATCGAAAAATGTTCAGCTTTCATATTCCAAGCACTAAACCCATACACAAAAAAGGCAATAGGTTATACAGACAACCCCAAACAAATCATCAATGACCTAAAAAAATTAAATGTCACCAACAACCACAAACTTTTCTCATTAGATGTAAAAGACTTATATACATCTCCAACAAAAACTCTTGTCTTCCAAGCCATCGATTTTATTACCAACAACAGCCCACTACCATCACACTATAATAAAAAATTAATCAAAGACTTAATCAACCTAATCTTCAATAACCAATTCTTTACATTCCAAAACAGCATCTATAAACAAACCCAAGGCTGTTTCATGGGCCTAGCCGCTTCAGGCTGCCTAGCAGACCTAACGATGCAACACATTGAGCACCTAGGCCAAGATTACATCCACAATAGCCTATATTATAAAAGGTACGTCGATGACTGCCTTTTCATTACTGACAGTCCCAATCCAGACACCATAAAAGACGCCTTTAATCACCTGTCCAATGAATTACAATTCACCATCGAAGAAGACACAAATAACCAAATTCCCTTTCTAGACATCCTCATTCACAAAGACAAAAACAAACTCCAGACAACTTGCTACCGAAAACCCACTTTTTCAGGTAGAATCCAAACTTTCAACTCTGCAATCCCGTATGCTTACAAATACAACATAATTAAAATGATGATTGATAGAGCCTTCAACTATGCATCAAACAAACCCGCCCTAAACAATGAGATCCATTACATAAAACAATTACTATTAAACAACGATTACCCCCTACAATTCATTAACCAAACTATCCGAAAAATTTTCCAAAACATTTACAACCCCAAAACAAAAAATCCAAACAACCAAACAAACCTTTATATTAGTTTTCCATACGTAAAACAATGGGAACTAAAATTGAAAGAAATCTTCAAGGACACTGAAATTCATCCCGTATTCACTCTAAATAGCAAACTAAATTATAACAGAACTAACAAACCCCTGATACAAGATCTTCATGGCATAATTAACAAAGTCCCCTGCAAAAACCACGACTGTTTCTACATCGGCGAAAGCAGCTATTCCTTGCAAAAAAGACTTTACAATCACAAATACGCATGCAGAACAATCAATACCGACTCCTCCATGATTTCACATCACATGCATAGATACAATCACAACCCCGACTTCAAGAATGCCACAGTCATCCACCATGAAAAAGACGACAAAAAACGGAAGATTAAAGAGTCCATCATCATCCACTTATCGAATTCTTACAACACAAGACTCTCCAACAACAATGTCAGAAAATATTGCTCCAATACCTCCCTCCAGAATGAACTCCAATAACAGATCAAAACCATATTATGAAAATGAACACTCTTCACCAATATTCCAACTCACACCAACGTTTTGAAACCAACCACAAAAAAAAAAATAATAACAATCAACGCATCAAAAGTATATTAGGCAATCCCTATTAAAACATCAAATAAACAATTCAACAACCCATCAAGAAAAAGGACAACCCCCAAGGACGAACGCAAGGACACCCTCAACACAAGCAGTCCAGAGAAACCCACCGATAACACCCCCCCACCCCAGGACCACCGGAGATGCCCCTGTGTCATCTGGCAGCACAACCAATGACCGCCTCGGCTCCCAGGAGCTGCTACAAGGTTGGACAGTCAACTTTTTGAAATTTGAAAGTTGTTCGTTCGCCTTCTTAAACCATTGCCTTCCCATTCTTTTTATCCTTTTTAATCTTGCTGACGATGGAGGACTTGACGCCTCCGAAACTGTCCAAGGACCCCCTTTTAATTAAGTAATGTATGTTTTTTGTCATTTTTTCATAAATATATAACTTAAAATGTTTTTCAGTCTGTTTATTAAGTATTTCTTTCAATTGATAGTTTTATTTTATACTAAAATATATGTAATTGTTTTGAAGTAGAAAAGTCGCATTTAGCTTTTCATAATCTTTTATTAAAAAAAATTAGGTCGGTTCTCTCCTGAAATTCCCTTATTAATATTCTATGTAATAATAAAAAAAGTGACGGTATGTTAAAAGTAGATAAAGCCGTAAAATAATATTTCAATAATAAAAGGAATTTCTTTGGATGAGCAGCGAAATTTTTCGACAAATTCATTCTTCTTTGCAAATATATACTATATGGACATTCAGTTTTGTCAGTGTGCTTGAAATATGAATCCTAATTTTCTTTTTTTTTCTGTTATGTAAGTTTAGGATTTCCGGAATAAGGTTGCAATTGTTACTTTGACTATAATATATAATAGAAGCATACTGTAATGCTCTTCATGGGAAAATGAAGACAAAATAGCAGAATATTTCGAAGCACAAATGTTGAAAATATAAAAAATAAAAATGTTTTAGAAAACTGCCTGTAATAATATTTTTTTAAAACAATTGTCTAAAGTAAAAAAAAAAAAAAAAAATCACCTGTCAGTAACAGGTGTGACCTGCGGGACGCATTCCAGTTATTCATAGCGAAGATCACCTTGATTGGCTCCTTTTGTGACGAACATCCAACACTTTCGTATAAAATTGTGAGATTTTTTATGTATACAACACATTTGACATGGGCTACGTGAAGTAGCCGAAATTAATCATATACATTTATCTGTTTAAATATAACTTTTACTTTTTACCAGTATTTCTTTGTGCGTGTTTCCTGTTTCTTCTATAAAAAAAAATTCAGTTTTATCTTTCATTAGGTAGTAGAAACATTCATATAAACAAACTATAACTGCTAAATATCTTTAAATTGTTCCGCTCCATTAAATATCTCCAAGCGAATATGATTACAGCGAATATAAAATAGGCTACAGAGAACCTAACAGTGTAGAAACAAATAATTTTATGCTTTAGTTTTTTTTCAAGGGAGTACATTTGGGATATTTACGGCAATGCCTTTGACTGTAATTTCCGGCCAATATAACATTATCTGCAATTACTCTCAAATGACTTGAAACTTAACAGGATGTAATGTTAAGAACCATTAACTGTTGACATAGAGACAAATGTGTTATGCGGCTTTAATGTTATTTGGTAACGCAATGTAAAGCAAAGAATTAAAAGAAATATGAATTATAAAGAAAAACAACTTTTTATTTAAACAAGAGAAACCCTTTTTGCTATTTACTAAGCAATGTTATCCACATGAACTAGAAAACAAGAGCAGTTGCAGAAGAGAAAGTAGAGCACGAAACTATGGCAGTAAGTTATTTTTCTGTCTCTTCTAGTACTGTTTTGCCCTAATATTAATTAAGTGTTTATAAGTGTAAGATACTTAAGTAGTGTAATGTAAAATTGATATAGCACTAATTGCTTCTAGAAAATAACACTTTCCGAAAGTTAAAACATTACGTATTAAGTTTTAAGGAAAAAAAGGCTGTTTGGCAATTCTGCTCAACATAGTTAAATTATCGAAATATGTATCACAGGAATATTTTAAATCTTCAAGATTTCTCCTTTAAAATTTAATAAGAAAGGAAATTTGCTTTATCTCAAACAGGAAGACTTAAAAAAGCCAAGCTTAAAATTTATTTTTACTTTAACCAAGAGAATGTTTCTAGGTCTCAAAACTTAAAACTCAAAAACCACTTAACTAATTATTTCAATGTTTAGATCGTTAACTAGTTTTTCATCTGCAAGATATATCAGAAGTTACTTGCGATTTCTTTTCATTTTATTGAAATTGTTACAGACGTAATAACTCTTCTAAATGTCGAAACAAAAAAAAAAACAGCTGATCTACTTTCTAAGACATTTCATATTATCCCATTTCACCTCTCGCATTATCTCCCTTTATAAATAGGTATTTGCTTATTTTTAGGCAGTGAATTTGAAGACTGAATTACCTTTGAATGACTGTATCATTGGAGAAAGAAAGATGTTCTATGATTCATTTGAAGTAGCTTTGAAAAATTTATATTTCTGCACCGAAATGACAAATTTATCATTCAGACCAAAACTCTCTAAAGTTACACAATCATATATTACTCGTCCATTTCTTTGACAAATATAATAAATTTTAATAATGGGGTTCTTGCTGCCAAATTTCTCAATATGAAAAGCAGTCATTCCAATGAAACGAACATATCATTTCTTTGTTTTAACCTCCTTTAAGCAATCAGATGATTCTATTTTTGGAAACACTTTTGATCTTTCAATGCGATCAGTCAATTAATTTCCTTTGCCCTTTTGCTATTAAGGGTATAAACTTATTTATAAACTTATTCATAAACTTATGGTGGATAATCTCTTAATGTAGACTCAGAATATCTGGCATTTTTTCAGTCCTTCCTTATCTACTAAACAATTCTTATGAATATTAAATATATTCGAGAAGGTAATTTATTTTTTTTCTATTTGTATTTTTGATTTCTATGAAAATCCTTTTAATCTTTATATGTAATAATTAATTTAAATTACATTTAGTTATTAATTAAAAATATTACACACAAAACTAAGAGTTCACTGATCTTTTTTGGGAAATTGCGATAAATTGGAATTAATTCATTGGCCCTTTTTATTCTTTACTTAGGTTTTGATGTTCAATTTTATTCTATTTGTATGTTTCTCGAGTTCACTGAGATGTTAAGATACTGGACCGACCCAACTGACGAAGGTCAGGAAACCAGAAATGTACCATCTTGGGTTGTTGGTATCGCAATTTCCAAAAACAGATCAGGGAACTCTTAGTTTTGTGCGTTTTATTTTTATTTTTCTTTGTTATATTGTTTGTACGCACGTTAATTTTATGCGTTATATATTTCTTGTTTTATAATTATTCTCTTTTACGCTAAGCGGGTCTTAGCGGGGATTAATTCATTGGCCCTTTTTATTTTTTATTCAGGTTTTGATGTTTTTTTAATTGGAGGGCGTTTTGATGTTTACTTTTGTTCTAAAAATATTACAATTTTTATAAAATTGTAAAAAAAAAAGTCTATGAACAATTTTGAATGACATTAAAAGCAATTTACTGTTTGATATATTTCTAGGTTCCAAAATATAAAATTGGAATTTTCATCGTTTTCATACAATTACTAAATTATTGTAAGTACAAATTCTCTAACTTTTTTATTAGCATTAATTGTAAAGTAAATTATTATCTTTGAACATGTTAAGGCTTATTTTACTTTAAAGAAAAAACGTATTTTTGAATAAATAATAAACTCCAACACTTCACACTCTTTTAATTTAAATACTTAAATGCTGTGTACATCTTGAAAGATGATTAAAAATAATAATACAGTGAACGTTCAGATACAGTGAACGTTCAGAAAATAAAGAGAGAAATAAAAAAGTTGGTGCAACCATCTTTATCTTATTGAAACTTCATCTAAAAAAGTTTCGCTAGATAATTTTATTTAAATACTGTAGTTTTAATTACAACATAAGGAAGTCGGAAATATTTGATGTTCTTGTGCTTGACGTAGTGTCTTTGCTTTGCTATTGCGAAAGCGTCGTCTATCCTTAGTCAAAATTGACCAATTCAAATTCAATTTGCATGTTCAATATTTCTGGTTATAGCTTCAGTATGTTATTTCTGCTATTATTTAATATCCGCCATTGTTTTTGAACTTTCTCCTTCAAATTAGTAATATTGAATGTTAAATTTCAATTAGTTTTTTAATATTCTATTAAAATTAATATATCACAAAATAATTAAAATTTATATTGTGTTAAACATTATACCTGTATTATGCATTAAAGTATATGTTATGAAGTATACTGAAAATTCTTACAATTAATCTTACAATTACTTAAGAAAATTAGTTCTAGCTTACGGAATATGACTAAGGCTCTTTAATACTGCTCATTTTTCGTTAAGCGACTTATCGTTACATTTCATCTTTACACTGATTCTGTTAGTCTTTTATTTCCTGGAAGTTCCCTTTTGTTGGTATTCCAATATTAACAACAGCATTTCATTCAGCTCTGCTCACTGTTCTGTGAGATTAAGTATACGATCTATCATTCAACTAACGAGTTTCTTGTATCAAAATCATATAGTTTAACATTCAAAATACCATTGCTATTCAATATGTTAAAATATTTAAAAACTATTCAATGATATTCTCTCTTCACTTTATTGTTACAGTAATTATTCTGACATTGGATAAATGCTATGATAAAATCCAAAACATATATTAAAAAAAAACAAAAAAAACACTGCTTTTCTCTTTTCAGCTATGACTACAATCAATCTTTCATCTTTTTATTGCTTCCAAGAAAATTCCATTTGTTATCGCTTTATTTATGAAAGGAAATTTTATGGCACTGAAGCATTGGAAGCTTGCGGCAATTTCTTTGGTGATTACAGCTTCCCACTCATGACCAAAGATCTCTCGGATATTCAGGATTACGTTCAATATTTTTTAAATTACTTGATAAAGTGCTGTAACGAAACTCTTGATCTTTCTGAAAAAATATGGATAGGAATGAGAAACACTGATAGAAATGCTAAAGATTCAGGAACATTCGAATGGGCTGATGGTTCAGCAGTGAATGAAGAAGATACAAATTGGAAGGAAGTAGAGAATGAAGATGAAAACAACGAAGATGTAAGTAGTTCTATTATTGTCAATTTAGTTTAATGGTTGTGGAAAGATTCTAAAAGTTGTGAAGAGAGACGGAAAACCCAATTTTTTTTCTAGATGAAAAGAAAATGATGATTCAAGAATAAATTTAAAGATTTCATATCATGAATTTCAAAGACTTTCACATTGGTTAAGTTTTCAAAATTAGTTTCTGCTGCTATTAGATTTAAATAACGAAATCTCGCAACTGTATTAAGTAATTGTCAAAAAAGATTACGCTTAAAGCTATATAAGTGTTACTTAACTTATTATGATTTAATCAAAGACATAGTAAACATTCTCTTTGATGCAAATATACAATCAAAGCTAAGAATATTTAAGTCAGATTACAACGGTCTAACAGTGATAATTCAAAGATACTTCAACTTTTATTTTAATGAAATTCAAGGAACAAGATGTTTTTTATTAATACTTGTATAGTCAACAATACATTTTTTTGAAGTTTTTGGAATACAACTCTATAATATTTCTCTTTTTTTTTGAAAGGATCAAAGAACTCAACCCAACTACGATGGTGATTGTGTTGTAATAGGCACCGATATGTATATGTTTGATAAAGAATGTAGTTATAAAGAGTTGTACGTGATTTGTCAAATCGATGCTGAATTCTTGCCAACTACAACTACTAGTTTATCAACTACCACAACTACTTCGTTTCCAGCCACTACTATTTCTAATGTAGCTACTACCACTACTACATATCCAACGCTTATATTTACAACTACAATGGAGGCTGAAACCAACACTAATGACGTTTCTACTGACACTGAATCAGATATTTCGACTACAGTTCAAGCGGGAACTTCTACATCAATAGCTATAATCGAATCAACAACAGATTCTACAACAAGTGAAGTAAAAACTACTGACCTTCATCAGTCAAATACTTCAACAATTACAGAGGAAATAACTACTTCAGCATTTTCCTCTTCGAGTAGCTCAACCTCCTCTGATGATCATACTACTTTCAAAGCATCTGATCAAATTCCAGCCACTGAATCAGAATCAACAACCATTTCCAAGGCTATGACTACAACATCAGAAACGTTATCAAAAGAATTGACTACTACTAACACTATTGCTTCTGAAGTTGAAAGCACATCTGAAACAGTTACCTTGAAACAAACTACAATAAGTGAGATTTCAAGTAGTGAAGCAGAATCTTCAACTGACAGTTCTTTGACAGATTCAACGTTCTCATCTACTTTGGGTAAGGAAATATTAAATAAAAGAAATTGATAGCAATCTTAAAAAAGTTATCAAAAACCTTCAAATTTATTCTATTTGATATCATGTTGTGAACATATTTGAAGAGATTTTAGTATCTCTTAAGATAATTTTGGTATTTTTAATTGGATCAATAATGAAAATGTTCACCCCAATTTATACTTTCCTCTGTCATTTTTTCTGTTGAATAGTTGTTGAGAAAATATTCTGCGGTATATCTTCAACAAATCTATAGAATCATATAGTTTCGATTTTTAATATATTTATGGAATGGCACTTACTGCTCATTTGACACAATAGCATTTAAACTATGAATTATCTCTCAGAAATTAATTTTTTTTTCTAATTTTAAATTCGATATTTTTTTTGTAAAAGTGATAAAGTTTCATTCAGTGATATATTTAATTCAAATATCTTTTTTCTTTTATTGCTTTTATTTTTTATTTTTTTATTGGTTTGGTTTTATTTTCCTTTGATTGAATTTTAAGTTGAACTAAGAAACCGAATAGTGTGATTTTTGATTGAATGAAATTCGAATGAAAGATATACGTTATATTAAGATATACATTCAGCTTCAAAAACAAGATGGTTGTTAAAAAAACCAAGGTAAGTGATTATTTTCTTTTATTTAAATAAGAAATAGGTTCTTTTTTTAATAATTTTAGATTTTTTTTATGCATTTTTTTATCCCTATTCTTACAATGTTCTGTAGTAGTTTATGTAATAATACCAATTTCGAGTATAATTTATAATTTACATTTTTTTAATTATAATTTTAATTATAATTTTGATTTATAATTAGTAATTATATAATATATAATAATAATTACATAATTTTAAAATGTTGGTATTTTCTGTATTTTTTTAAAAAAAAATGATCTTTTTCTTTTTAGTAAATAAAAAATGAACATTAAAAATATTTTATTTGTATTCTAGTATCTAAGAAAACAATAAGTATCTCAGTATCACAATTCTTCCTCTGATGGTGACGAGAAAGACGTAGAAGCTCGCAGTAATATCTATTTCTTTTTCTCTTATTAAATTTACTCCTTGAATGATAATTTCTTTTTATTTGTGTTCTTTTTATTGTATTTTCTTGAGATTTTAGATGAATTGCTATACTTATTTGATAGATGCTTTAGTGTTTTCTTAAATGAAGAAGAAAGGTGGTCAAAAATTCAGAAGAGGAATTATATAGTAATGCTGTTGCGTTAAACAAAAAATTCAGTTAATGGTAAAATAAATAAACCACAAACACCATCTTCTCAAATAATTCTTCAACAACACTTCAATATTTAAATGAAAACTCTAGCTAAGAGAGTTGAAATATTGAAGTGCTTTGAAGAATTATTTGAGAAGATGGTGTTTGTGGTTTATTTATTTATATGATATTTAAGAAGATTTTTATATTTTTCAGTTAATGTAATTTGATTTGAACTTCTTCGGCAATTGGTGGCTCTGTAACATTGGAATTCAGCCACTATATATTCAGAAGACAAATCATTCTTGAAAACTATTTTTAGGTAAAGATATATTTATAATTTGGCCGAATTTAACGATATATTTAACGATTCGATATTCAGGTTCATGAAAATTCTGTTTTCTTCGCTAATTTTTTGTCATCTGTAGCAAAGGAGATTGAATTGAAATTACTTTTTTAGCAGAAAAATAAGTATATTATTTTGATAACAAATGTATCGAAATGCTCCTAAAATTGCGAGGTCAGCCCTTCGATAACTAACATAGCGTTTTGTTTTAGGCAAAAAAGAAAAATTAAGGGAAAATTCTAAATTTTATCCGATTTATCCCAAACCATCGTAGCTTTCTCTTATTTCACCAAGAAAATAAAATTCAGAAAATTATTTAAATTTGTAGACAATTATTAAATATAGCTTAGAAATTACTTCAAAACATTTATTCAAAATAATGAAAGTTAAAACCAAGCAATCAAACACTGTTTATTTATTAAAGGAGATTAAACTTTAAGTAGATTGATTGATTAAAATAGTGAATGTGAAAACTACTCTCATTTCTCATTTCTCAAAACTCTCATTTGATATATTCTTACTATAAGGTGGTGGCATTACGCAAATTCTTCACGATATCAATATAGAAAATATGTCGAAAGAAAGATATATATTCAGTCATGGGATCTATTGAGTTCTGGCTTGACACTATTTCATTTCAATAAATACCTGTGAGTTTGTGATTATTTGGATAAGTAAATTCCGATTTTTATTAATTAGTAACTTCTGCAGCGTTAAAATTACAAGAATTCGAAATTTAATTTATTTAATATTCAAGAGTTTTATCTCATTCTGCTCTTTTCACTTAATCCTGAGGATTGCTCTCAACTGGGAGAATCAGACATCACCTCTTTGTAGATTATCTACAAAATTCTATTTATATAAGAGAGAGAAGTACTCTTTATGTAACTCTTTATATAAGCGTTAAAAAGTTTAATGAGTGGAGAAGTTTTCGCAGGCTGCGACTTCTATGAGATAAAAGATCCTATTTTCATTAGATCCATGACGATTTAATTTAATTTAAAATTTAAGTTTTTATTGATGGAGATTATTCGGGGATTTAATTTAAGTGTATGTATTGTAATGATTAAGAATATTTTGTAATAATTTAAAAACTATTTTTATTAGCGTTTATTTTAATATTTGTTGGTATTTATTCAGTTATTTGCCAAAAAGGAAAAGGATAATAAAATGCTGTGATAAAAAATAGTAAGGGAGAAATACGTGGGAATAAAGCGTTTCTCAGCAGTCGTACCATGTGACCTTACGTTACAAAGTTACTGGTTTTCTCGTGAGAATACAGGGGAAAGGAAATTTTGCCGAGTGCAAAATTGGCGGGAATGCCGTGACCATGTGATTCATTATGCATTAATCATTGGTTGTGAGAGAAGCAATTTAGGATCTGGGCGGGAAAAGAGTTAGTGTCGAGAGAAATTCAGTGGAGAGAAGTAGTGTCGGAAAAGATTCCGTAACAGTAAGATCTCCAGAGAGTTGGGCATCGGACGCAGAGCCTACGAGTCGTATCGTAATGATGTAGCCGGAGTAAAGGGTTAACATAGCCCGGGCGAGACCAGAGAGTTTAGGTTAGCCAAGTTAGGTTGGCTTAGCTGCAGGATATAACCCT
>JAFIDM010012231.1:17989126-18008173 GCA_023159025.1 Thereuonema tuberculata
CAAATTTGGTTTAGGTTAGCCAAGTTAGGTTGGCTTAGCTGCAGGATGTATGTATTGATAAATAACCCCGCCATTTTCATCCACTCACATCACACAATCGAAAAAAAAATTAGTTCCAAACCTGTGCCGGAAAGTAAAGTTTAACCCATTATTTACTATTTAACATTGTCGGTTTATTTTATTTATTTTCGCCGTTAAACCGGCGACTTTATTTCATTTTTTTTTGATGACACACTTTAGTAATCATTACTTTTCAACGTGTCATCACTGTAAATCTCTTTGATGCTTATTGTTTAGAAAAAATTACAAAGATATCTCCTAGTCTTAAGCTAGCTAATATAGGAAAAATTCATAGTTTGTTACAATAGTTCCTCACAAGATGTACAAGTTCCAATACGTGGTTCTCTCTTTTGTCATGAGTTCGTATCAGAAAAAAATCAACTTATAATGCAAAACAAAAAATATTTGTTTTACTTTTTTCATTCTGATGTTCCCAATTTTATTCTTTCTATGAGGTCTTTGTTTTTCCAAAACGTTATATTTTTGGGAATATAATTAAGAATTATTTTTATTATGTTTTTGTATAGAATTACTTAATTCATATTTTATCAAAGATGAAGCCTGCACACCTGGTTAAAAACTGCAATAAAATTTAATTACAAGAACTTTTTAGTACACGACCAGGGTTTCAGTTACAGATAGAGGAACCATCTTTTTTGTAAACTTAATTCAGTTCACAAAGAAATAAATTATCTTTTTTGTCTGTATTTATCTATTTGCTTCACTAAAGTTAACTTTTCTATTTCTTTTTTTACGGAATATCAATCACTCTTTGTTATTATTACGTTAATTAAATTATTAATTGAAGTACAGGACATTTTCTTGGAGAGGCGATGGGGAGAAATACCAGAGTACTTTTGAAAATTATCTTTGTAATAAATATTTTTACAGTATATATTTTTCGTGAAGCAATGAACGAGTTGTAATTATTGTATTAAAAAAATTGAAATCGCATGATTCTGAATTTTAAATTTTTAGTTTTATCTTTCGATAATTCCTGATATTGGGGAAAATAGGCAGATAAGAATTGATCATTTCTATATTTAAAGTGGTGACCCATTAAATGTAGCCAACAAACGTAATAGAATGTAGTAAAGTTAAGTACTGTTTATTAGATGGAAACTAATTGTGGAGAAACATTACGTTTATGATTTGTTTTGTAGGAGAAATGCATTTTGGATTGTTTTATCAATACCTTGAACTGTAACTTCCGGCCGCATTCAACATTATCTGTAATTGGCTTGCAAGAGAGTTGCAGAGAATGTAATGTGAACCATTCACTGTCGCCTTAGAGACTAATGTATTCTGCTTTAACATTATCTGATGAAACAATTTCCATTTTGGAATAAAAAGGTGAATAAAAACAGCCAAAAAAAACCATTTTGCATCATTTACGGAGAAGTGCAAAATATACACGATAAAATACAAGAATGTTTTTGATCTTCGAAAATAGAGCATGGAACTGACAGCAGTAAGTTATGAATGTGGGTCTACTTATAACCATTGGAATTATTAGAGGCCTGAGCGCACAGAAACGTCTCCCACGTTCCGTCACGACTACATTCTGACTACAATAACGTCAAAACAAGGCGTACCGGTACTCAGTTTCTCCGATCTGTTTTCCGGAAATAGAAGTTAGTAATATCGCGCTTCCCTTACAAATAGCGCCAATTTCACAACTGATGTAAGTGATTTTAGTGTTTTCTTTTCATCATTGGTTATTCTACATTTAAAGAAACATTCCATAGGACACAGTGGAAGAGATTTCGAATAAAGAAAAGTAGAGTTAATTGCGAATTTCGCCTAGAGTAAATAGCCTACCTACTTTTCTTTTATAAATTAGAAAATTATATTTTTATAATAATTAATAAAAAAATATTTTTTCCTTTATTACATACTGTATATAAAACCATATTATGTTCTTTAAAAATTAAAAAGGGTCCAGTAAGAGGTTAATTTTGTTTATATTGATAACTTTTACTATGGTTTTTTTTTTTTTTCAGTAGGCCTATGGATAGAATAACTAAGAGACCTTTATGAGATAATATACTTAAACTATCTTATTGTATTGAATAAAAAATATATTTTAATGCCTTTTAATCGCTTTAACAATCGTTTGCTTGAAGATTTATTTTATTAAATTGAGTAGATGAGATTTTTTTATTAATAATTTATTATTATTATTTTAGATGAGAAATTTAGATGAAGAGATAATAAGTTCAAGTTTACTCTACTTTTTATCTACTTGATATTGTGTTTTTGGTTGAATAATGAAGTGTAATTTCACAATTACATTAACTAAAAGGATATGCTATATTTACTTACACATAAAAACCAGTAAATAGATGTAATGTAATGTGGTGAGCGTGGGTGGCTTGACAGCCGAGCACCGCGACCTCAAAGATCTATTGTGCTATCCCACGGAAATAAGGACAGACGGAGAGAAAGAATGGTGTGAGAAATGCAGGGGAAACGGGAGAACCCCGGGAAAACCTGCCCAGCGCGGATCGCCACCATCAACGAAACCCACATGAGAACCGAACCCCGGTACTCAGAGGTACTCGGTACTCAGAGGTGAGAGGCCAGCGTCTTAGCGACATCGCCAACCGCGCACCAGTGAATAGTAAATCATCTGTTTCTCTCTTTATTCTGTCAAAAAAAAAAAAAAAAAAAAAAAAAAAAATTAAAAATATAAACACATGCGAACTACAAGACAAAACTATGATAAAGTCAAGGCAGTGCTGCTACCTATTGGCCTTTGCAATAAATACGTGGTAATCACTCTGCTTTGTCTAGTTACAGCACATATACAATCTTTGCTCGTTTGTTGGGCAAAGTTACCCGCAAGGGCCAAAGTTACCCCAGTTGACGGTAATTTTTTACATATAAAATTTATTTTGACACTAGTATATGATCTGTTTTTGAAATTATTAGTTTCTATGATAAGAATCCTAAGCACTTTCAGAACTAGTTTATTTGATAGCAAAACATTTAATATACTTCTGACATCAGCTTCTTTTTCTTCTATAATGTTTTCAATAAATCATTTTAGTGATTCAGGATTACCTTTGGTCTTATAATTGCACTGTCTGTTTCATATAGTGTATATTTTGATTAATGAATGTAGCAAACATTAATAAAGGATAATTAAATTCTATTAAATAAATCTTGAAGCCTAACTAATCATTTGAATTATCATTTTATGGTGTCTTTTATTTTTATTCTGTTTTTTTGTTTAAATGAACAAATTCAAAGCTGTTGTATAGTTTTTTTTTTACAATATATACATAAATTTCTTTACAGTATTACAAAAAGTGTTTTAATTTATGTTTTAATAGCATTTATAGGGAAGTTATTAGTTTAAGGACTTGTTTTTGATTTTTAGCTGAAAATCTTCTGTATTTATTTATTTTATTTAACCATTCAAAAAAATATGATTGGAAATCTTATTAACATACACCAAACCTTAATATAGTATGCATAATTATGCATAATTTATGCGAGTTACCATTTTAAATGGTTAGAGATATAGAATTTTTTTTTATTATTCATACGGCGCATCTCTTGAAAATTGAGAAAATATGGCTGAATCCTAAATCTGGATTAAATTTAAAACTTGGAGGGATGTCAGATCCGATTATAAACCATTCTATAATTATGAATGTATTTCTTTTGAGCAGTTATTACGCTCGATTACTTTCGACAAAAATTACTAGCAAAGTCAAAAAAAGAAGCGTCGTTGGCGCTGAACATTTTATTGAAAGAAATAATGAAGAATTTTTTCAACTTTCCTTCGATTGTATTTGTTTTAATTCATGAACTGAATGGATAGAAATAAGTATCTTGAAATGAATATGATTCTCTTTCATTAAAAATTTGATAAGACGTGAAAAATGGCGATTCTACGATTTGATTTTTGCTGGCGAAAAGGTGGTTTCTTCTGATTGCACGTAAAGTCATTGGGTAGAAGGAACGAAACTTTGCTTCGAGTCCGTCTTCTCCGAGAGGGAAAATCTACCTAATATTTGATGACGTATCTACTCATGATGACGTCAAACGTCAACGTTGACGGATGAAAACGGATCTGTGCGCTTTCGGATTAAGAATTAATATTGTTAAAGTCAACCTAGCAAGTTTATTACAATGAGGTGACATTTATGTGGCCTACCTGCAATTTCATTTCAAATTATTTTATTAATTAATCTACACATAAAAAAGGCAAAACCCACTGACTAACTCACTCACTTAGTCATCAACGAACAGCCAAAAGCGTTTAACAGAAGAAGTTGAAATTTTCTGGATGGGTTTCCTTATGACGTAGACGGTCACTAAGAAAGGGTTTTTAAAAATACCACCCCTAAGAGATGTAAACGAGGAGGGAGTGAGGTTTCTTAAAAGTTATGCATATCTCTGAAGCAGTGTGAGCTAGAAACACGAAATTTGACATGAATGTTCTTTGTTAAAATCAAAACGACCCGTATTTGTCGAATTTTCGGTATTGGCGTCCTATAGGGTTTAAATGTAGGACGGGGCTTTCAGGAAAAGTGTGCATATCTCGGAACCGTTTCAGTTAGAAACACGAAATTTAGCAAAGGTGTTCTTTTTCAAAATCAAAAAGACCTGTATTCAACAAATTTTTCGATTTTGGCGTCGTAAGGAATCTAAACTGGGGGAGGAAAGGGAAGGAGCAACATTTCTTGAAAGTGCTACCTTTGCACCTGGAGCCGACAATTGGAACTACAAAAACATTGTTGTTCAACAATTGAAACTAGAATATTGTTGTTCATGAAAACATCACATATTAATCAAAAACTAGCACTATGTAGTGTAAACGGGAGAACGGACAGAATATGGGCAAACATTGTTGGAGGATACTTCTAAGAGATTTCTGGGATAGATATAGATTTGAAATGATCGCATGAAATTCAAGTCAATTACGAACTGGGAAAGGTTTGAAATGATAGGTTGAAGGAAGGGGAGAAAGGGGTGGAAAGTCTTGTATTCTCCGATCTAGATATTAATTTCATATCGAGGGATCTCTAGTTACAAATTCAAATATAACATTACTTTGTATCTATTATTGGAGAAGTTTTCTATTAGAGGTAGTCAGTTATCGTCAGTGCACTAAAACGGTTTTGGCCTTTCCTTTTATTTAAAAAAAACAATCAAAATCCCTTTCGCCGGATTACAATGATGTGGATTAGAAAGAAATTGAAATTGCAAGATCATAACTATTTAAAAATTGTTTTGAGTAATTTATCCATCCAATGTTTGATATGCTGATCAAAAATAGTAGTAAACTATTAAATTATTATTGAACATTTCAGTCAGCGAAATTGTTAAGAGATAGTATTATAAATTTATTTCTATCATAAGACAAAAAAAAAGTTCACATTTATTCTTTTAATAAGTTTTACTAATCATTTTTATTTTATGTTTTTAATGTTTAGTATCCTTTGGAGCGAACATTGGATCCTTCTGATGATCAGTTGATGACTTCCTGTCTGGATGGATACCTTCCGAATTTGGCTGTTTACTTCAAGCCTACCTGTGATCATCACATCAACCATGCCGTCTTGTTTACATCTGACCTTCCGCTTTCCACCACCACAACACGATTCAATACACAAAAAAATTATTAAGTCATTTCCAGAACTGCCATTTCATTGGACTGTCAGTGTTTAAATAACCCATCCATTACTGTATTCCCTCACTTGAAAATGAATTTTCGTTGAATGGAGTGGAAACTTTGGTTGTAATTGTTATTGTAATTAAAATTATTGGCTTCCCTGCCACCCACAATCGTTACACACAAGCAGTAGAAAATATTCATTTTCTGAAAACATTACTTAATCTAATAAATAAAATACGAGTTTAACTATAATCACATCAAAAAGGTCAAATTAGTGGAATACCAAACGGATTAATATTAATTGTTAGATTTTGATAGTATTTTATTTGTTTCTTATTAATAAAAATCCAACTATCCCGACAATAGTCCAAGCTGAAACCTACCAAAGAGTTAAAAATAATTCATTTTTTGTTTGAAAGGGATTATTTCTTTTAAATGATAAATAAGATAGGTAAGTGCTTAATTTTTTGATGATATGGTGATATTGATATTGTGTACCCCCTGTGTACATCTTTTCTTCATCAATATAAACTCCTAAATATCTTTGTTGAAAGATAAAATCAGTTTTTTCGCATTTACATGATTCTTTATTAACGGGAAAAGTATTTTCCAAAATATAATTTTTGTTATGTAAGAAACACAATAAATTTTATTAATAATTTTATTTTGTATCCTCACAATTTTATTTTTATTTTTTATCCTCACAATGTTATTTTTTGAAAATTCATTGCCGTATTATTTATAGCCCATATATTTCTTCTATTTAAATAAATTTGCATTCTTTACTACACGTATTTAATAGGTTACTTTCATTTGTAAATATTAACACATCATAAGCATATATAAAAATATTTGAAAATATAATGCAATTATTCAAAGAATTCATAGATATTGAATAGGTCCTAAATTGGATCCCTGTGAGACTTCAATTTTAATATTATGCAATTTACTTATATAATTTTGTATTTTTATTTTTTTTTTCTAATTTATTTTTTTAATAAATTTATGAATTTTTTCCGCAATATCAATTGTATAAAATAACATCTTAAGAGTAATGTAATTGATAGCTTTACTAAAAATATATAAAAGCAGTATAAATAATTTTTCCTTCATCAAGCTTTTGTTTATTTCTTCACTAAGATTTTTCAATAATAAAGCAGTGGTTTTATTCAGTCGATACGGATATTGATTACAGTTTAATATATTCTTTTTCTTTTATATATTTGTGTATCATATCATAAATAAATAGCTTTCAAAATTTTTTTGAAATATTTGAAAGCAAAGATAATCTTGTAATTTTCAAACTTATAATAATTACTTATGTTGTTTCCTTTATATATAGGACAGTCAATATCG
The DNA here is from genome assembly GCA_023159025.1 of Thereuonema tuberculata. NCBI lineage: Eukaryota > Metazoa > Arthropoda > Chilopoda > Scutigeromorpha > Scutigeridae > Thereuonema > Thereuonema tuberculata. The sequence goes on from JAFIDM010012231.1 coordinate 17,996,175, forward strand.
ACACAAAAAAAAGGCAAACATAGCAAACGCGCATGTAACTACGATTTTGTAATATGTTGTTAGGACCCCTGAGAGTAGTGTTAACCCAAGTTTGCAACCCTGAAAACCCTACGCTACTCCTGTGGTGTTCGAAAAACTGCGAAATTGGGGCACCTGTATAAGTTTTGTCGAAAAAAACACCGGAAGGAAGCGTTTCTCGGGTATTGTCACTCTATACTTTTGTAAAGCAATCTAAATTTGCTACAACGTGAGCCCAACAAGAGCTCTCTAGGTCCATTTGTTGCGGAGATATAGCCAGTCAAAGTTGGGCTATTTTTTCCAAAAAGTGGAAAGTTATCGGTAGGGTCATGTTCCAAGACACGAACCGGCTAAACTAATGAATGGTTCTAGAGAAAGAGCATAAGAGAAGAAGTTGTAGAGAAATGATTTAGCTGCAACTTGATTCCCAAATGTTGCCTCTAGGCCTCATAGTTTCCTCAAAAACGAAAAAATTTACTTTCATTATTGAATATCATAATATTCATTCATTCAATATCGACACAAAAAAAGGCAAACATCTCAAATGCGAAGTTTGTGTATGTTGTTAGTTTATATCCAAGTTTGCAACACTGAAATCCCTGTGTTACTCCTGTGATGCTCGAAATAGTGCGAAATTCTGGCACTTGTATCAGTTTTGTCGAATTTAACTTAGTAGATGGAAAATTTGGCTTCAAAGAAACATAGTCCGGACCTCAGTGAAATAACAGTTGAAAACATAGTGTGATCTCGAATAAATATTGTACCGGATGTCGGATTCAACGGCTTAAGCTCTGGACAGACGAACGTGTACTTCCAGAAAGGAGGCAGAGGTGGGTCAGAGTGCGCTCACTATACAGCAAATTCCTTCACATGTGGAGAAATGAAGGTTCCACCAGGGATGGTTTTGTTCCTGCATGCCATTAGTGGGTGTGACACCACCTCTGCCCTTTTCTGGCAAGGCAAGATGAAGTAGTGCAACGTCCTAAAAAAAACCCCACTGGATAGATCTCGCCAGCATTTTTCTTGATCGAAACTCCAACCAGGACGAAGTAGGAAATGCTGGCGCGAAGATCTTGATGAGCCTCTACGGCGGAGTTGCGGGAACGCTGAACACCTTGCGATACTCAGCATTTGTAAAATCGACAGCAACGGCCAAAGTCAATCTTGCTGCCCCCCCCCCCCCACCACCACCACAGAGACTGCCAAATATCATCCGTGGAGGACCTAGCAACAAGTGAAAAACTGGTTGGGGGTCGACAAAAACCCTTGTAATTGGGGACGGGCCACCAGCGAACAAGATCTCATGCCCATCACAATTTGCGCAGAGCCCGCTCCTCCGACCCTGCTTAGATGGTGACTTGCAAATGCAAGAAAGGGTGCTTAGGGTCGTGCACTTGCAGAAAGGCAGGGCTCAATTGCTCTATCCTATGTTCCTTTTGCCAAGAGCGCAGTTGCAGTAACGTCACCCCTATCGTCCTGGACGAGGAGGATGAGGATGTGGAAGACCCAACACCAAATGACGACCCGCCTCCACCTCCAGAAAACGTCGTCCATCCTCCCACTCCCTCCCCCACTGATCCAGACTGGATCAGACCCGGCCCTTCCAAAAGGCCGAAGTTCTAAACTATTGCGGTGTTTATGCTTGACTGTGTACTTAGACTTTTCTTGTTTACATTTTTGTTTCCGTTGTTTATTTTATGTTTACGTTTATTTGTTTAGTGTATGCTTATTTGAAGCCATATGTTACATCTACAATGTTAACTTCACATTCTTGTACGTGTTTTTACAGAAATACATACAAACATGATTCAGTACAATGTTTTCCTCATTTTTCCAAATTCCGATGTTTTACTATTTTTTCGTTTTTGAGGAGACTATGAGGCCTAGAGGCACCATTTTGGAATCAAATCGCAGCTAATTCAATTCCCCCTAACTTCCTCTCTCATGATCTTTCTCTAAAACCATTAGTTTAGCCGGTACATGTCTTGGAACATTTACCCTACCGATAACTTTCCACTTTTTGGAAAAACTTGCCCATCTTTGACTAGCTATATCTCCGCAACCAATAGACCTAGAGAGCTCGGGTTGGGCTCAAATTGTAGCAAATTTAGTTTGCTTTACAAAAGTATAGAGTGACAATACCCGAGAAACGCTTCCTTCCGGTCTTTTTTTCGACAAAACTTACACAGGTGCCCCAATTTCGCAGTTTTTCGAACACCACAGGGTTTTCAGGGTTGCAAACTTGAGTTTACACTACTCTCAGGGGTCCTAACAACATATAAAAAAATCTTAGATACATGCGCGTTTGTGATGTTCGATGCTTTTATTGACTGGTCTAATATAGGCTTAACAAGGGCAATTTTCCAAAGATTTGGATACAGTTTCTGTTATAAAAATATTTTTAAAAAGTTCAACAATAAAGGAGGCCAAGATTTTTGTTTTGTTTTTTAATTTCCTTTATTTTTCAATAGATCACAGCCATGATTTGTCGTCAGTAATCTAGAATAATGTATATTGTTCTTAATAGGCCGAAATTGCAATTAAACATTATGATTACAATAACTGTCATGTAACAATTAGATAGATGATATTACACTAGTGAAGTAACTTAAATAAGAAGCTACAAATTGAAAATTGTGTATTATCGTAAGGATTTTAGTATAAGTAAGTTCAATTAATAAGCTCTAATAATGATATTAAAATTATGTATGTAAGAAGAAACTGAGGATACTAATATTTAGATTCAAATTTTCATTTAATAGTTTTAGTTTTTCGTTAAAGCAACGAATTTGATGAAGACGGACTTTAGAAGAACAGGAAATATAAAAGAACGTAGTCCTCACAACAGAACGAATGATTCCATTAAATTAGGTCTAAAGTAAAAGGATAACATTACTAGGCAGAAAAAACAATACAAAATGAAGATAAATGGTAATTAATGGGAAGATTTTTAGTGTATAATTAGATTTAAAGAAATAATTAAATGAACACACATTATAGATAAAATGAAATGTAAACAACAATGGTTGAGACCAAAATGACAAAAGACATCTTTAAATAACTGTTTCACGCTCTTTAGCGAACACCAACCAGGAGCAGTCACCAGTAACCAACGAGTAATGTTTTTAAGACATAAAGAATTCAATCTTTGCATTGAATTATTAATAAACAACAATGAAGATTAACTTGTTTACCAAGTATGCACTGCTGGACAATTGCTAAGGACGAATGAAAAATTGATCTGTATCGTAAAATTGAGGCCCAGAAGGATACAATATTTGTTGCCACACTGTTCGGACTTTAAAATCATTACGATCATTTGTTATTCTGTAAAATACAGAAGGTTATGAAACAGCTGAAAGGACAAAAGTGTTCATTTGATGCTGTGTACGGAGAAATGGAAAAATGCATATGAACGACAGCAGACACCTTCGAGAACTGTATCAGTAAGGGATACATCCACCGAGGAGTGCGATGCAACATTCTACATGATGTGTCACGGTTTGCACAACATTATACAGCAGCTTGAAGGAAACGATTTTATGTGTGCTGCGCATAATTTAAGAGAACAAAGAAGTAAGCCGCCACACCTGGTAAACTATGATTTAAATTTAATAAGTATACAAAATAAGTACAACCCGGTTTCAGTTATAATCTAACCATCTTCAAGTACATTCAATTAAAAGTTGTGAAAGTATTTATACAATTGTTTACCAGGTGTGCCGGTTTACTCCTTTGTTCTCTTAAATTATCCAGCAGGTGTTGAGGCAAGTTATCACACTCCTCTGACAGTGCACGGATGAGGGTGGTTTGTTTGTTGGGGATATTGCCGATCATCAAGGCGACTCCCCAAAGCATCCCGAACATTTTCAACGGGGTTTAGATCTGGAGAACGTGCTGGCCATACAATACTCTCGCTGTCCCTCGCTGTCTAGACAATCCTGAACAGCGAGTGTTCGATGACATGGTGCATTGACGTCCATGAACAGAAATGTATCATCGACAGCACCACGGAAAAGGCGAACATGAGGGTACCATGATACTGAGAATCGGTTATCGGTCCCTTTCCTGCATATTTTCTGGACGATATGCATTACCGCTCTAACACCAGACCAGTTGGCGTCTACAATCCGATGACAGACTGAACCTACTCTCATCGGAGAATAGTACGGAAGCCCATTCCTCTTCAGTCAAATTGCGATGCTCACGACACCATTGCAAATGGGCGGTACGGTACAGTCTGGACAATGGGACACACACAATAGTCCTCCTTGTCCCAAACGTCTGGCTACAGTTTTTCGGGAGATCCGTTTTTCTGTGGTTTAAACTCTTTTGCCACTTGCTGAGCTGTGGTGCGATGGTTCCGTTTTGCTGTTAGGGCAAAAATACCTGTCTTCTAATATGACCTCCCCCGTGACGTCTGTTACAAATTCCAGTTGTTGTGAATGCTTTCCACAGCCGTGAAACAACGCTGTGGGCGATGCCGAACTCCCTGGCAACATCTGTTATTTGTCGCCCTTCTTCGATCTTTCAAATAATACGGCCACGCATAAAATCATCTAAGTGATATCGGGAAGACATGCCGAAAATTTCAAGTTCGTCAATTAACGTTTTCCAGTAAAACTGTCCCTTCGAACAATAACTGTCCACACGCGTCCAATCGTTCAAATCTCTTATCAGCGCTGTCAGGTGACTTAATACTGCGGCAATGCAAAATTTGAATAAGCACACCTCTTCTTACTGTACCCTGCACTTAATCTAATGGTCGACATTTCGGTTCCTTCCATGTAGTGGTTGCTAGGGGGTATAGTGTCATCCGTCCTTCGAAATTGTCCAGCAGTGTATATTCTCTTGATATTCTGTAGGAAAATATAGAGAAAATTTGTCATTTTCCAGATGGTAAGGACATTGCAATATTCAGAGTTACAAAAAAAAAATCGAAGCACCACGACGAAAGTTACTGTGTTTATTGAAATTAAATATGGGTAAAGCTCATTCACAGGTAATGAAATGATTTAAATTTCAAGGCCGTAGGACCCATCACTGACGAGCAATTGCACATTCAATATTCAAATCAGTAATTAGTGAATCCCCCCCACTGTTGCGCAAGATCTGCGACAGTTTTGGTGCTATCCTAAGAGATAGCACTCCACATCATCACAACAGAGGATAACGGCTGTGTGCCACTGTAAACAAAGTGAGCTCGGGACCGCTGGCCCCGGCACCTCCAAACACGTATCCGATGGTAATCTGCTCCAAGACTGAAGCAGGATCATCGCATGAACACAGTCTGCTGGCAGCTATGCTGATCGGCTACGACACCACTCCTGACGACGCTGTCGCTGTTGTGGGATTAAAGGCAGATGTCGTAAAGGCCGCTGTGCGCGTAATCCAACTTCAGCCAAGCACCGTGCGATGGTGGAACGTACCACGGGTGGTAAGGAAGAGGCTGTAGCACGTTGGATGGCGGACAATGATGCCGTGGTGACAGTTCGGGCCTGTAGCACAATCATCCGATCTTGGCTCACAGTCGTGCACCTTGGCCTTCCAGAGCCTTCATTCCGCGGATGACTTCCTTGCAGCAACCATTGCTGCCAGCACCTTGCACAGTAGTATCCGTACGGTGCAGATGGCGGCCGATTGCTCCGTATGACCATCCAGCTTCCCACATCCCGACTGTGCGACCAAATTCGAAGTCATCCAATTGGCGATAAGGTCTTCGACAACATCGTAACGTTATTTTTGGTTATCTCTAGCAACGCAGACAACGAAAAGATACCGTCCGCAATTGTTATCTGTTTTATACGTTGCTACTTGCGTAGCAGAAACGCGCGGTATGACCGACGTTAACACTCATTGGTCTTGCAAATCATTTGAATATGTGGTATAAAGGAATGTATATAACCAATTTCGGGATGATCGAATTATTGTTTAGGGGTGCTTCGATGTTTTTGCAACAGAGTGTATTATCATTAGCAACTTCAACAAATTCAAAGCTAAAGAATATATAACTAGATATTATTAAACATCATCCACCAAATACATTTATTAACTGAAAAAACGAATTTTCAAGGAGATGAAATTCACCGTCTCCTCTTTTTCAAGCCTTTTACATTATAATAATAAATAGGCGAGATTCTTTTATGACAATGACCTTAAAATATTGATACTAACAATTAAAAAACGTTAATACAATAATAATAAGGGATCATAATTTACCATATAATAATCACACATTATTAATAATCACAAATTCTTATCGAAAAAATACATGATTGTTCTTATAGATAAAGACTATTAACACTTTAATTTTTCGATTATTACCTTTTTGTTAGAGGTTACAAATTTTTGGTTAATCATTTCTCTAGCCAATTTTACCAAATTTTCACAAACTTTAACTCCATCTTATCTATTGAGATTTTTTTTCTTTCGAATTTCGGATACATAGGCTTTCTATTGTCTTTCTAATTTTTGTATTTGTTTCATTATATAAAATTTTTACCTCACTATTAATACAATGCTGCTTGTCTTATAGACAATTTATTATTATTATTATACTATTTATTATTATAATGGAAAAGGCTTGAAAAAGAGGAGAAGGTGAATTTTATCTCCTTGAAAATTCGTTTTTTTCAGTTAATAAATGTAGTTTTTATGACATTTATTTTTCTGGTGGATGATGTTTAATAATATTTATTATAAAAGAGAAGATTTAAGGAAGAAGTATGGTTTGTTTGTATGTAGTATATAACTAGATTCCTATTCACTTCAATCTTCAATGAGACGATAGAATTTAAAATATTTTATGCATCGTTTTGTTTTAAATACAGACATATTCTTATCTCATACGTTCAAAACTCTCTTTATTTAGCAGTAATACTGCCACATTCAAATATTTGTTACCGCGAAGACTCGACGTCATTATTGGAGGATCAATGTTTAGAAGGTTCAAATACTAATATTGGATTTCCTTTTAATCCTAAACACTTTGATAGATTATCAGTTCACAGAAATAAATTAAATTGACTGTAAATGGATGATTTACATTTCTTACATATTGGAGTTATAAGTAATCAAACTTATTAAGTTAAAAAATATAACATGTGGCAAATCCTAGTGATAAAAATAATAGAACACACTAGAAACTTTATTTTTAATTTTCTAGTGGTTCATTATTTTTATCATAATCAAACTTATTAACAACTACTTCCTAGTTACCTTTCTACATTTTGACTCCCAACTATTTTCATCTGATTTCCCAAAGATGTAAAACAAACCAAACTTAAGCACCAACTCAACAATTAAGACACTAAATACCTGGAGATATTAATAATTTTCTGTGATTATTAAACGCAGTGAATAATCAAATTACACTAATTACTATAAATTTTAACTATATTCAGAGACATTGCATATTTTCAAAATAATAATACATCAAAAGTAATATACATTGTTATGCATTTCATGTATTGATATTACAATTATTTTTTATTTATATTGTTAATAATATCAAAAAACAAAATTTTACTTCCATTTTTTTCCCTTCTTTTTAAATTATGTTATTGTTTTTGTAATGTGATTCCGTTTTGGTTGTGAAATATGTAGTTATGAAATAATGAGAGTATGTAGTTGTAAACTTCATGAAATATTTATCATTCATTTTTTTTTACTTTATTGTTCATTTTCAGGTTTTTAACAATTTCATGTTTTTATAGTTTTGATTATTTTCCTTTTTAATCGTCATAATATGAATACGACGACTTACAATTTAGATTTTATTCGAGTTTATTCATAATAAGTTGTTATTCCTTTTTTTTTTTTTACATGAAATTTATTGCAATTAATGTTTTCAATATAGCTCAAGTCCACTTCTGTATTTTTCTTTTATATCATATTTGCTTGAATTTGAAGATGTTGAAAATAGAATAAGTCGATAGCAAAAAAAAAAAAAAAAGGTCATCATACAAATAGATTTATAACAATTTTATACATTAAAAAATAAAAAAAAAAAAAAAAAAAAAAAAAAAAAAACAGAAAAAGGTCTTTTTCAAAACGACCTGCGTTTCATTTTCAAGTGACAATTCTAATCAAATTTTCGAGAATAAAAACCCAGGAGAGCGAGATCAGGATCACGTTAAAACGTTTACGGAAATCACACTATCCATCACGTGATCCTGCTCTCGTGTCGTGACTTTCTATTCTCGAAAAATGAAAAATATTTTACCCGCAGGTAGTTCTGAAAACGTTTGTGATTTTTTTTTCTTTTTATAAACCTGTTATAAATATATTTGTGTGGTGGCTTTGATATTTTGCTATGAACATTTTATGCACGTTAAACTATGTCATATAGAAAAAAGTTGATGATACAACATTTGTTTGGTTATTCGCGTTTGCTTTTTATTAATTCATTCGAATTGTAATTACTAAATTATGTAGTTTTCAACTTCAAATGCAATTTTCTGTAAACTCTACAACTTAATATTAATTATGAAAGCATTTAATTTGTATAAATAAAATCAAATAAAGTAAAATAAATAAAATAAAATTGTTGTTAAGATAATTACATGATTTGTTTTTAATAACTTTTATATTAAAACTTGCCAATACTTCGTTAGCTTAATGATTCGTTTACCGATTTTCTTTTTGTCCGAATCGTTTTAGGTTCTCGCCATCTTAACGTGCTGCAGAAAGAAAAGGAAATAGCTCCATTATTCTTTTACCAGCATTGAAAGCTCCAAATCATAAATAACGTGAGCGAATATTATTGAATTGATGTTTTTCAATTTAGAAACGGAAGTTGTATTGAAATGTTTACCACAATTACACTTATTTTTAACACCAGGAAATGATTCATTTCCGTTATTTCAATAATGACATGCAATTTTATTTCCATTAATTTATGTTAAGTAAAGTAAGAACTTTCTTTTGTAAGATTTTTTTTTCTGTAAATGGCAACATTTTTTAACATTTGTTTCTTTAAATTTTATTGCTAATGTTTTCATACTTCTTTCATTTAATGATATTTTCATTAAATGAAAGAAGTATGAAAACATTATTTAAAGAAAGTTTTTTTTTTTTACTTAATACCAGTATAGATTAATTCTGATTTCCTGAAATGAATTTAGAAAGGATCTCAGAAACTTAATTGTTATTATAGTCGTTTATTTGTTAAAAACCAATATAATAACCAAATTGTAGTAAAGAAAAATTCAGCACCTGTAATTTTTGTTCATTATTGCAACTGCAATTGATGTACTCCAAACTCGAATGGTGCAGAAGTGAAATTAAAAAAAAAATTAAAAAGAAAAATTAAAAATTACAAAAAAGTTGTATTCTATTGATATTATTAGATTTGCAATTATATCTCGGTGCATTTCTCAAAAACGAGGACATCTATATTCTAAAATGGAAACTTGTGGATGTGTGTTTCTGTTCGAAATGTTTAGTGTACTTCCCAACATGCTATAAGCTTGAAACTTGGCATATAGATAGGTTCCATAGTGTAGACAATACGCAAAGTTATACAATAATACAAAGTAGACAATAATTATTTGGGGGAGGGGGGGTTTGACCATAAAGTGTGCGACGAACCCGCAATACACCAGAGTTAAGCAGTCTCCAATGCTTTCCCCTGGCATTTCGAAGTGATTAACTTACAATTTCAATTTTTCTCAACGACATCATTGTAATTTAGAATATAACATTATTGGTAATGTTCATGTGATTTTATTTTTTTTATCAACTGAAAAGGTTTCAAGTGATAAGGGTGTGGAGAAGGCCATAAAGGCTTGGGAAGTCGTATATTCTCCGATCTCTGTATTAATTTGGTAAATAAATAAAGCGTTATTTTTACGTTACATATGCAAGGGTTCCTGAGCGAAGCGACGGAAGCCGGCTAGTATGTTATAAAAGTATAGAAATACAGATATCAAAGTAAATATAAAGGAAAGCCGCACGGTTGTCGTTGTCACTAAGACATTGGCCTCTCATCTATGAGTATCGGGGTCCGCTTCTCATGCATGTTTCATGATGGTGGGCGATCCACGCTGGGCAGGTTTCCTCGGGGCTCTCCCATTTCCCCTGCACTTCTCACACCATTCTTTCGCCATCTGTCTTTACTTCTGATACAGTTTACCTCCGGTCGCAGTGCTTTGCTCCCTGCCACCCACATTCACCACATGAACATAAATATAAGTGAAAAGAAACAAATACTGATTCAAATGTTTCAACATCGACATATCAAATTCTTTGTTAACCGATCATTACTATGGAATATTAAAAAAAATCTGTTTCTTTAGTTAGTCATTTCTTTATGACTAAAAAACATTGGAATCTTGGCTTAAATCCATTTTAAGTTTTAAAATTAATATTTCAAATTACACTTGTTTTTCCTTATCGTTATTTTTCCTTAAATATATTTCAGATTTAAGAAGTAATTGAACAAGATTTCATGATCCAGAAAAAAAAAATTATGAAATATTGAACTTTATAATTAATAAAGTTAAATATAAATTAATAATTTATACTCTATAAATTAATAGTAAAAACAGCAAAATAGAAAGAGTAATTCACGCGAGGTTGTAGTTGATTCATGCTTGGATAGATAAACAACGGCAGAAGACGACAATTAATGACTTGAACGTTTCTTTGAATAACGGGACTGAGATGTGGTCAGCCCGGCGCTCACCCGCCCTTTTAGAAACCCAATACTCATTCTACAGAGGGCAAGGTAGACTCTAGGATCCGTTTCGAGGAGAATGGAGTTTGGAAACATCCTCGCCTCCGCCGAGGCCGGAAATGGAACCCTTAGAAGCTTGAATCAATTTAAATTAAAGTTTATCTGAATTATTCTAACTTCATTCAAAGACATTAGCTTTCTGACATATGTATTACGACTTATATTGAATGGCAGAAATGTAACAGTTAATTCGACAATTTATTAAAAAAAATAAAAGGAACACAATAAAAGCATTGCAAAACTCTGATGTTCAGTCATACCTAAAAAACATTGAAATATCTAATAACAAATTTAAGTTGCTGTATTTGAATTTTATGTGTATTTAGAAAAACAACACGAGTGAAGTTCATGAAGTTCAATTTAGAAGATCAATCATTACATGGTTCAAAATACGCGTTTTAATTATTTGTTGTTTTATGCTGGGCGAACACGTACCAATCTACGGCAATATTGGTGGACAATATTGATCATTATTGATATTGGCGGTTGGCATTGTCCGCGAACACACAGGTTTTCCTTTACGAGTATTGGCCTGGTTACGGCGTTGCTCACTAGGGAGAGCTAGAGAGAGCGTGTTTCCTTACAGAATTGCTATAGTATTAAACGCCGTCCCTCTGTAGAAATCAATTAAGATTCTTTCATTATCAATTGACAAAATGTTTTTGTTTGAATTATCTGTTTTGGGCCGACCCATTTTGCTGATTTTAAGCCTTGTTTCTCAAACAAAATGGCCGGCGTGAGTGAGTGATTTTCCGATTTTCAAAGTCCCGCCTTCATTCTACGTCACCATTGTCACGTGATTTCATCCGTTCAAGTGATTCTCTCGCTCACCAGCAATATTTCTCGCCAACTAAAATTGGTACTTTTTTTCCGACAATCGCCAATGGGCAATATTGGGCAATATTGTTCATTTTTTTTGCTGGATGCTGGGCGAACACGTAACCAATCTGCGGCAATATTGGTGGACAATATTGGTCATTTTCATTGGCACCAACCGTTTCCAGCAATAAAAATGAAAATCAGAGGCATATATAAGGGGGGGGGCCGAGGGGGCCCGGGCCCCTCCCGAAATAATAAAGGTATGTCCTCCAACGTTTTTTCTTTTTTTTTTTTTTTTTGGTTGAATAGATTTTTTGGCCCGGGCCCCTCCCGAAATAATGAAGGTATGTCCTCCAATGTTTTTTTTTTTTTTTTGGGGGTTGAAGAGATTTTTTGGCCCGCCCCCCCCCCGAAATAATGAAGG
>JAFIDM010012231.1:18008273-18039036 GCA_023159025.1 Thereuonema tuberculata
TTTTTTTTTTGGTTGAACGGATAGGTTTCCATGGGGTGTCTACTTAAAATTTCTTAACTTAACCTAACATTAATATTAGGCCCCCCCTCGAAAATATATTCTATATACGCCACTGATATGTATAAATAATTAGAAAATGATTTATTGTTTAATGTCACAGGTGTCTAATTGCTCTGTTTAGAAGTCATTTTATGATATATAGGTTTCATTAATTTTGTTCTTTTCGTGAAGTTTTATAATATAATATCATAATGAAAGCTGTTATATTGATAAAAAATAACTTTAAAGTTCTGCTTCTCAATAAACATTTCCTGTTTAGTTAAGAAACACGGTTAGTGTAGTGCCTCCATCTGGTGTCCACTTGTTTATTCGTTCGAAGGCAAACATTTGTTAGTAGGAATGAAAAAAAAAAAGCATCATGAATGTAAGTTTATAGTTTTACTATTAATATTTATTGAAAAAAATAATTAAATTTTATTGTAATTTTTTATTGCGTTATATTACAGAACCGCAAGCACAAAATAGAATTACTAAAACCTAAAAAAAAAAAGTATCGCTAACTGGTTCATGTAAATTTTAGAATTATTAAATCAATGTAATATTAAACACGAAAGAATTGAGTTCCATGATTATCCTACTTCTTATAACTTTTCTTTCTGTTAACGAGAGCGATGTAATTAAACACAAACCGAAATTCATTTTGATGTTTTTTTACCGATCGTTGCCATTTTTATTACAATATTTTTTTTAAAAAATTTTCTATTTTTTGGTCGAGTTATAAGCGATAAAATGTAGAAGATATTGAGAAAAGAACAAATAAAGATATTGAACTAATAAATATCGAATTGTCTTTGCATTATCTTCTGTACTGCATTTTACAAATAAGATGTTGCAGAAAAGAAAATTTGTCGTCTTTTTGAAATTGGCTTTCCAGAAGGGAAAAAGTAATTTCTCCATAAAGCTACTTAAAATAGCTTCATTTTTTAAAGATATGTAAAGAATTAATCATTATTTTCTGGTGGGAGGAAAATGTATATCTAATTAGATTGTTTTCTGTGAAAATGTGAAAGATGTACATTGAAGTAGAGTAAGGTATGAATCCTTCGTAACGAAGCAAAATTCATTAAAAATAGGCAAAGAACAACTTTACTTTTGTGTAATGTTTGCTAAGTGAATTCTTATATTTGTGTCAATCTCTCTTCATATCTTCATGTATTGATTTTTGCAAATGTTTCAATCTAAAATAACCTTGAAAAAATTAAAGAAAATAATATTGTTAGATGTAAGAACAATTTTAAGAAACTTTTCTCGAGAACAATATAAAATTGATTCAATATAAAAGGTCAATGGATGATCGCTACTTAATGAAAATAAACTTGGCTATTTACTATTTTTTTATTTTATGTTCCAGTTCCATTAAATGCTATTTTCCGATTAAAAACAAAGCTACTAAAAAGAATCTTCAGTTTTGAAGAATTTACTTTCCAGAAAGATAGACACAGATACAAACGAAAAAAAAAAAATATCGTTTTTTTTAAAGCTATGATAAAAAAAAAAAAGCTTTTGTATAAAAATAACATTATCACAAATTGACATTATATATTTTTATGCATACAATTTCTGAAGATACGAAATAAAAAAAAATATTAAGGAGCATTCATTTTAAAATATTTTGAAATATAATTCTCAATGTTGTTGTTGTTGTTTAGGGTTTAATGGCGCAAAAGCAGCAGTGGCTAAGCTGCGCCAATAATTCTCAAGAAGTGGTAACTATTTTGTATATTAAAATAGATGATTTTCCAACAATTACTAACTTGTAAGTCACAAAAGTAGATAAGTTATCTGATGCTGTAAAATTATGAATACAAAGAAGTTGTTACTACAATATACTTAAACTATTAAAATTCAAACAAAATCACTATAAAATTTAGAAAAAGACATGAAAGTAAATTTGTTAATTTTATATTTGAATATAGTAATCTTGAAAACAGAAATCGTAACATAAAAAAAATATTGAAAAAAGACAATATCTGGCGAAATCCTGGAAATAACAAAAATTCATAATTTTTTATAGAAAGAAACCAGCAAAATACTGGTTCTTCGTACGGATTACAATGATGTGGATGAAAAAGAAATTGAATTGAGATCACTTCGCAGCTTTCCCAGTTGGTGCAAAAATCAAGTAATAGGTACAAAGTAATGTTATATTTAAAAATGAATTTCACGTAAATGTTCTAAAGATCTTCACATCAATACATTTTCATCACTATAAAAACTTTAATATCCGTGACATTTCCTACTCTTTAATCAAGAGCACTTCTTCAGACGGTTAGGGATAGGCTTCATAAACCTATTCCCTAATACAGAGAAATTATTACAAATGATAGAATTTTATAAAAAGTGATACATTGCATATCTTGTTAAAAACAAGGGTAGATAATACATCATTAATACTAAATTATAGTTCATTACAAAGAATAGATGGAAGTTGTTTGTAATGTGTTAAAACCAGATTATTACTAAATAACTAATTCATTACAAAGGGTAGAAGTGATAAGATAAGTTTACATCATTATTACTTCAATACAAAGGAAGATGGTTTTTATGTGTTAATAAAAACAATAAGATTACAATAAGGTTACAATTGTTTACAGGAATTTTTCGACATTTTTAATACTTTTTTTTTAATTTGTGCTAAGTGTAGTTACTGACCTTTAGAAATTTTTCCTTATTTATAGACGGGAAAGTATTGATAATGCATGATTCAATCATGAATCTGTCTATTTTTTCATCAATTTGGAATAAAATGTCAACCATGGGATCGGGATTGTGTTTCTTTTCTTGGCAGTGGTCTGCCCAGTCTGATATGCCTTGCTTCATGTTTTTGAAAGTTTGTATGTGTTCGTGTACTCTTTCTTTAAGTCTACGGCCCGTACTTCCAAAGTGCACAGAACCGCAATCCCTACATTTTAATTTATATACTGTATAACATCCATGGTGTGCATAAATTGCAATTATTAATTGGTTGTTTTGTATTGTACTATGTTGATATCATTTGTTTTACATAATTCTTTAAAGGATTTTTGTATTTTTGTACCAAGAGGTAATTTAATGACTTTTTGAGACTGGTGTCTTGTTTATTTTTGTTTTTTTTTGTCTATTTTTGAAGAAATTATTAATGGATTAGTTAATGAATTTCTTAGGGTTTTCATTTATTTCAAAATTTAGTCTCATCTTATTTGTTTTACTGTTCCATAATCTAAAAATGGATAATTATTGGTCAATGCTCTTTTAGTCTGGAAATTTTGTTCTGGAAATTCAAGACATGGTTACTGTTTAGTTCTTTTTCGTAGTGCTCATAAGTTATTTTGTTGTTGCTGTTGGTTAACATTAGGTCAAGGAATGTTATTGAACCATTTTTTTCTTCTTCCATTGTGAAACTCAATTTTAGGTTAATTTGATTAACAGATTGAAGTTTACTGAATTGTCTTTGTGTCCCGTTCCACATAATGAGGATGTCATCACATACCTTAAGTATTTATAATGAGTATTACATCTTCTTATAAATACCGTAAAATTAATAAATATCTTCTTAAATAACCACAAACTTTAATCATCTTTCCGGCAATATTTCGTCCTGCATTTCCAAGGACTTTGTCTAGCTAATTAGAGAGATGTCATTCTCTTTTCCTTAAGGTTTTTGTAATTGGCTAGACAAAGTCCTTGGAAATACAGGACGAAATATTGCCGGAAAGATGATTAAAGTTTGGGGTTATTTAAGAAGATATTTATTAATTTATAATGTGTCTTATCTCATTTCAAAATAAATTATTCTTCCAGCCGATTCATGTATAAATTCAACTAAGGTTCCCAATATGGGGTTACCCACGGGAAAACCTTTAATTTGTTTGTAAATTTTTTTATCCTTGAATTTGAAAATGCTATTACTAATGAAATCAATTCATTATATGCATGAAATGATCCTTTTGTTGAAACAGTCATTTGCAAAGACTGGGATTTTCTGTAGCTCTTTTACAATTCACAACTTACATTCAAATGCATTTCGCTTACGCTTAAATAACAAGAGATTCTAAAATAAAATTCATGCAGCTTGGAACAGGTTGACAAATTGCTAAAATTCTACGGAGAAGACGTATCTAAACGTCTTCAATCTGTAACAAAAACTGAAAGTCAAAAGTTCTAGATCTACAGTAGATGCTGATCAGTTCTTTTAAAAGGCTTTAAAAATAAGCATCAACCAAATACGTCATTTCTTAACATATTCTTTAATGTCTGAGATCAATGAAATTAAATCACAGAATCACAATCAAAAACTTTCAATATTCTTAGATGAAAGCAAACGAACCTTTAATAAAAATACTATTTTTCAAATAATACATGGCCTTTAATAATATTTCTTTTTCAATGATTTTTTTTTAGCTAGTGAAAACTAGTTAATAAAATACTAAACAAAACATTTTGTTTTTCTTAAAGAAATATCTATTGGGTTTGTGTTTATTTTGCTCATTAACGAACTCTTGCTGTAAGTAAACTTATTTCTTATTTCACTTAAGCTTATTCACAAGCTTAATTTTGATATTTGTACATAAACTTAACAGTAAATAGGTTTTTTTTTTTTAAGTATAGACTAGGTTTTATTTTTTGTGAAACATATTTTATTATTTTTTTTTTTTATTTACTTACAATAGAGGCTGGGCTTATTTTCGATTTTGAATCAAATATTAATGTTTTAGTATAAATGACTTAAAACTGAAATGGCAAATACATAAATATACATAATTATATATTAATTGAAAACTTATATCAATTTCAATAAAAAATAAAAATGAGTAAAAATCCCAAAATTTTAATTTCTAAGTAATTTAACATCTTATTGCAGTAATTAAAATTAAAAATTTTGTTGTAAGGAAAATTTAAAGTTCAAGTAAAATGTAATTCTTAATTAAAAATCTTAATTTATGCAATTCCTTTGCAATTTCTTTTCATTGAATTCTATTTGATTATGTTCATTTATAAGTTTTAATTCTCAAAGCCCATAAATAGTGTGGGACTTTCTATTTCTTTTTTAATTTAATCGTGTTATTCTCTGTCGTCAGTTGCTGCAAATCACTGTTCTTCCGGAATGGGATTTTTAAGTTATAAAGGAATTTGTTATCGATTGATTTACGACCGTACTGCTACTGGAACTGAAGCAAAAAGCATATGTGCCAATTATTACGGAGTTCCATTCATTCCCAAAAGTCAGTCATCCCTATTGAGAAATTTATATCCATATGGTTCTATACCGGGAGGATATGTTTGGATTGGAATGAAAAATACAATGTTAATGGCCCAAAATCCGGAGACATTTCTTTGGGCTGATGGTTCACCTGTGCTGGCTTCGGAGATTCAGTGGTATCAAACAAGAACTCCTACTAGCGACGATGTAAGTAAACTTCTTTAATATTTATATAAGCTGAGTGGACAAAAAAATTAGCTACTTGACGTAATTTCTCACTTATGAAATGTAATATCTTCCTTCGCCTGAATTCAACAAGCAATCTTGTTAAGCGTGAACTCTAGTAGTCACATTTCACTGGTTCGCTATTTCTTCCGCTATACTAAAAATAATGTTCTTAAATTAGTCATATGTGAATGCCGTTTTTTGTGTTTCGGTGGCTTAAAGTTGTTTCAAATAGTCCAAAAATTTTTAGTAGAATTTAAAGCCTATCAACAAGAAGGGTCAGTCAAAGAGTCCCGAAATTCTTGTATGCTTTTCCAATCTGTTAGAAATTATTTTTGCAGCTGTCACCTAAGAACATCGGAGAGTTCTTTCTTTGTCTTACAAATAGAAATTCTTTATAACTCTAGAATCTTTATAAGTCTATAAACAATTGTAAAGTTTAATCCAGTCTATACGTCAACGAATAATCTTTTCCAAAACAACACAAATTCAGCTATAGCCAAGAAGTAATACCATGTTAAGGCTCATTGCTGTTCAGAGTTGAAGCATCTGCCATGCCCCTTCTCAACACCAGAAAGTTATGTTGGGGACCGTAGTTTAAAATGTTAAGTTTATAAATTGCCAACAAAATAGCTTTTACAATTATCCAAAGTAAATTTTACACATGATTCCTGATTAGAAATAGAAAAAAATATGTAAAATTTTCCTAAATTCAATAAAATAATTATTTTAATGGATTTAAATATCATTTAATCTTATTAACTAGTTCCTATTTTTTTAATTAAATGTCTATTATTTACATATGAAATTATTATTTCGATCTTGCAATACTCTATGATTTCCAAGTTTAAAAACCTCATTATAACATTAAACAGTCATTATTGCAATCAATGGTCTTAAGAATGTTTTGGTCTCCAGAGTCGGCAAATGCTCCACTTCTGCACCGATAGGATGACTCCTTGTAACTTCTTGCCTCTAGTTTGCATCTTTTACATAATCCAATGATTTGTTTTTGCTTGTCCTGCGATACAATGTTCGCCTGCCTGGCTAACATACAAGGAGAAACACAAGCTTTTCTGACCAGACATTGGTTTTACAATTCTAAGTAATCAATTATCAAGTGGGCAATAATTTAACTTGCCTTTACCTGTGAAACAATATCAGTGATTTATCGAAAGAATAAGAAATAGGTGTTCAGTGTTTTTACATAGCAACAATAGTGATGGTCTACCAAGAAAATGAATAATGGGAGAATTGAGGAGGATATAAAAGCAGATGAATAAAAAAAGTTTTTCAGAAAGAACAATTAGAATTACAATATTCGTGTTACTTTACATATATATTAAAAATTTCCTACTAATAATCTTCTGGTATTTGGATATACTTATGGACTTTATCTAATATCCATGAAATGGATTCAGCATTTTTCATTTAGTGGTTCATATTCGAAATCCTTTTAATTCAATAAGACATTTAGTCCTTGACTTGTGTGTGGTATGTTAACATTACACACATTACACATATGTAGTATTTTTAAATTAGTTAAAGAAAATAAATATGTATTTATTGCGGCCAGACTGGCACATAAATTTCTATTCTTTAATTTTATTGTGTATTTCTTGTTTTTTAGTTTAGATTTGGAGGTCCCATTCTTTTCTCTTCCTTTACTTATACTAGCCTCCGAATAAGGACCTAACGGTTTACAATGACTACTCTCAACTGAGAATCGGCAACAAACAGTGAAATACATGTTTTGAGATGTCACTTTTGCACTTATTTAAACGCTAGATCTAACTTTTAATGATTTTTAAGCGTTTTTTGTCTTAACTGAAGCGCACAGAAAATTCATTGCAGCAAGCAGAGACTAGAATATGAATTTCTATTCTTAAATTTTATTGTGTATTTCTTGTTTTTTAGTTTAGATTTGGAGGTCCCATTCTTTTCCTTCCTTTAAAATAAATATTGCTTCCATTAATGATAACAAATATTCTACGTATACTCTAGACAAAAGTACCTTATTAAACTGTTAAATCAGTCATGAGATATCATATGATAATGAATCAGAATACAATTTAGAAAGGAATTATATACATCAATTACATGAACTATAAAATTCCTAATGTGTAAATCCAGAATCTCATTTTACACCTGTCTTATGGCTGATTCCTCCCCTCCCCTTGAACATAGTTCGAATCCCGGTGTGGGCTTCAGTGTTTCCTTCTCTCTGTCGGGGGTGTTTTCTTCTCTTCAATGATTTGTTTTCCTTCAGTAGCTTCTCCTGTAATGGAATTGCGCCATTAAAAAGTGCACAGTGAAGTTTATGTGCAATCAAACAAAGAAAAAAAATTGAAAGATTTTTATTCAAGAAGCTCTGAGTCCGAGGCTCCCACCGATGAAGGCTCAGCGGAGAAAATCTTAAATTTTTCTTGTGCCTTGTTGGCTTATTTTTTTATGATTATTTCGGGCACGATAATTTTATTACATTTAATTAAAAAAAACTGCTAAAAAACATTTCTTTTCTAAAATTTAGCTAATGTTTGCACAATTAAAATTAACTAAAGCTTAATAATAATAAATTGCAGTAACAGTATCAAGATCTTTAATATTCATTGCATTGAGTTTTATATGTTCTTGAATTCAGTCGGTCTGTGTATCCGTGTATATGTCTATGTCCCTAATAACTTTTGAGCTACTGGAAGTTCTTGGAACTTCCAATGCATATTTAAACAGAAACAATCTAACTTACTGATCTAAAATTCTCCAAATGTGTTCATGACGAGAAACTACCTCGAAAAGATGACAAAAAAAAAATCATAAAAACCTAAGCAGTGTTTTTTTTTGTATTTTTTTTTTTTTTGTACGGTTATAATCTTTTTAGATAATTTACTAATTTTGCCTGTAATTTGATATAACAAAAATGAAACTATTTAGGTAACTTAAAAATTACGGATTTCGTTAATTAATTGTTCGAGTATTTGTGTGATGTGTATTCAGCTGCTTAATATTATAATTTTAATTTAATGTAACTTTTTTGTTATTGTGGGTTAAAAAATAAAATAATAGACATTTTAAAGCGTATCATTTTAAAGAAAGGATACTTTAATTTCTTCCCGAACTTCTTGTTATCTATTTCATCCATTATTCAATTTAATTTAATCTCATTTAATAGGTGGAAAAATGCTAGAGACCGTTTCGTAAAGACAGCATCACTTATCAATGAAACTTTTCTTAATAACTGTAGTATTGCGAAATTACTGAAATTTAAAAAAAAATGGTCGAAGATTGCTGCTGTATTTATTAATATTCTCAATATAGCAAATTTAGATCGAGACAAGAACTGAATGAGATTCCGGAAGGCAACTGAGATACATCATATCAGTTTGTCAGCACTTTGTCCCCTAATTTAACGTCAGTTCTTGGGATTCCATCGAACCGACGAATTCCTCCGTCCTTATGATCGCAAAGATTATCAATGGGATTCAAATTGTTCCAAAGAGAACAATCCATGAACTGGGATTATTGTTCGATGAGCCATACCCTCACAACTCGGGACACGACTTATCCTGTTGGAACTTAAATGCAATATCTCAAAACAAATGAAAAGATGCATTTCATCTGCAACATTGACAAGTTAAATATCTAACCATATTAGCGATTCCAAACTTTTCCAAACGAATCTACCCAAAACCATGACATTTCACAGCAAGCCTATCTACATGGAGCTGGTGTCAGGCGTTGTGAACTTCGTTTGATCCTGCATCATCCATTCCCCTAAAATAGCTGGAATTGAGACAAATGAGAGAAGACAATCTTTTGCCAATCTTCCAAGATCGAATGGAAGTGTCAGGTGCAATCTCATAGTGCTACTGCAAAGTGGTGTTGGACATGGGTGTCTTCTCCGATGACAAGTCCCCCCCCCCCCCACCACTCCCTTGGATTCTTGTTCAAGGTTATAAAACTTCTGGTGGACATTAATCGTAACGGATGACGACGTTCTCGATGATCAGTCGAGTTTGGTAGGTCTTACTGGATCAGATGTAGTCCCTATATCTAACCTTTTTGCCAGATCCTATAAACGAAAGATTAAAAAACTGCAATATATAGAAGATATGGTGCCATTTTATTGAAACTTAGACAATTGTTAGCCTACGCTGAGATGTGATATTGATTACTTTAAATACGGAAAATTATCACTGTACTAGCCAGATGAAGTGATATAGTTAGTTGATGCGTCCCATGCAACAATGAAGCATGAACACGGAGGGAAAGACTAAATACGTAAAATATAAAGACTAAACGGTGCATCATTCCTGTTCATTACAGTTCTGTCTATAACACAACCATTGAAGATATGCTTGGATGTGGGCAGACGTTTTCATCCAATGAAAACTATAAAAGTATGTTGATTACCAAACGCTTGATACGTATTCAAGACGTTATATGTTGCCAGTGGAGTGAGTTGCAGTCTCTGACCTATCACGCAGTATCGTGCATAATGGATGATTATCCTGTCCCTCTATGGTCATTGTGACCTTCCCAATCCTTGTTGGTGCCTGATGGATCCTAGTTGTATTACGGTGCTGGGATTGTGGCCATCATGAAGGGCTACATTACTGTAAGACAAGTCAGCTTCTGAAATGCCGATATTTTTTTCATGCTGAAAGTCTGTTAATGATTGGAACAGCTGTCGACATCTCCATAAGTATATCTTTAATGGTTTAGAGCAATGTACAAAGTTTGGTCAACAGAAAGCTTTGGTAGCCTTTATCTGTGTCCACTGCTAGGCACCTGTGAAGTCGCTAGTGCCTCTTCAATTTTTTGATCTGCCACAAACCTATCATTTGCATGCATTTGCATACACTATCGCTTCCCTACTTTCATGACATTTGCATAACTTCGTTCAGGTGTTCCTTTAGCGTACATTTAACAACAGTGGCACAGAAATAGTCGTGCTGTCTGAGAAGTACCTTCATCTTTCAAGTGGTAGCTTATGATCATTCCCACATTGAAAGTCTTCTAAATTATCAGATTTTCCCATTTTCACCCTAAGCATCGATATACTGATGAGGCGATAATTGCTATTCTCTTTATATTGAATATACATGGAGTCGAACTATTTAATCAATGTTGGATATCCCACAGAGCTAGAGATAATAACTTGAAAGCCTAGTGTAAATCATTGATAGTTAAAAAAAATGTGCCAGAGGTGAGCATTTAATTTTGATTAGCAATTTATTTATTATGTTTATTTAAATTCAAAATGCTTCAGCAGCATATTTTAATAATGTGGACATTGAATTGTAAAATGAGTAGTATTTTCCGTATTGATATATAATTAGCCAAATGTCAAAAACTCATTAAAAGCTACAAAAAAGTAAAACATTATTACACTCACTGGTTTTCTGTCAAGAATTTTTCTTAGGCAAACTCACGATGATCAGACGTAAATGTCTGTAACAGGATTTTATAAATATGTAATAGATTTTTTTTAATACTAATGAATCCAATAAAAGTGTCTAATTATTTAATTTATTTGCATAGCAGAAAACGTTATATTTATCATTTTGACTACTTACTAGTTTTTTTGTTGATTTTAAAATTTGAATTTAATAAAAAAAAAAATGTTAACTGTAAATTTAATTGAAACATTTAAAATTTAGTTGATTTCATTGCAGTTAATAAATTATTCTAATTTTTTACATTTTTTAATTAAGACTAATGAAATTATATTTCTTATCTTTTTATATTTTCAAAGAGAAATATGAATCAGCCAAATTACGACGGTGAATGTGTTGCAGTTAATGCTAATATGTACATGTTTGACAAAGACTGTGATAGTTCAAGCTACTTTGTAATTTGTCAAGTGAATGTAACTGCTATTGCTGATAAAACCACTACAACTCTATCTGAAGCCCAAACAACAATGGCCAACACTCATTCACGTAAGTTACATTATTAAACTACTTCATTAATTTCAACAGTACTGCTGATTTAATATCTGAAATCTCTTACAAACTCGATAAATGATAATGAAAAGTCAGCGAATTTTTTTAATTTTTTTTCCTCCGAATACAGAAATAAAAACAAAGCTAAAATGAACTCATTCTTAATTAAATCGAAGCATTTTCTCTGATTAACCAATCAACTGATTAATATTTAGTAATAATCTTTGATGCTACTGGAGTTTCTATTTGAATAACATAGGAACATGTAATAACACATAAACTTATAATAAGTGAAAAAGTTCTATTAATTTCTAAAAATGGAATAGCTGCTATGTCTTTCTGAAGTACAACGATTTAATTAAACTACTGTTTTCCTTAGGAAGGATATTAAAATTCTTAACTTTACCTGTAGTTTTAGTAATGAAATTATCAACATCTCATTTATGGATTCATTAGAATCGTCAATGCTATCTGCTGCCAAAAATTAGCTACCTTAATGGTGAGCAACATCTAAAATCAATTGTAAGTAAAGTACGTCAGTGATCCCAACCTTTTTACATGAAAGGACCACTTTTCCATAAACCTTGAGGACCACTAACTTACATGTAATGTTGGAATGCCATTAACCCAAAATTGTATTTCTTCAGAAGATGAATAAGCTTATCTTTAACAAATAAGTTGCTAAGTAGTTTCCATCTGACAAGGAATATTAATGAAGAAATGGATTGTATATATAAAGTATTCGGTACAAGACGACTGAATATACTGGTTAAATATAATATATTAACACAATTCAATAGTTAGAATCAAAATATATTCAATAGGAGCCTTGTGCTAACTTCATTTCGCTAACTAGTTTTCAATATTAATCTTAGTTAATGACAGTCTCAAAGTTGGTTCTACTCGCAATGATTTATTTTTATACCACTAAGAATAGAAAATGCAGTGGCACACATGTAAGTTGAGAAGAAAAAAAAGATGTCTTTTTAGTGTTTTTTTCCCCTCTCAGTCGCTTCTTCATATAAGTTGAATCCAAGTTATATTATAATAATTATTTATTATTGCCTTTAAATGCAGGCCATCGGTCTCATAAGAAAGAAATGTAGAGAGGATCAGAGCAAAATCACAGCGTTAAATATATCAAATCATTAACAAGCTATTGACCACAGATTGGGAACTACTGATATTACAGGTTTTAGCAGTCCGTACCAAAGCTAATATTTTAGGGCTATGATTAATTTCTAAATGATTTCTGATTCTCAACAAAACATAATTAAAGAAAAGAAGAAGAAAAGTTCATTTATATTTGCTACTTTTCGTATTTGTGAATATTTACAACCAAAGCATTTCAGATGTTAAATTATATAATACAGATTCTAGTTTCCTTGTTTTTTAAACATCCTTTATTGCTTTGTTTTCAATTTTGAGTTCAGAATTCATTGTTCACGTTAATATCAAAATTATTATTGACTTATTCATAGCTTATTAGGTTCTCTATTTTCCTGTTAAGAATTTGTGTTTAATGTTAATCCAACTTATTTTTTTGTGTAACTTTTCTATCTATATGTTGAATGCATTTTTTTGTATGAATGGAAAAAGTAAGAATTTTAGCTGAATAAATGGTAAAAAAATGAGTGAAAGATGTTTTAACAAAACTAAATAATTTAAGACATTGAAAATGTCGGAAGCTCAGGTCATAACAAACAACAATGAAGGAAAAAAGGTAAGGAAATTTTTTACTTTATTCTTCTAGTTAATCATACATTTTTGCAATTTTTTTATTTGTATAAATAATTCTTTTAAATATTGTCAAAAAACATGTCTTACAGCATAAGTGGTGCTAGATTTCAAGTGATTTCTAAAGATAATGTAAAGCAAAAGAAAAAAAAATGATTATTATTAGTATATTTTTTTTTACATAATAACTCAAAGAAGGCTCTTGTTAAAGTTAAAGGAAGTATTTATATTAAATTTTAATAGACATATGATTTCAACTTAAACTGGAGTAGATTTTAAAGCAATTAAGAAAGTAAATAAAAAATAGAAACTTTATGAATAATATTACTACAAAAAGGTGAATATAAATATTTATAAGATAATATTATGTATTAGAATTTTATATTTTTTTCCAAGAACAAATCTAATTTCTTAAAAAAAAAACTTCCTTTTAATCTTTACATTAGCTTTTTTTAATTTTTCTTCGCATCAATTACATTTTTCTATTTTTTTTCCGTTTGGTAACAATGTGCACAATTATTATAGTAATTAAGAAAATAGCTGAAGCACAGGGCGTATCCCTTAGACACAAGATGGATTCAAATATTACCTATGATAAAACTAAATTCTTTCACATTACTTGAAAGCAATGAACAATTAATAATAATCTGTTTTAAAATATTAATTGAAACAGATGGATTTTGAATTTTATCTTTCAATTTATCTTTCGATAATTAATGAGGTTTGGTAAAATATTCAGGTATAATATTTCATGAATCGTTAATATATTTAAATTAGTCGGACGCAATAAATGTAGTCAAATTAATGTAATAGCCAAAATTAAAATGTTATTTTGAAAACAAGTAGTGGAAAAAAATTAATTTCATGATTTCTTTTGTGAAAGAAATGCATTTCGTCAAGATGTTGGGACTTCCGACAGATTTATGCATTAAATCTGTGTCATTAGCGATCAAAAGATTTAAAACTTAATAGAAGTTTTAATAGAAGTAGTTTTATCGATGAAGTGTTGGCATAGAGACTAATGTGTTATACTTTAAGGTTATCTCAAAACGCAAATTGCAATATTGAATTAATGGTAATTTAAAAAAGCTAAAAAATACTTGTCATTTATATCGAAGAGTTAACAATAGAATACAAGGATGTTTTTCAGGATCAAAAATACAGAATGAAACTATGGCAGTAAGTTATGATTCTATTTCTACAATACTTTGGATTAATATGATTTAATATTGTCTTTAAGATTAGCATAAGACGAATCTAATAATGACCTAAAATTAATATAGGCCTAGCATTAATTTCATTTCAAATACTTTATTCTTGGGGATTTTACATGGTGAAGTTTGATTATCTCCATCATGCAGAAAACCCCTCACAAAAAATATTTAAATACCAAAGTTTCATGTCTTGTCCATATTCTAAGTTAACAGATTCAAAAGGTATTAACAGACAACCACACAATCATATTCGCTGGTTTTTATCAAACAAGCTGTACTAGAAAAGTAGATTAAAAATTGTTTTTGTTACTATATTTAGGGAAATTTTTGGCAATTGTAAAAAATTGAATTAAACTATTACAAAAAAGTTCTGTAGAGTTAGTATAACATAATACGAAGCAAACATTTGCACAAAACATTATAAACAGATTTAATAAGAAAATAAAAAATAAATCAAGTTACAAGTTTCGAAAACTTGTAGCGGATTTCTTCATTGGACTACAATTGTAAAAAAAAAAAAAAAAAAAAAAAATTTGTTTTATTGTTTATTTTCTTATTAAATATGTTTCTAATGTTTTTGTGCAAACGGTGGTAATATATTCATCAGTATTATGTAATTTTACTGTAGATTATTTACTAGGAAGGAGCTGCAATGATAATAATTCAACTACAATTTATGCTAGAATGTTCAAAATGAAGTGGTTTGGAATTCATTTATTGACTGCACAATTTCTGAGTTTTGAAAGAACAAGATAATATTTTTTGAATCCGCTAAAACTATTATGAATTGCACAATTGATCTAAATCTCTAAATTAAATTTCTCGTCCACACGTCCGGAATAGATTTTTATTTCTAAAATTCGACGATAATGTTATCTATAATATAACAACAAATAATAGTATATAATTTTTACTAATGCTATGTTAAAACTGAATTATTTCATTTTCTTTCAGCCCTTCTTTTTGAAAATCATACCTCATTATTATTTCGTTATGATTTGTTTGTTCTAATTACTTTATATGACAGGGGAAACTTGAAGGCGCACTTATTATAATTATCAAAAAAACTGATTATTTGGTGGGTAATTTATAATCTTCAGCTGATGATGTTTTCCTAAATTTTATAAAAAAAATTAAATTATTTTCTTCACAAAAGCATTTAATATGTTCACACTGAGTGTATGTAATGTGAGGAAAGAACTTTTAATTAAAATAGGATAAATAACTTATTTTGGTGAAATTTATATAAGATTGAAATTTTCTGATAATAAAAGTACTTTAGGAACTCCTTTTAAAGACTTTTATTTCAATTAAATTCATTTATTGTTTATTCTCAATAACATTTATTGTTATTTAATTATAAATTATTATTATTAGAAATAGAACTTTCTTTGTATAATTTTCAATGAAATCTAAATTAAACTAATTCCCAGGTTCAAAAATACATGATTGGATTTTCCGTGATTTACTTTCAACTATTATGTAAGTATAAATTATATTTTTGTTGTAATTATAAAAATTCTATAATCACAATTTTTATTTAATAGTAAGCCTAGTAATGAAAAGAAGTTAAATTTTTTGTAGTTTGTTTATCGATAGAAAAATCTTTTTAGGAAAAAATTTAGCCATTGAAATTTATTAGTTCCTAAAAGATTAGTTAAGAACAAAATTAATTGTTTGTAAATCCTAAAGAATTTGCTTGGTTTATTATTCTTGGAAATTCCCGTTTAATATCACTGAACATTAATATACACTTTTATCAATACATCTGTTTGTAATTTTATCTATAAATACATTGTCAAAGGGAACCTTTCTAATTAGGATTCTTGCAAAAGGATATTTCAAAAATCAAATTCTATTTTATTTTCAACCAATAAACCTGTGATCAGGTGATCTTGGATGCTGAGATAATTTTCTCACCATCCATGACCGCTTTCTCACAACTGGTGGAGGCAGTCTCGGAGACCTCATGTTTGATTGTAAGTCATGTGACTTCCGATTGACCCACGTTGATAACAATGAAAATGTAAGTAACTCGGAGGCCTTATCGGAGACCGTCTGGGAGATCCAGGATGTCTCGAAACGTCCGGTTGACCCTCGTAGATAAAAATGAAAATATTAGCATTCTCAATGTCACACCTAACGTTTGCCACCTTATTTGTAATTCTGTCTTATGGTGTAGGAATAGATAGGACCAGAAAAAAATATAACTTTTTTTTTTATATGTGTAGATTAATATACAGTAAAATGAAAGCACATTGTAGATAAAGCAATTAGATACATAATTAAATTATATAAAGCTGCAATAATACTTTAAAAGTTCTATAATAAAGAAATAAAATAAAAGTATAAAACTTGAAAGAATAGGAGTTTTCGTATATCAGTATATTTAATAATTTAATGATTAACTTTGTTATAATGGTGTGTAAAATAAGAAAGGATTATAGCTCCTTATTTTTGATAACACTGAAGGTATGAAATAATCCGATTAGCCAAAACAAAATCTATGGAAGCTTTAAGAGAAAAAGAGAAGAAACACCTCAGTGATTGAAAACACTGGATCCTGGAACACTAAATTTTGGAAGACCCTGAAAGTCATCACTGAGAATTTCTGCGCAGAAATAATGACTTTTCCCAAAATTTCCGAAGGCATATGTATTAAAACATAATAATAATAAAAAAGTGATTATTGAAGTTTTCATATTTTCATTGAAATTAAAATCCTTTTGTGTAGCTACAACCTATGAAATAATATAATGTAGCGATAAGTGTACGATCTTCTTCTGTGTTTTGCAACACGCAGAAGGTTGAATGGCCTCTTAAGGGATCCCATTACATCAAACCCTAGAAAGATCCTTAGAATATCCTGGGAAAGATACTGAGGTGGTTTCCCATTTGCCTTCCATCCATGCTGGCGCCGGGATTGGAACTTGGGGTTCCGACACATCTGCCTCGTGAAAAGCCTCCGTCTTGACCACCGGCCTATGTTGGAACGATCATCACCTAATTTTTTTGTTTAGTTTTCTAGAAACTGTGAAATCGAATTCCATGTGTGATGAGTTCAACCATTGATTTTTTTTTCTATTTCGAATTTTACTTTCTTAATTATGTTATTAGTCTTACGGATGAGATTAAAATGGATAAAAAGAGAGCATTAGAAATGGTCTTCGAATAAGGCTCATAACAGCATCCGATATAAAGAGAAACCGAATTTAACCCGACACAAATCTTGTCATAATTCACAAATGGATATTATGATGATTCAAAGGCACATTTTATGTTTGTAACAAATGTGATACTTAAAACTTTAGCCTTCCGTGTATAGGGACTATTGAAGGAGTAAAGTTCAAAATGAATAATGATATTGAAATAACCATATTTTGCTAGTATAACCTATGAAATCATCAAATCTTTGCACAATCCAATAGGAGACGCAGTTAGACCTTGTTTAACTGATCCTGCTGTAACAACTTTTTGTACGTTTATTGCAAAATTTATTGCAACATGATTTATTTTTTTTTTGCTCCACCTCTTCACTAGCAAGCCAAAAAATGACTGCGCTCCACTACAAGCTATAGGCTAGATAATTGTTAGATATTACTAGGAATATCCTCAGTTAAGTAGATTGTCAGTATCATTGCATAGTTACTGAACTTGCAAATGATGAGGGATGGAGACCAAAATAAGATTTCTCATTTTTTCACATTCTAAAGCAATAAATGTCTACTAATTAATCTAAAATACACCCATGTAATACCATAAAATGCCATCTCAAGACAAATAAATGTAGAATTGAAATGATTACATCAATTACATAAAAGTTCGAGCACAAGTTAGAAAAAGGTTAAAATAAAACAGGTTTTGAGGGATTCTGAGAAATACGTTACATCCTCAGGACATGATATCATTGCACCACAAAGAACATGTTCAAAGTTTATAGACAACTACCCAAAAGCAGAAAATGGTAAGCTTAGAATAAACCTGATCATAAAAGATGACTCGAGTAGACTTAGGCAGCACTTTGGAATGTTCTAAAAGGAAATTGATACATTCATTGAGGCACTACCGGAAGTTTTTTAAAGAAATCTTTCTATTCTTTGATTTCTTTAGACAAAGTCCCGGCCTAGATAGATTATGCTGCAAATAATGGAGGTAATAGCTTAAAAGAAAATTTGCTTAATCTGGTTTAATAATATTTGGAAAATTATTCTAAATTGCAAAGAATTGGGAAATTGGAAAACATATAAATATACATACGTATAAAAAAGACCTCAAAGACAAATTTGAAAACTATAGAGGAATAACACTTTAATAGAATGCCTCAAAATTACATGTCAACAGGTTAAAGAATAAGCTGGTAAAATTTATGGATGGTTTTTGCAAGAGGAACAATGAGGCTTCAGGCAGGATAGAGGATGTTATTAGAGGATGGATATTGAATGGTAGTCAATGAATAAAACTTTATAACGATGATGAATAGAACACTTTTCATTTTAGTAAAATACGAAAAAGTATACGATAATGAGAATTTTAAAATTTCAAAAGATAATAATGTTTCTATTCAATTAATTAATACCATTACAAGTCTTTAGAGAAAAACAAAGTTTGTACGAGATTCACAGACTGAAAACTATCAGAACAAATGAAGATGTGAGACAAGGGATTTCTCAATCCTCTTTAAATGTACATGTCAATAAAACACTAAAAGAATGGAAAAAAACTGTAACAGATGGAATTCTATTAGGAAAGAATGTAATACTAAATACAAAGATCTATATGCAGATGTTTAAGTGCTAATTGCTAAATCAGATGAACTACAGATTGTTGCCAACAACTTAAATAAAATGGCGGAAAAATATAAAATGAAAATCCCTACCACCAAAACAAAAGCTTTGGCTATGTGCAGAAATAACATCTAAAGAGCAAACTCAAGTTGCACAACAAAAATATAACAGACTTCAAATACCTAGAAAATACAGTATCACACTATGATAATGATGACCAGTTGGAATCAAATTTACAGACATATATTACACAAGAAGATTTGAAAAGCAATGAAACACATTTAAGATTACTTAATTTAACATCATAGTCAGCTATTTAATACAGAAGCGAAAGCTAGATTGAAAAACTACGAAACAGAGATTGAAAGTAATTATAAGATGAAATTTTACGACCATTTCTGTGGTTGACAAGGCTGGATTAAAATGAAAAACACCGAAATTCGATCACATTTAAATATTGAAATGTAAGAAAGAGAAATCTTTCAAAAAAACATGGCTACAAAATATAAAAGGATTCCAAATAGGATTCCCGAAATTAGCAGTTAGATACAATCCTCAGGTAGAAACACCGTCGACGCCTCAAGGCAAGATTCTTCCCAGTAAGAGTAGGCTCTTTGAGACCTAATCCGGAAATGTTCAGAGAAGAGAAGACACGATCAGATATATTGCATTTGATAAGTTTTCGACTGGTGAATGCACTTCGAAGAATGAATATCATATACTCAAAATAATCTTATACACTGGATCTTAGCACTCAAAATGTTTATATACTTGTTTAAATTAATGTTTAAAGTTCTTCTGACAATAACGGTTCACGCATGGTAATTAAATTTCCACAATCTTCCAAATGTCATTTTTTTTTATTTTCAGGATGTGCGTCACAAATCGTGAACAAATCTTGCGCTTACCCAAATCTTTATGGATGATGACTCGCACTGTGTCTTTGCTATTGCCTACTTCTTCTGCTATCAATCGCAGAATCCGTTGCAGTTGTCTTGCTAGGATGCTTCGCATACGCTCGATCAAGTCAAGAGTTCTGCTTGTCGACGGCCTACACGAATACGGCTGGTTTTCCAACGATTCCTGACTGTTGCAAAAGCATTTAAACCTGTTGTAAACACATTTTCTGGTCACAACGTCCTTCCCGTACACTTTGATCAACATTTCGTGCGTCTTCGTTGCCGTTTTCCTGAATTTGAAGCAGAACTTATTGTTGTGAATTTGACCCGTTGCTTCTCACATTCTGACGCCATCTCTCTCACAAACTGTGCTCAAATGACAGCTTCGCCACCTTTCTTCATGTTAAGCTTACTTCACTGTAGGAGCGCGTCCAGACATGTCCTTGGCTGTCCGTGCGCATGCTCGACCTAACCCGCAGTTTTTGCATGCAAGATATTTGAACATTCACCGAACTTTTTAGACACATCGTACATGTCCCACAACGTCTATTTATGGATTGCCGAACACTGTAAAAATGCGAGACTATTCACGGATGCATCCAGCTGCCACAGCGACTATTGCGATGAGGTCAGCACAATGCGGGGCTCGTCGACGATGGCTTTGAGGTAACCCCAGAAAAAAATGAATGCACGACAAGTCGGGTGATACAATTATACACCAACTCAGTTACTTCCGTTCGCTGCCCAAAGGCTAAGTGCATATCTGGCCTCTCGCCATTAGTGAAACGATGCATCCTATTCGTATAAAGTCAACGTCTCAAATGACGATGGCTCACACTGCCTAACTCTTGTGCTGCCACACAGCGCCCTTTAGCACATTCGAGCGTTTAGTGGATATACGTTTCACTATGATTATCGTTTGTTTTTGAATTCCTGACCTATCTTTAACATTTGTACAGGGGATTTTCAATCGCCCTGCATAAGGCACACGTTCCCGAGAATTGTCTGCAAGCAATCAAACCCTTTCTTGCTAACCACATTCCAACGATCACAAACTTATGATCAATGAAGGACAATGATATCAATTATCGAACATCCGGATTTGGAACAGCAGTTGTATCAAACTTAGCGGGATCTGCCACAAGACAATATCCGGATTTTTCATGCGATGCCGTTAAGCAGCATGCATATCTGCCAAGGCGGCTCAACATACTACTAACAATGGAAAACGATTCAGCTATTATTAAATAAAAAATTGTTTTTTCAACAGTGAAACTTCAATTGGAATTGATTGAATTTCAATTCTTTTCATCCAAATCTCATTCAAACTTGACTCTTCCTTCATATTGCTTCGTTTTTTTTGTCACTGAGTGTAAATATTGTTGTAATATACCACAAGTGTCACCTCTTATATTTTTCAAAATTTTGAAAGTGAAAGAAAGAAATGACCATAATTTAATATCCAATAATTTAATATCTTTTAGGAGTATAGTCGTCTCTGATTTAGTAATATAGTTTACCAAATCTAATAATGACTATTTCATTTCATTTAAAATTACTTTTTTTTCTAATTTCAGCTGTGAATACAAGTGGTCCTTCAACTTTTAAGTGCTTTGATGATCATCCCGTTTGTTATCGCTTTATATATGAAAGGAAATTCAGTGGTACTGAAGCATTTGAAGCATGCACTAACTTTTTACATGAGTATAGTCTACCACTCATGACTAAGAATTTTCTTACTACCAGGTATTATGTTGACAGTTTTTTGGATCATTTACAGAAGTGTTGTAATGAAACTGTTGACATCAGTGGAAATAAGTGGATTGGAATGAGAAACACCAATAGAGATGCCGAAGATCCAGAAACATTCCAATGGATTGATGGTACGGCAGTGCATGAAACCGATACTAACTGGTACATGGAAAATAGAGCTACAGGTCCATTTACTGTAAGTTGTTTATGAAACCTTTATTTTTCATTGTAAGCGCATTTCTACTTTAATTCAAAAGAAGGGTGATCCATGGTAGATATTAAATGCTAATAGAATATTCAATGCTAGAAGAGAACGAAATTATCAGCGTAAAGTAACTTTCCAATTTCCATATGATTTTCGAGTTTCTTTCAGATTCACTACAAAATGCAGAGCTACATAAATAAACATCTAATTACAACATCATCTTATTTAGATTGTTGGTTTATTTCTATTTAATTGTGTGTTTATAATCTGCTTCTAGATATCTCTGTATTTTTAATAATTTTTGTCAAAATAATTTTCACACTCTGATTTACCAAAGAGGACAGAGTTGAATATAAATATTGGCATAGTAGAGTTGGAGGCAACGGAAAGAACTGCAGTGACTTAAATTAGTTGGAGGAACCTAAGATCGTCTAATTTTTTTATGTAATACTGTGTGTGTTTTTGTTTTGCAGAAATAAGACTTACAGTCCCTTACATTTATACACCTTTACAGAAAAAGTAAAGGTTTTTGAAAAGTAAAAAAGTAAAAGTTATTGAAGCAGACTCATGTCAACTTATGGAAGCAGCTGACTGAGTCTGGAATAGGTGGTTAGAGAGTTCAACATTGCTGTGCATTTCTTTTTAGAGTTGAGAATTAAAATCTGAATGTTGGGTCGAACGATTAGAAATAACTGAAACAATACCCGCACATTCAAGTATTTTTAACTAACTAAAATAGCTAAAGTTGATTTCGATAGCATCTTTCTGTCGTTATCAAATATAAAGCAAACAAAGAAAAGTTCCAAAATTATATACAAAACGAATCATATAATTCTTAATATAAATTTATTCCATGACAGGACGAAATTTCGGAGAAACCATTGCGATCTTGACTTATTTCAACCAATGCCAGCTGGCCCAGGACTTTTCTTCTGACAGGGAACAAAAGGACATCAATGCAATGACTTGACAAAGTTACGGAAGAGGAAACAATGCAATCTTCAATTTTTTTTTAGCCAATGAAAGTAGATCGACAGCTGTCTTTGCACGGAATAGCAGGATAACAACAAAAAAAACACTAACTTTTACTATACGATTAGTTCTCGGTACAGCTCCTACTAATCTTCGTTCTTGAAAAGGTGATACTACAGCACACTCTTAATAGATACAGAATCATTATAACATTCATAACACTCCGAAATCAAAACTAAATCAACAACAATGGGTGAAACCAATTGTTTACTAAGTGACATCCTAGGACAAGCTTCAAGCTTTTTGGCGATCATCAGCTAGGAGCAACCACCAGTAAAGAACGAGGTCTCGGTACTCAAAACTATTGTGAATAATCATTGGAATCGCAGTGGCGCCTCAAAAGCAAAAAAACAATAATAAAAAAACTCACTAATAAAATATTACTTAGAAAATTCATGTGCCAGTAGTCCGGGACATCAATGAATTTTTTCCATATACTGACAATTCAATCTGCGCATTGAATTATTAATAAACAACAATGGGTTTATTGTTGTTTTTGCTTTTAAGGCATCTCTGGGATTCCAATGATCAAAACTGATTTCTTACATTTTCTTGAAAAAGTCATTATCCGTATAGACTAGAAGAGTAGGATTGTCCACATCTAGCTTATGCTTATATTCATTTATAAGTAACTGCAATCATTTTTGTTGACCCCTCTCACGTGCTCCTTCACTCGCGTGCTGAGAGCCTTTTTCGTTTCTCCGATATACACACACTTTTCTCCTACACATGGGCTACCATAAACTACATTACTGGCTTGTATTGGTCTTTTTTCTATTATAACTGCATCATTTGCAGTCTATATTGTTATTAGCACGTGATGTAACGTTAAATATATATCAAATCTGGCCGTCGAATGGGCACTCTCATTGAACACTGAAGGATATATGGTATGGCATTGAAACATATCGAAACGCATTGCTCTTACCGCTACTGTCATTATTTTATATCTCATGTACCGCATTCCTCATACTATTTCTTATAAACGTTGTTGGATACGTATTGCTGCTTAGGGTCCGATTTATTACTTCTGATAAGAAGTCATTAGTCGAACAAATCCTAAAGCAAGTGTTGTAAGAATGCGAACCATATTATATTTGATATGAGTAGGTGCAAAAGAGTCAAAGTCAACCAAAACGTATTAAAAGTATCTCATAGTATTAGTCACTTTTAAATACCTTCAATCTTAACATGTGTGTATTTATTATGCAAATTTTCGGAAGTGCGCTAATCGACTCAAAGCCCGCTTTTTGCTAGTTTACAAGAAAGGAAAAAAAACAAAAAAACCAACAGAAAATCAACATAATAGAAATGCCTACAATTAGACCGTTCTGTAGGGATGATATAACCTGCTGGTTTTTAAGTCTTCCGTTCCCATGCCAATAACCTGGTCGTTCGTAAATCCAAACTGCATTCACTAAACGGTCTTCAATGGAGTTTCCAACGCCGAGTTGCAGATGTCTCAACGACTGTGACGCCATAAATGCTACGGAAAATGAAAATATAAAATAATATGTGGTACGGACCTGGAGACACATCCGTTTATGCAGAAAGCATAGAGGAGTGCATACAGATGTTTTGGATCCATAATAGGCTCATCAATTCATTTTAAATCAAGTTTCCTGACAGGGGTATTCCAGACGAGTTTTCGCCCGCGCTGTATATTAGCTTTAATAAAAGAATTTTTGAAATTTCTCAGAAGATTGTAACAAAATAATTAAATCAGCATAAACGAAGGGTCCACTTGAATCTAGTTTTCTAAGTGCCATTTGGATGAAGAGAATTGGAATTGCTTCAAACGACACAATGAAAAATATATTTTAATTGAACAATAACAGAATTGTTGTTACAGTAATAGTACTGTGTTGAGGTCCCTGTGCTTACTGATGTATAGCGTGCATAGAATAAAACAACGTTCTGATATTGTCTTTTGGCAGATCACGTCAATCTTGCTATAACTGTTGATTCAAATGCCGGATGTTCAGTGAGGGATGCAGTTGACGTTCTAGCATGTCCCAAAAAAATGCCCCAAAAAATGATAATTAGTCAAGGGAAGTGACTGGCCAAGGAAGAGTTTAATTGCTCGGAGCTGTGTTGGCAAAAGTGAGCAGCAGTTGGATGTGCATTACCCTGTTCAAAAATTGCTCCTGGGATGCGTGACATGAAGGACAAAACAACAGGTAGCGAGATCATCTTTCGTATTGCTGTGCATTTAAAGTTCCATGAATAACTGTGGAACGGGATCTAATCTCAAATTTCTTATGATTCACCACATCATTTCTTACGTAATGGCCTCTGGATAATATTGCCTGAATTCAAGCATTGCCAAATCCTCCTTCATGCGGATATGAAGATCATTTTCTGCAAGGCAAAAGTGGAATTAAACCCAGTGCGAGACCATTCGAGAGCAGACAATGTCTCTTGTGTACGGCACCTCACTAGACGGAGCCTCCGGTGCTGGATTTTTAAAGGTAAGCCTTGTAAGAGCGACTAGGTTAAAGTCCAGTGTCTGCAATTGTCAAGTAATGGTGCAGGTAGATACCAGTTGCTGTATGGTGGAGTGTGAAGCTGTCTGAGAAAAGGTGTGTAACAACAGTACGATTAGCAGAGGTACTTTTGGGACGAACCTAGCCTTATGAATGTGAATGAGTACCCTCACACAGCTATTGATTTCGGCATCTTTCCACAAAAGCATCATTAGGGCCCATACGACGAGCGATTCGTCTGCATGACAATCCAGTTTCTTGCAGTTCTACCGTGGGGCCTCTCTGGAAGTTCTGAAATTTCTCTTAAGGTCTTAGAGCGCGTCATAGACGCATTATTTGATCGTAAACTCATGCGAATACGACAATTCCACGATGCAGACTATGTTTAGTAATATTCTGAGGGCTGTTATATTGATCTTAAGATGGGCACTTCCAAATAATGCGTCTTAACAAAACTTCAATAATTTCCATATCTAATGCGATGATAGTTATGTACATATATAGTTTCATTCAAATTGAAGGTTTTTCTTATACCTTTATTTTCGTTGAATATCTCAGATAACTTCATTAGATAAATATGTTTTTGATATTCGATATTTCTTCGTTTTGTATGTTTAATATACGATTCGTTAACAATCGTAAGTTTTTTTTTTTTTACTAACGTAGGCTATATACGTAATTTTTTAATGCAGTATTTTTATTCAATTTCAGTTAAAACATTTTTCCTTAGTTTAAGTATTTACATTTCTCCAGCATTAATTTAGTTAAATCTTGTCTGAATAAATTTGAATCTTTTCACGAAATTTTATATACTCGAATGTAAAATTTAAAAATCACTTAAGTTGTATTTTTAAGTTGAGCCAATTCCTTTTTATTGAAGAGTAAACATTGAAAAGCAATTTTAATATATTATATAACTTAGAAGTGACTTTAAATTCATGGTACAAAGTAACTGGTTTCGTTGACAATGGATCTGAAAATGTCCAAAACATTATTTTATGGGTATTCTTTTGAATTAAAAAAAAATCTTAGTAAAGTAAAGTTCCATTTTTTAAATTTTTTTAAAAAAAATGTTATTAATTCGTTGGTTAAAATTAGTCATTTATAAGAGTTAAGTTTTGGAAAATAATGATTTAAAAATATTTCTAATAATATCTTTGATTTCTTTTCTTTCAAAGGAACCCACCTATGATGGTGATTGTGTTGTTATAGATGAAGAGCTAAAGATGTCTGTTAAAGATTGTGGTGAAAACCTTAATGTGATTTGTCAAATTAATAAGGAGTATTTGTATCAGAGTACAACAACAAGTTTATCAATTACCACTACTACTATGCCAACTACAACTAACGAAATTTCTACTGAATTTACTACATCACCTATTTACACTACATGGCAATCTGGAACTACAACAAAAATAGCAACAACCTCAACCGAATTTACTAATCTTAATGCAGAAATTACAACAACTTCCTTAGGTCATACAATTTCATCTTCTACAAGTACTACGTCGTTAGATTCTATTACTAATGCGTCCGATTTTACTACTACCGACGCCAAAAATACAACCCAATCAATCTTAGTAACTGAAGTTTCTACAAGCATTATTGCGTCAGATACTTCAACAACTTCTGAGGAATCCAACGAAATTTCAACCACAGAAAATATTACACAAAAAATGCCCACTACCACAGCTAATATTTCAGAAGTTGAAAGCAGTTCTACAGAGTCTCAACCAATCCAGGTTTCAACTACAGAAGTGGTATCTACAACTTCATCGAGAAGTAATACGACAACCTCGTTACTACCAACTTCTACTTTTGGTAAGAAACTATTGAATTTATTTCTATTATCATATAAAACTTTTAATATTAATTTATTCTATTATCATATCATATACTGAATACTATAGTAATTATTTTATCTGAAATGGCCACAAATGTTCATGAAATTTCACATAACTTATGTAATCAATCTCTTGTGTAATGAATATTTTAATGGTGAAGTTGTTTTATTTTTGTTTTGTTTTTGTTTTTTTACTTTTTGCAGCTTTTTCTGTTTTTATTTTTTCTTTATTATTCTATTAGTTTATTTATTCTATTAATTTATTTATTTCCACTTTACATCAAGCTTTGTAAAATAACATGTAAATCAATTTATTTGAGCTTGACTTAATACTGTTTTAAAAACTTTAAATTAAAAAGTTGTGAAGAGATGTCGAATATACAGATGCTGATTTGGAAATAGCCAATTTTTTACAAACTTCTAAATTCTGTATAAACAGGACGGGTTTCTCTCGCTAAAACTCAGATGAATATTCCATAATTTGATGAATGCGGTGCCTCATTATTCTCAAGAATGAGCCCTCTAAGTGAATGCGTAACATGAACGGGTGCAAGTGATCGGCAGGAATTGTTATGGAGCGTCCGCCAGTCAATGATGTCTGCAGATGTATCACGATCCTAACCCTTCACAATAACAGAGTTACCATCGCTTTGGAAGTTTGGACTATCCCTTGTTGGCTTGCGGGACCTAGTGCCTAGTGGGGTTTTCTCCACACAGGTTATCGTCCATCTGCCAGACAAATTTGGAAAGGCGACTCGTCGGACCATGTTAAATGTTTCTAGTTGTCTTGCATCAATGAGGAGCTGACGAGTCCAGGCAAAGCGCAGAGCGTTGTGCTGTCGTATCAGCAATGGGACCCGAATGGCTCCTGTACCAGTAGAAGAAAGAGAGTTATACTGTCAGAAAATCTGATGTTATATAGTTTTCCTATACCATGTCGATTACTGGGTCAGATATTTCAATGCGCGTCTGGCGACGATGTCCACGATCGTCCAGAGCTTTTCTTCCAGCAATGGCATTTTTCCGGATGTTATACGATCGCATTATAACCTTGAAATTGTTGCACATGAAAATCCAAATTTCGTGTTGACTTCGGAGATGGAGGGACTCCTTTCTCTGGCACTGACTATCATGCCTTAAATCGCGATATTCTCAATCGTTATTGCTAAGTATGAGTCAAAGGGTTGCGGAGGTATTCGCCTTTATATGTTCTTCAGTTGCGGAAGATAGCATTTAATGGAATATACTGTAAATAGAAGCGACTTTCTCAATATATTCTTTTATGAGCAATATATTAAGTAATTATTTATTTAATACTAACATCATGTAATTACATATAAAATTATATAACTAATTAATTTTTGTTACAGATATTAATAATGCTAATGTTACATCTGAAAATTTTAGGATTTGATTTAATTTAGAAAGATATCTAACTTCTTTATAATTTTAATTTTTATTATTAAAACAAAAATGATTGGTTTATTAAGAAGGCGAAAGTAAAAACTTATTGTTACAAATGCTTTTCACTCGATAGTTTGTCACAAGAAAAAGAAAGTATAAAACCGATATAAATTGATCGATTCTTTAGGCCTAACTATTGTTTCATATTAAAGAAATGACGGCTCAATTTGGGCCAGAATTTATGAAGCAAATTTAAATTATCAACTATATACTTTTTTTTTTGGTGTTGGAATTTTTCCTACTGTATCCGAGAATTCTGACTTTCCGAAAATCCGATTTCCGAAAACTACCGAATCCTTCCTCTTAAAGTCAATCTACATTATTACATCGGAATTTTCTTTTCCATTGTGGATGAATCGCATTAATCATTTCTACGCAGACCATTAAACGACAAAACCATCATCTTGTTACAACGTTATGGCGTGGTATAAAAACAGAACAGCAAATGCAGGTTAACTGTAGGCTCATTTGTCACAGACCCAGTAAAAGTAAATTTCAACATACATTTCTTGTCTTTCCTAAGTGAAAATAAATCTTGAGTTCAATAAATCGTATCTCAGTTTCTAAGACTTTCAAAATTTTTTTAATATTATTAACCTTGAAATTGAAATCCAGTAAAAAATAATCTGTACTCTGATCTCATTTAAAAACATCTCTCGAATATATTTGTATATGACTTAAATAAGTCATTTTTCGATAGTGGCAGTAATTTCAAATTAAATTATTTGCAAGTTTATTTAAAACCTAACTTTTTTATTATATTTTTTAAAAAATACTATAAGTTGTCTTGTCAAGATTTTTCTATAACTAACAATAAAATTTTGTAGGATTAATTTTCTAATTACTTGCAGTAAATTCGACAAAGTCGGCGAAAAGTACCTGAACCCCTGCCAACAATCTGGATTTGAAATGAATTGATGTGTCTATTATGGATTCAAAACATATTGAACTTCTTCATGGTCTCTGCACAGCTAATAGCTACATCAATTCATTTCAAATCCAGTTTACTGGCAAGGGTGTACGGACTTTTCGCCCACTCTGTGTAGCTGTAATGTTATAAATTATATTTTATATCAATTTATTGCATTTTTTTTTATAAGTTATTTTTTTCTTACTAATTACACGTTTAAATTGAATCAAATGGTTTAAGTGTTTGGTTGAATGAGATAAGAATGAAAGGTATCAGTTACATTTGGATACTTACAGAACTTCAAATATTGGATTATAAAGAAATACGGAAAAGAGGTAAATAGTTTATGAATTTGTTTTCTGTTAGTAGATTTAAAATTTCTTTTAGCTTCTTATAATTCTTTCTTTTTTCCTATTTTATTTCCTCTTCACATATTTTAGATGAAAACAATAAATAATTTTAACAATAAAATATTTTTAGAGATAAAATACCCTAATGATTTGAAACTTGTGTAATTGATAACGGAATTGATGCTTTATAAAACTAAATATTCTAAATAAAATACATATTTTTCAATTAAATTTTTGTTTCGTTAAATAAATGAAAATCTTATTTAATATATATTAATGTTCGTAAATTACAAATATTAATGATATATTTCTTTTCTGTCTTTGATGATATTAAATTCATAGTTACCTGTTTGAATGTCAGAGATAAATATTTTTTTTTTCAATTTCATGTTTTTTAGGTAAATGAGAAAGGAATGTCAATTTTTAAAAAGAAAATAACATTCCTACGTTTCAACCAAATATTAAAGAAACCATTGGAAAGGGTAATGCTGCATCACTGGGGAACTTTTCCACAATAAATTATAGGATGTCTGTAGTCCAATCTTTTATTTTCTTGAAGTAAATATCTAAAAATTTGTTTAACGTGTGCTATAATTAGAATATTTGAACTTCTAAAATGATAAAAAATACACCAATATTAGTTCATATTAAAAACTTGTATTATAAAACATTAAAAAA
>JAFIDM010012231.1:18047962-18064635 GCA_023159025.1 Thereuonema tuberculata
TCAATGATTTTCAGATGGGGGCAAGTGTCCAAATTTTTTTTTAGAAAATTAACCAAAAAAACATAAAACTATAAAAAAATTTTTGGCCAATTCTTTCAAGATTTTTTTTTTGTAAGAACAATTCATTTCTACAAAATGATTTTTTTTTGTGATGAAACTTTACTATTTGTAAATCACTTTCTAATTTTTTCAAAAATTTTCAGAGTAGAGCAAATGTCCAAATTTTTTTTTAAATTAGCCCAAAAAAAACCAAAAAAAATTATAAAATAATTTAAAAAAAATTTTATACGGCCAATTCTTTTATGTTTTCATAAACTACATGTCACAATGCATATTCAAGGAAAAAATTGTCAGCCTACTTGTTTCCATTTAAAAACTGCAGCCAATTTTCAAATTTTCACAATTCGCTTTGAAGTACCACATTGCATCAAACTTTCTGCTATTATTACCAACAGAATGTATATAAAGCAATAAAAATTGGCAAAAGTTCATGAAATTAAGTATAATAGCAGTACACAAAATCTCAGTTCTCAACTAGGTAGTGGGTGACATGGCCTGGATGACTTGACGTGGAATAACCCTTAATTAGTTCGCAATATTTAGATATTTCACAAAGAAAAATCTAGGTCTCATCTTTAATCAAACATTAAAATGGAAAAACATTTTCAAAGATGCACTTCAAGAATTTACAACTGTTTAGATATTCGAATATTAAACATCATCACCAACACAAAATAAATGTAAATAATAATATATACATATATTACAAATGCAAATTTTCAAAAAAATAAAATCCGTCTCCCCTTTTCAAACCTATGTAAAGAATATCAGTTGCGATATTTTAACAATCTAAAGAGAATTATATTGCTGATCACATTTCTTTATTATGAGTTTGTTTTAAATTCTATTATTAAAGTTATTTGTAATAGGACAAAAGACTTAACGTGCGTTAGTACATTTTTACAGTAAAATAAAATAAAGAACGCACATAATTAAACAAAACACAAATTCACTGAGCTATTTTTGATATTTGAGCTGGAAATCGGGGACAGCGCTGTTTCGAGGCTTATTGGCCTCTCATCAGCCCAACTCATCCAGCATGCCTAGCTCAGTGAAATGGGACGAATTGACAAAACGGACAAACATACAAATCAATGACCCCTGAACTACAAAAACATCAAAAATAAAATCAAGAATAAAAAGGGGTGAATAATTAAAGGGCTGTCCCCGATTTCCAGCACAAATATCAAAAATAGCTCAGTGAATTTGTGTTTTGTTTAATTATGTGCGTTCTTTATTTTATTTTACTGTAAAAATATACTAACGCACGTTAAGTCTTTTGTCCTATTACTAATCTTGTTATGAATTAATCCCTTGAAGCTAAGCTAAACGCTAGCGGGGATTAATTATCCACCCCTTTTTATTCTTGATTTTATTTTTGATGTTTTTGTAGTTCAGGGGTCATTGATTTGTGTGTTTGTCCGTTTTGTCTATTCGTCCCATTTCACTGAGCTAGGTATGCTGAATGGGTTGGGCTGATGAGAGGCCAATAAGCCTCGAAACAGCGCTGTCCCCGATTTCCAGCACAAATATCAAAAATAGCTCCGTGAATTTGTGTTTTGTTTAATTATGTGCGTTCTTTATTTTATTTTACTGTAATAAAGTTATTTGTATTAACAATCCATTAATGTTATTTTTAACATGTCGTCTTCCTTAGATTCTTAAATTATCGCAACTGATATTCTTTATGTAGGCTTGAAAAAGGGGAGACGGATTTTATTCTCCCTGAAAATTTGCATATATATATTATTATTTACATTTATTTTGGTTAAAAGTTAAAGCAATCCCACAAACAGGCCTTGCAGGTCCACGGGCGCGCAGGAGGTAAGGCTCCCAGAATTATCATGACCAACGAGACTAGATTGAGGTTGGGAGGTCAGCCCGACGCCCGCCTGCCTTTAACTCCCGGGAAAGAAACCCCGTACCCATTTTACAGAAG
Organism: Thereuonema tuberculata; assembly: GCA_023159025.1. Taxonomy (NCBI): domain Eukaryota; kingdom Metazoa; phylum Arthropoda; class Chilopoda; order Scutigeromorpha; family Scutigeridae; genus Thereuonema; species Thereuonema tuberculata. The sequence continues at coordinate 18,049,962 of JAFIDM010012231.1, forward strand.
GCTGGATAGACCTTAGGACCCGTTTGGAGGAGAATGGAGCGTGGAATTTTGTGTTGGTGGTGATGTTTAATATTAGAAATTCTAAAAGAGAAGAGTTAAAGAAGAGGTATGGTATATTTATTTAGATATTGTTTTTTCGATACGACATGTTCTTATTCAATATAATAAACTCAACCTTTGTTCAGCAGCACCGCTATCACATTTCAAAAATAGCTATCGAGATCTTGAGACATCAATAACACAGGTCTGCAAAATTCGTGTCATTAAAAATTGTCTACAATATTTTGACTGACTTTTTTTTTTTTGGTTTGCTGATTTCAAAAAAGGACCTCTATTTTTCCGTATCACTTAAAGATTTTTTACAATATGGATGTGATATATAAAAAAAATTGCCTATTTGTAAATATTTTGCTTGAAAATATATACACTGTCCGGCCACTTTATTAGGTACATCCCTGTTGGGCGAATGAATGTCTGACCCGTCGTGTCTCACAACAACTCGGTGGGTGAAGTGTTATGATGTGGGGATGTTTTCCTGGCACACGTTGGGTCCAGTGATACCTCTCGAGGCACGTTAGGATGCTAGAGCATATCTAAACATCGTAGCTGACCAAGTGCAACCGTAAATGTTAACAGTTTATCCTCTTGCAGATGACTACTTCCAGTACCGGTGCACAAAGTCCGCATCACTATAGGATGGTTTGAGAAATACGACGATGATTCTTCCTTGCTGCAGTGGCCCGCTCAGTCCCCGGATCTCAGCCCGATTGAAAAATTTGTGGAACGAGCTGTTCGCTCCAGGCCTACACCTCCATCAAATCTTCAGGAACTGCGCAAGACACTCATGTCTGCATGGCCCACAATACCTCTACAACGTTTTCAGCATCTTGTGGAAATCCATGCTTAGACGAATTCATGCGGTTTTGAGGACTAAAGGAGACCCAACACGCTACTAGATAGATGTACCTAATAAAGTGGCCGGACAGTGTATCTTTAAAAAAGGTAAAATAATGTTAATTACAAAATGTAATTGAAAAAGTATTGTCAACACTTACTTGAATTTATAAGTCATTTAATGTCTTTTCCCTTCAAAGCTCCTTTTTTTTTTTATAAACAGTGTTCGGTTGTTCCTTGCAGCATACATGACTAATGAAATGCCGTAACTTTTTTAATTGCGTAGCTGTAACTCAGTTACTTTTATTTGTAACGGAGTAACGAAAACATATTACTTTTTTTTTGTCCATTTTATTTGGTTTACTTTAACATCAAGCTATTCGGAGGTTTGACAAGAGCTGTTTCAAAAGTGCCGTATCAGTTATCGGTCCGTAGTGTTGCTCAGGATATTTTCTGTGAAGATATCTTTAGAAACTAAATACAAATCTCCTCTATGGTCTTATCCACTTGTTCTTGTTTGAATCGTCGACGAAGAAACACCGATTTTTACGAGTCTCTTGAGTGTTTTACTTCAAAATGCAGAAGGCTACTGACAAGCAGTTAACATTATAAATTCAAACTTTCGTTTGAAACAAAGATGTCTGGTGAAAAGTAATGCTGTAAAAAAATTAAAAAAAAAAAAGCGTTTTAACTTCATATAATATACACATTTAAAAAAAGCAATTCCTATTGCGAACTTATGTTTGCGGTGACGCCACTCTAACCTTTTAAAAGCCCTTCGTAAGAACTGCCTTGGTAAATGCCTCCAAGTGAAAACTATTATTGGAAGTTAATAATTTTTAATTTTTAAATGTGAAACTTGGCATTGCATTTACGTCTAAGAAATGATCTGTCCATCGAGAATTTTGGTAACCTTCTATCTTAATGCGACTAAGCCGATGTTTCACATTGAATAAATCTAATTTGTTATAACTATTGCTTACTAATAAGGAAGATGCTTGTTTATTTTTAATATTTTCGATAAACAAATAAATATGTAGCCGAATATCTGAACAAACAAATATTTCTTTCCATTCCTTGATTGTAATAAAGAACTAAAAAACGTGTCGTCAAAATGTAGAGAACTTTTTTCCAAATTGTCTTCACAAGGATCAATATATTTCAATTACGATAAAAAGAAGAAAAATGACAAAATAATTTCACTTTACAATACGTTTTGTTTCAAAGGAAACAAAATCAAAAACATTCTCAAATGTAAAAAGACTTACAATTCCATTTCATCGAAAAACTTCTTTATCACTTCGATATTTCAATCCTCAAACGAGGATTTTCTTCAGGAAAGCATATACAAAAGAGAAAGAAAATAGCTTCTTTCTTCTAAATTTCAAAAAAAGGACATTTTATACTAAAATGAAATATCGAAGTGATAAAGTTTTTAGATGAAATGGAGTTGTAAGTTTTTTTTATTTTATAAGATTTAAGAAGAATGTATATTATTCTCAAATGTGTTGAATTAAGATTTTAAAATGAAAAATTCTAAAAAAATAGTTAACAGAAGTTATATAGTTAGAATATATTATTCTAAAATAAAATAAACTTAATCTATACATTAATATAATCAATACTTAATTTTGTAATATAATCAATCAGTTTTTATAACGTGATATGGCAATTTTGAGAGAGTTGTTAAAACATAAATTCCTATGCGTTCAACAGAATATAGTAACTTACCCAACCCTGATATTATATGGACTGCTCATAAGCCAATCAGTGTAAGTCATTTTTTTTTATTTGAAATTTTTTCTGTAAGTCCTACTCTAATGTTTATACTTTCGGTTGTCAAAGTGCCCAAATCACTCCTCCAAGTGTATAGTTATGTTATCTTTCAATAAAAAATTTATTCTTCAAATTTACAAATGTTTTTTGGTATGTAATTTTAAAAAAAAAACCTATTCATTTTTTGGTTTATTGACTTACACCGATTGGCTTCTGAGCACTCCATAAATTAAACCGCTGCATCAGTCCAGGGATATTTCTGCAATGAATGAGATCACTATCATTACTAAAGTATGGGATGAAATCTTTTTCTCTGTTTCTAAACTATGAGAAAAAAACCCGCAGGAGACAATAAGTGATTTTCCTTCAATTTCCTGTCTAACACTTTGAAGAATCGTTACGAAGTCCTAAGTCTCTGACTAAATCGTTTAATTTCAGCTGTGAAGAAGCTTGGGCTATTTCATGAAGCACACAGAAAATCCTCATCGCCATCGTGGTCTTCTTTTTCAGATTCTTCGAGAGCATCTTCTAATTACTCTGGAGGTACAGGCATTTTGGGCCATCAGTTACAGGCAGAATGGCTCAAGGGAGGTTTCGATAGAAAATTTAATTATTTCTTATCCATTTACTATTTTATTAAGGCTTTTTTCTGAAATCAGCATCCAAAAATCTATAACAATCAGCCTTTACTTTTCAAACAATTTTTTCATTGCAGGTCTGTATATTTATCGGAGAATCGACATTTCAAATGTTAATAATAGATTTATCATTAATCGTAAGAGTTCTGATCTTATCAATTCAGAGAAATAAATTACAAATTGATCGTTTGCAGTCCCTCCACATTTCATTGTAGCAAACGTAATAGCAATTATTTTCCTAATTATCTTATCTATCAATTGCTAATTGACTCTCAATTTCATGGTATTTTCGAAGATGAAATGTACGACGAACAAAAGTTTGCAACGGCTTATGTAAAGCAAAACACTGACATGACCATACATTACACATTTTATCTCGAACACATATATTACACATTCATTACCCTGGTAATTTATAATTGGATATAATTGTAAATTTACTTCCTTTTAAAATACATACAAAGTTCTTAACGTGTGCCAAAATAATTGTTAAAAAGTTCAGCCCGCACACATAGATTAAAAATTACATTAAAAATTTAAAAGTTAAAAAGGCTAAAAACAGGAGCCCTAGCTTTCACCAACAGTAAGACGTGGCTTCATCTCTCGGCGGAAGCCGGAAATTTTTCCACGCTCCGTTCTCCTCCAAATGGGTCCTAGGGCCTACCCAGCCCTCTGTCGAATGGGTACCGGGTATCTTTCCCGGGAATTAAAGGCGGGTGGGCGTCGGACTGATCATCCGATCTCAACATACTCCCGTTGGTCAAGAAACGCCGGAGCCTTACTTTCCGTGAACCCAAGGCCCTGCAAGGCCTGTTGTAACCTTTTTAACTATTCAGTCACGACAGTGTAGCAAAAAAATAAAGAAATGTAGGAGAAACAATTGCTGAATCTAAATCTGTATTGATAGTTAATACTTTTCACTAATAAATATCACATATTTAATATCAAATGCTTTCTGCCTTCATAATTTGGTATTAAATAAGCAGCTTCGCAAATGATAACGCTCTGAAAAAAATAAGATAATCGTTGCACCCAAAGACTCATTATACACTTCGCAATTATTTTTAAATTAAATTTATTTAAGTTTATTATCATTTTATTTCGTTTCATTTATTTTGTAGTCGTCCTATTTATGATCAAAGATCAAAACATTGTCTTGTTAAAAGCATCGAATAGACAAAAACTATTCAATTTTTAAATAATTTACCTGCCAAACTAGTAAATTGCACTAATAAGCAATTTTCATTATGAATTTTACTAATTTTTAGTAAAATATCTTTAAAGCATGTCAATTAAATCCGATTAACTTGTTAATATTGAAGTTTTCTTCTTTTCTTTTCTTTTACATTTTGGCTTCGTTCAATTTAATTCTCTTTCGAAAACTCGTTGTCCTGTTCCTCGAATAACTCCAAGATCGCGCCACAAATCATCCTACTGAAAGTCTACATAGGATAACCTGCAGCTCTGAAGGAATGAAGCAACAATGTTCAGATAGTAGAATTTCTATTAGACATAAAGACATCGAATGTGTTTCAGGGAAATAATTGTGCGCACCATTATATCTGCTCCAATAGCTTTTATTGTTGTTGCAACATTTTCAGGGACTCATATTGGTTTCGCCAAATTTTGAGATTTCCATCAATTTGTGGCACAAGCAATTTGATTGGTGAGATCAGGCAGCACTGAGCTCTGTAATCAAAAAGCATACACATTTCTATCTTGGTATCTGATCGCTCAAGTTTTTTGTTTTGTTTTTCAGACCACTCGTTAAATCCTCAAAAACTTGGAAATCCTTATTTTGAATCCAAAAGCCCAGGAAATAGTTGGAGAGATGCCCCATCTAAATCACCTTAAGCTTATTCTACGGCATTGTTCTGGCTTATTTAAAGCAAAAGCCATAGTTCTCTGACAAATTACAAGTTGGAATGAGGTGTTCTATACGGAACAAAATGATATGCCTATTTATTTACTTATTTTTTTATTTTACTTAAAGATATTAAAGGCTTTAAAATTTATTTTTCTAATTCTGGATTTCTCTGCAAATAAAGTTAATTGCAATAATTACTTGTTTTTGCGAAACATTTTGTCCGCACTTCTTTGTCTTTTGGTCTCTTTCTTTTAAGAAAATTTATAATTAAAAAGAGAAACACACTAAAAATGGTTTAAAAAGGTTTATTTAATTTTAAAAATACATACAGGAGGCTTTAACAGCTTTCTTTGTAAGCTACATGAAATATTAAAAAAGGTTCATATTTATATAAATTTTACAATATATATTGACCTATCCATTTTATTAATCCTAATGTTAAGCAAAGCTTCTTAATATTTACAACCTCAGAACCAAGAATGGAGAAAATAAAAAAAGTTTTGCTGCGTTCCCATTTCATCCTATTCTACATAAAATCCTAATTAATATTTTCAAAAATTCTGACATTTGCCTGTCTTGTACTTTAAATTACAAGCTCACATATCCGTAGCTTACAATACTACTGGGTTCCTGATTTACAGAAAAAGGGATGCATCTATTTAGTAACATGCGTGGACCTAAAGAGGTAACAGCGGACAGCAGGTTAAAAAACGATTTTCCTCACATCGTAACTGTCGTAAAAATGGTAACATCTCAGCCTCCAACATATGTAACCATATTTATAAAATTGATCATACACTCAAGTTTGAAAAATTTCTAATGCTAAATATTGATAAGAGTCCCGAAAAATAAAAGAGTCTTATTTTATTTCTCTACTCAAATCATATAACCAATTTCTGCCAAAAATACGTATATAATTCCAGGTTTCTCAATAGAAGCGAGAAAGAAAAATGTAAGCTGATGTAACAACAATCAGTAACCTCATGCTTCCAGACGACGCATCAAAGCTGACAGAATGCTGTTTCACCTTTTTATCGATAGATGTCCTTACGACTCCCATACAGACTACGTCAGAAGCTGGGTGGTTCTTCAACATGCTGCTCCTCACCACCATAGGTCTTCAAAAATATTGATTTTAACCAATTAGATTTTACCTTGTTACCATTGGTCCTATTGTAAAAATTGTATAAATATGAGCCTTTTTTAATATTTAATGTATTTGACAAGGAAAGCTGCTAAAGCCTCTCGAAAGCTCCTGTATGTATTTTGAAATTATATAATCCTTTTTAAACAATTTTTAGTGTTTTTGTCTTTAAATTATAACTATAATTTTTAACACACGTTAGATTTATGATGTTAAGAAAATTTTAAAAATAAAAGGTGAATCATTATAATCTTTGCGATACAGTTATCCTTAGGTAAAATTAGAAATTTGAAAATGCGTAACAAAGGAATATTTAAATTTCTTTTTTTAATTTTTTGGTTCCAAATATTACAAAAAATGCATCTAGAAAATTATACATTTTGCGGTAGATGTTGGTTGTAGCATCGAAAATTCTGTTGATACTAATAAATATGGACCCTGTAGATAAGGAGCTATGGATAACAACTGTCCAAAAACATTGTTCTTGAAAGTTTTACAAGTCCAAAAACTTAGCATTAAGCTAAAAATCTAACATTCTAAACTATGAATTTTAAACTAAAATAAAAGCTGAAATCTCATAGTTGTAGTATTTTATTTTGGAAATTCCTAATGATTTGTTCGGATCTAACTTGTAAGAGGAAAAAAACCCAAGAATGAAGAAGTGTTTTTTTTTTTGTTTTTTTTTAATAACGTTTTATACGTCTTATATTCTGGGTGTTCAAACGTTTATTTCTCAACTACATCGCATTCTTAATATGTAAATTGCTATGTTCTATTAAATATTTTCAAATTACCATAACTGCGAATTTGAAATAGACTACAAAGAACCCAACAGTGGAAAAACATTAATTTGACGATTTATTTTTTTATGAAGATATGCATTTAGGATATTTTCGTCAATAACTTGGACTATAACTATCATCAAATTTAACATTATCTCTAATTACCTCATTGGAATTCAAACTTAACAGGATATAATGTTGGGAACGATTAACTGTTGACATAATGACAGATGTGTTATGAACTTTAATGGTACTTGATAACGCAATGTTATTAGATTCAAAGGAAGTATTGATTTATAAATTATAAATTCTTTATACAAAACAAACTCTTTCTTTGCTCTTTACTCAGAAGTAATCGCTACTAACGCTAAAAAACAAGAGTAGGTAGCAAGAAACTATGGCAGTAAGTTTCATACTTTCTCATCTAGTAATAGCTTGCCCCAAATAGTATTAGTAATAACAGTAATAGTACAGCATATAGTTAATGTATATAGTTCATTAATTGCATCTGTCTCTTAAAATTAATAAGAAAGTTAGTTGCTATATTCTGAATTTCAAACAGGAAGACCTCAATAAACCAAACTAAGAATTACTTTTCATTTCACCCAAGGGAACGTTTCTAGATCTCAGAAGAAGCATTATAACTTCTATGGGTTTAACGTGTGGTTTTTTAATTGAGGAAAATAACACAACTCGCGCACATAACTATAACATAAAAACGTTCATTAAACATTAAAAGAAACACAATTAATTTTAACAGCATCTTTCTGCCTTTATCAAGTGTAACAAAGAAATCATACATCATATAAATTATGTAAATTGAAAACACGACAGCATAAACCAATCAGGATAAGCACCAATTTTTTTCTTTTTATTGAAGAATTACTCCTGTTTTGTAGGTGTTGGAAAGTTACTATTAAGAAAGTAAGAAAGTAAGAAAAAAAATATTAAAGTATACATTAGAAGTTTTTTACTACATTTTTATTGACTACATCATATATTAAATGGTTTTTAATTTCTCTAAAATTACTACAATCATAATTATTCCAATAAATTTGTCTAAATAATTTTGAGTAAGTATATCGTTTACTCTTAATCCAACCTTATTGTTTAGAGCAGGAATGTTGAAAGTCTTGTTTTGTTTTCAGAAGAGTATTTTTCTTTGATGAAAAATATATATAAATATAAAAACAAGACTACATTACAAATAAATTTGTCTTCTATATTCAAAATTTTCTATTTTACTCTTATTCTTGTTTTATTTTCTTCATTTTGATTTTTAAAATTTAGAAGAAATTAAAAGATTTTTAAAATTATAAAATTTTGAAAAAATTTTATAGATATTTATGTTATTTGTTTGTTTTTTGTTTATGAAACATCAACACTCTAAACCGTAGTTCAAGACAGAATCTACAAGAGCTTTATAAACAATAAGTTTCTGTTTAAATTGGGATTTGTTTCTTAAATAGTAAAACTTAAAATGAAAGAATGTAATCTTTTAATTACATAACTGTATTGATTACACTAACTAAAACGATTATGGATATTTATATCTATATACTTATGATTACTTATTATAAAAATTATCAGAAATTATAAAAAATATTATCAAAATTACAAGCAATTTGTTATCTTTGTTATCATTTATATTTTGGCACGTATTTACATGTAATTTAAAAAGTAAATTAATTTTTTATTTTTTGTTTTGATAATCATAATTTTAATTTCTCTTTGGTTTCTTATCATTTTATTCGCTGAAGCCCAATTTGAGATATTATTTAAATCTTGTTGAAGATTTATTGAAGAGTTGATCTTGGTTGCTATTTATTAGTATTACATCGGCATAAATGTGAATCTTGCACTTTTAAATAATATCAAATAGATTTGATATACAAAATAAAAAACAAAGGACTTAAATTTGAACATTGTGATAATCCTCTCTTAATATTGTAAGTTTTATTTAATAAATTATTTATTTTGATTTTGAATTTTCTATTTTTTAAGTAATTTTTGATAAGATCATGAAAATCTCATCTTATACCGTAATTTTCTAATTTTTTTAGTAGTATTTTTTATATTATCAAAAGCCTTGCGAAAGTCTATAAAAGCTATTATTGATATTTATCTTTTATTAAAATTTTGTGTAACTTCATTTATTTAAATGATTTAATAGGTCTTTTGTGCCTTTATTTGATTGATAAGCATATTGATTTTGTTTGAAGACATTTGACTTAATAATAAAATCATTTATTGATTTAGTAAAATAACTTTCAATATTTTATGAAACATTTGAAAAAACTGAAATTGGCCTATAATTAGAGAAGTATTCCGTATTATCTGGTTTATGAATTGCTATAATGCACGTTATTTTCCACGAGCTTGGATACATTTTAGTACGATACATGTTTTTAAAAAATTCAACAATAAAAAGTGAAAAGATTTTTTTTATATCATTTACGGTAATACTATCCAGTTCAATGGAATTTGTGTTTTTTTTTTTTTTGTTTATTTATAATTTAATATTTCGTTTTAATTGTTGTAAAAATTGCGATAGAATTTAAATATTTTGGGCCATAGTTCATTGTTTGATTATTGTTTTCATCCATTTTTTGGATTTTATGAACAAAAGTTTTGTATAAGTTATAAAAAGCAGTGTTTTTATTACATTTGGTTATTACTTTACCTAAATTCGAATTATTATTTTGAGTTTTATAATTTGTAACTTTTTGTATTTATGTCCACATTTATTTATTTGTGAGTTTATTGTTCTTATGCAATGATTTTTTATTTTTTGTATGTAATTTTTTAACCAATTTCTTTTCCTTTTGTAATTATTTTCATAGATTTTATTAGTTTTATTATTCTTTTGTTTGTAGAATAAAACATCCTTTTCTCTTATATGTTTCAGGATTTCTTCATTCATCCATGGTTTTTTAAAATTATTATATATGTTTTTATTTTCTTCGGATTTTCTGATTTGTTTGTACTTCATTATTATATTCTATAACTGTTTTCGACTGGCCCATTATTTTTGGGTTTTTTTAAATATGTATACGGATTTTTATTTTATTTTTTTATTTTTTTTTTAATTTCTGAAGTTAAGCATAATAATTTTGTTTTTATGTAATTTCAATCTGTCAAAAAAATTTCTTTAAGTTATTATTTTTATTAAGAGAATTTAAGTTGTCTTTTTTTTTCATTTTTTCAATTAGAATTCTATAATGATCTGAAATATCCCATTTGATGATATAGAATTTGATATTACAATTTACCATGTGGGAAAAACAATGATCTATACATATTCTTGTTGTACGGGTTTTTATAGTACAATTTCTAGTAGTTTTATAGATATGATTAATATAACCAACATTGTAAAAATTCTTTAAGTAATTGTTCGTAATATTATTTTATTTCATTTTTCCGGTGAATGTCAATGTTAAAGTCTTCTATGCACATACAATTATAGTTATTATTTTCTTTTATTTTTTATTAATAGCAAATTATTTTTTAATTCATTTATAAAATGATTTTTATTGGTTAAACGAGATCTTTATATAATATAAAAAATAAAATTTTCATTTGTAGATTGGTGTCTTACATAACATAATATATTTAATTGGAAATAGAATCATTATTTTGATCATTTACTGAATATTCAGGTTTGGAAAACTTAACGATTCCTCCTCCTCTAGAATGTTTTCTAAGTTTGAATGTTTTATCAAAGCCAGGAATATTGAAATAATATCTTTCATCATCGTTTATATTAAACTCCACGAAGATTATTAAGTGAATTTTATGGATGTTGTTGCTAACGTTAGCAACTAAGTAATCTAAATTAGTTTTTATGTACGTATTTAGAAATAATACATTGGATTTAAATTTGTTTTCGGATAATACAGAATTCCAAGGATTTACGTCATTGATAATATTTACTTCACCAAGTTCGACTTGGTCTAATGTGTTTATTATTTATTATTATTATTATGTTTAATTTTTTTTTTTGTAATTTGACTTTGATTTTATTTCATCTTTATTTGTTATTTTTGTAACCTTTGAGGATTCATTTTTTCTGATTAGAATGTCTTGTTGTTTTTTTTTTATCCAAATGAACTTGTAACATTTTGATTTAGCATCTTTGTTTGATTTTCCAAAATTATTATTCCATCTGCAATTCCTTTAGAAGCTAAACCAGCTTCGATAAGAGCTGAAAAAAAAAAAACAACTTAAGTACCGACGAGTGGTCTCTTTGAGATGATGTGGTCCACGGTCTTCTGCTGCCTCTTTCGAGATGCCAGGTGATAGGAATCAGTGCTAAGCGCTCTGGCCCAAGCTGCTTCTCTCATGCATCTCTCTCATGCCCTAAGGGCCGCCTATTTCGGTGCCCTCATCGGGCTGGATGAGGTGGGACCCTCGTCACTGAGACCATAATGCGGGCTTTGGACTGCATAGATTGAAATCGCTAGATATGCCCTAATCTAGCAAAATAATTCCTTTATTCTGTGTCACCGACCCGTCGCGACGTAAGATAAATTTACGTAAATTTATCTCTTAGTGGGAAATTTGCTGACATGGTGGGTTATTTGGTGGCATAATGGTTGTATTAGCACTGTATTAAATAGAGTGGTAAATTTTGAAGGGGAAAAATTGCTTCAAAAGTTATCAAGATTGTTGTATAAATAGATTAGAAGAGGCAATTATTACAGCGGAACACGTTCATTGTAGTGACCGACTGTTTAAACAACAATCAGCGACTGGAAGGTTCGAGCGAAACTTCTTGGTCTACGACTCATTGTTAAAAGTGACAATGATATGAGTTTACGTGGACATCACAGGGATGTGATGGTATGGACTGCTCCATATTGAGTTGTGTGTTCCGATTTGGCGGAGAGAGGATGCTCCGTTTCAAAGATAACCTGATGTCACGATGATTTCTATTTGACTGGATTATCAAGAATTATTAAAAAGGACACGCCGTTTTTATTCGACAGATGTTTCAGTATTGTATTCTGAATAATTACGATCGTTTACTCAAAGTTAAAGTAAGGTTTTCAACTTTGAAAGGCTCAAGTCATTAACCCTCTTTTCCAATGTTTCTTCCAGGAATTTTCATGTTGCTTAGCAACCAACGTTCGAAGAGTTTTGATCTAAACAAGGATATGCTATGATGTTTAGAATCTACTTTTCTTTACTGGGAAATAATGTAAGGTATTTATTTCTTTTCCATTAATAGTTGCGGTGATATATTCCTGACGATAGAAGTAAAATCGTTAAAGGGTTAAAGTTGTTAAAGTCTAACAGAGCATAAAAGCAATGAAGATTAATCCAGTATAGGAAGAATTTGAAAGATAAAATATTAGTCGCAATAAATAAGATAGGGCTAAAGATTTATCTGTGATCTAGAAATAATAAAGATTAAGGAATCATCAAAGGGCTTAAAAGACTTTAATTGAAAAAGATATTAATCGAGGACTCATAGATGAATAAATAAAGATTAAAGCATTAAAGGTTTTGAGTAAAAGTTTTAACAAGGATATAGACTGTATTTTTCTATCCGAAGATTCTGACCTTAGAAGATAGGATTAGTAAATATATACTATGAAAGGTTAAAGGTTAAGAGTAGCAGTTCAAGTTAAAGATATCAAAGTATTTCGGACGAAAAGTTCAAAGTTAAGTTCAAGAGTGAAGTCCAATATAAAGTAGTTCGAAAGAAAGGATTAATGTAAAGTTAAAGAACTATGAAAATAGTAAAGAGCTAAAGAACTCTTAGTCTATATAAATATTAACGAATGGACATTTGAGTTAATATTTAAATGCAAAGTAATTTATTATCATACAAGTGTTAATCAAAAGACATTAGTCCCAGTGAAGTATTTGAGCTGTAAACGGATTAGCTCCGTCAAAGAAATAAAATGTTATTTTGTTTTTATTGTGTTTTTGTTTTTATCCTTGTGTCCAAGTCTATTTGGTTAAGTGTTAAGTACACGTTTAAGATAAAAGTTTTATCCCCAAATAAAGAGAAAGTTTCTCAAAGTAAAAAAAAAAAAAAAAATTCTCTGATTGAAAAACAAATATACACATCCTATATAACAGATAATCCTCACTGGAAGCAAATGTATTTTAACGCTAATTTTTTGGAGGAAATTGCTACGGAAGTTAATAAAAACAACGCTTATACTATTTTTGTTTGTCCACCGTGTGTGGCGGATAAACTGTTCCAACCGACTTCAAGACAACCTTTCACTACCATTCATTTTTTCGTCGTATTAACAAAAACAACTCCAAGCGTCAAAGTAGTGTTCCAAAACATATAATGAAAAAAAACAAATGGTCTGAAAATCACGTGGTGTTGAAAGAAAGAAATAATTGTATATCGTTCCGTGGAGGCGTAACTGCAAAACGGCACCTAACGATGTATCCTTATGAAGAATGTGATTGGTGATAGTTATCAACATATGGCGAAACTTATCCACATATGACATTTAGGATGGGGAATCACACTTACTATTATTACTAATGTTGGTAGTTTTTTAAGAAATCTCACTGTGGAATTAGGAGTAATTTCCAATTTTTTGGAAGAAAACGATCCGTTAAGGCATATTAGGAATAAAAGTGATGGGAAACCCCGGCTTTTTTTGGTAGTTTTTAAGAAAATTCGAGATTTTCTTGGAACTCTTTCACAGGCGGCGGATGTGCACATTTTCAAGGTGAAAGCTTGTAGCACCTGTCAGTAAAAGTTTCGACCGCCACGTTCATTGTCTTATACGTCTGTTTCCGCAAAAGAGTCCCGCTTTAAATTTAAATTTTCTTAAAAGCTACCAAAAAAAACCCGAGGTTTTCCATCACTTTTATTTCTAAATGGATAAACGAATCGTTTTCGTCCAAAAACAATTCAATTAGCCCTAATTCCACAGGTGAGATTTCGTCAAATATTACCCTAATGTTGAATTGCAGTCCCTTTCCCAAAGCTTGTAATTGATAAATCTGGAACTTCTTGCTAGATAGGTTAAGTATGCTACTTACATACTGTTCCTGCATTGACCATTTCTCAATACTTAAAGAGGCTAATTGTTAACACTGGACTCATTGCACTTTTTCAATAGTAATCCTGCAGGGCCGTCGCGTGGGCAGGGCGACCGAGGCGATCGCCCTGGGCGCCGCGGCTAGGGGGGCGCCGCGGCAAGGGTAAAATGATATTTTTTTTGGTTGTTGAATTGTAGATTGAGGGCGCGCCTGATGAAATCTTGCCTAGGGCGCCGCGGCTAGGGGGGCGCCGCGGCAAGGGCAACAAGAGATTCCGTTTTTTTTTTTTTTGTTTTTTTTTGTTGGTGAATTGAAGATTGAGGGGGCGCCTGATGAAATCTTGCCTAGGGCGCCATGGGTAGGGGGGCGCCGCGGCAACGGCAACAGGAGATTGTTTTTTTGTTTTTTTTTGGTTGTTGAATCGTTTTTTTTTAGTTGTCGAACCTGGAGATTCGTTGCGTTTTTTTTTTTTGGTTGTTAAATTGTTTTATTTTATTTGTCGAACCTGGAGATTCGTTGCGTTTTTTTTTTTTTTTGGTTGTTGAATTGTTTT
>JAFIDM010012231.1:18080193-18091571 GCA_023159025.1 Thereuonema tuberculata
CCCCCCCTTATATACGCCCCTGATGGAGACGTTAGATATTCGACAAGATATTCGATTTTTTTTTTACTTTCTACGAGGCTTTTTAGCAGCTAAAGGGAAGAGGAGCATATATTTTAGAGATACTGTAACTGGGTACATTTCGGTTGTATTTTTCCTACAAAATACAATAAAATAAAAATAAAATAAGAAAATAAATGGTTTTCTGTGAAGACCATCTTGGCTGGACACCCACAGCAACTCCTAAACCGCCTCTTACGAATAGTTTTTTTGAGTATTTGGTGGTCCACGGCTGGAATTATCAATTGGAACTTTCTTCCCCGGGGTCAAAACCATTACAACAGAGGTGTACGTGTCAGAATTGACTGAAATGCACTGGTCAGTCGAAAAGGTTCCATTTTGCTTCAGCATAATGCAAGACTGCATACGGCAGAACACATCCCAGAAACATCACAAACTTGAATACGAAATTTTTCCCTCATCCGCATTATTCACCGGACATCTCGCCAGCAGATTTCACCTTTTCCTACTTATGGACAACTTTCTGAAGGGCAGGAGATACCTCCAAGATTGTGATCTCAGAAAGAAAATCGAAGGATTGTTGCACAGCCAAACGACGAATATATGCAAGAAAGGAATTTATAGCTTAAGACAGCGATTGCAAGATTGTGTTGATGCAGATGGAGCCAATTTTGAATGATAAAAATTACATCCCACACTCAAAAGCAGTTTTTAAATTCGTTCACTCCATACCGACATTTTAGGGTTTGAAAACCTCATACATAAGTTTTCGCACCTTAGACTACAACAAATTGATTGAATAAATTAAGACAGGATTAGATGGAAAAGATCTTAGAATCATTACCAATCTATATTGGAATCAAACTGCAGCAATCAAAGTGAATAAGCAACACACCAAAGAAATCACTATTGATAAGGAGTAGTAAAGGCTGTGTTATATCGTCTATACTTTTTAAAATCTATAGCAATCATATCGTTAATATCTGGATCAGTTCAACGACATCAAAATTGGGATGGGGATTAAATATAAACAATTTCAGACCTACAAATGATACTGCTTTGATCAGAGATTCGAATGATCAACTTCAAAACTTACTAAATATAGTATATCAAAGGAGCACAGACATGTTTACTGATAAATATAAAAAAGTAATAGATATTTGCAAAGACATGAAGAAACCAACAATATGAATAAAACTTACTCAGAACAACAGTATTCAGATTCTTTAATAGGTCTCTTCCTGTACCTAACTTGGTCAATTAATAACAGATGATGCGAAATGCAAAAATAAAATCAAGGGACAGATCGGAATTGCCAGATTAACTGAATAGCAATCAAAAATATCCTAACATAAAAAAAAAAAGAATTAGCTAGAATACAAGAAAACGTCTCATAAAATGTTACAAATGGTCCACACTGCTATATAACTCTGAAATATGGACACTCAACAAGAACAGTATAAATAAATTGGAAGCTTTAGAATTGTGGCTCTAGAGAAAAATGCTTAATATATCACAGACAAGCAAAACGACAAATTAAATAGTTCCAAAACTAGCATAAACCAAAAGATCTCTCATAAAAATAAAATCAGAGACTTTGGGTATCTGTTAAGATACCATAAATTCCAGGTATATCTTTTAGAAGGAAAACTAGATAGAAAGAGAAAAGGGGGCAGACAAAGAAAAACCTAGTTCAATGATATCAATGAATGGACTGGTTTAAAACCACACAATAAAGAGATTTTCAATATCAAGCAGTCAAACTCCTCGAAGGAGAAGACAAATAAAGAAGAAGAAAGGATGATATAAAACTGCTAGATGATATTTAATGAAGAGGATCTGTTAAAAAAAAATAACATAATACGGTATTTGCTATTCTGATAAATTATTTTATCAATTTCTGAAGCAGGTAAACATCATGATATTTACGTTATAAATATCAATGTCTTTGTAATTAACGAAATACTTTGCTGATTTATATTATTCTTGTGATTCCAATCATATAATGTAGTAGTTTATTCTTCTGTTCTATTTCCAATCTATCAAAATTTAATTAGGTCCTTGAATTTCCTTTTAAATAAATGTATTAGCCTTCTTACATTATCATACATAATACATAATACTTAATCATAGTAATGATTATTTTCGTTTAGATTTTGTGGGAAGAAGACAATATGTCTTTTCCTTTTCCTTTTTTTTTTGTTGTATTTCGCTGGATAAAGTCCTTTGGTGCGAGGGACGAAATATTGCATATTATATTATTCGAGATTACGTTATTGTAGATTTTGTGTATGAAAATTCATTACAGAGTTTTTTGTACTGGAAGATGATTATAAATTTTGCTTAATTGCCGCAATTTTATTCAATTGCAGTTCAAATATTTCAGTATTTGTGCTTCTTCCCCATTAATTTACTTAAATGCTAGTTCAGAAAATAATCCTGAGGCTTTTCTCGATATTTTTTTTTTATACAGTATTCGAATGTTATACCAGGTTTCTAAGAAATAACGTGAGATATTTGAAGTGCCATAAGTTCATAAAACTTTGAACTAACTTTGGCGCATCGAACTAAAACTTTGAATTCTATGCTTATTGTCATGGGGAGTGCAATCATTAGAGGAAAGTTTCTTGTTCACACAGACACTGCCAGAGGCCATGTGAATATGGTGCGCTGCTGTCGGCTATGCAATATCTTCTTGTTTTCGGTGCTCCTGTCAAGTTTCCCGTTGCCTCAAATTTGCGAACCATAGATCGTAAATTTGTTCTCGATTTGTCCTCTACCCCTTCTAATACCTTTGATATGCCTATATTCACGGAATGTCCTAGTCGCATTCGAATGCATCTGATAATAAGCTTCACGAGTAAAGCGTGGTCAAAAAGTGTTAACGGCATTGCTGTGCTCTTATTGAAGACTAGTGAACATTTATCAACTTACGACGCTTCAATTACCTCACGTTATTTCTTGGACACTTGGTATTTAACAACAACTGATTTTTTTTTTAATTTAACGAATTTCATTTATTGAAAGAAAGCAATTAAAATCAATTTTTTTAATATATTCTATAACTTTATATAACTATTGATTTTAAATTCATAGTCTAAAGTTCCAAAAACATTCAATCCATAAATGTTCCAAAATATTTTTAATATATTTTTTTTAAATTAAAGAAAACATTTTTAATGTAAAACAATTTCCATTTTCTGAATCTATATGAAAATGAATTATTTGTTATTAATTGCTCCTAATTAGTGTAAACTCTAAATGTTAATTGTTATTTTCCAAGACTTTGATTTTACAAGACTTTAGATTTATAAATTATTACTTTCCTATAATTATTTGTAAAAATATCTTTGATATTACTTTTTTTTCTTTTTTCTTTCTTTAAAGGAACCCACCTATGATCATGACTGTGTTGTTATAAATGATGATTTGATTATGTTTGTTAAAGATTGTGCTGAAAACCTACATGTGATTTGTCAAATTAATAAGGATAACTTGTATCAGAGTACAACAACCAGTTTATCAATTATTACTACTACTACTTTTCCAACAACAACAATTACTACTGAAATTACTTCTGAATTTAGTACATCACTTACATGGCAAACTGAAACTACAACAGAAACAGCAATAATCACAACGGAATCTACTGATCTTCAAACAGAAATTACTACAACTTCATTGTCATCTGCAACTTCTACATCACCTTGGACTAGTATTTCTTCTTTAGATTCTACTACTATTGTATCTGAGTTTACTAGTACGGAATATGAAACAACTACCCAATCAGTCTTAGGAGCAGAAGATTCTTCAAGCACTGTGACGACGGATACTGTAACTACTGAGGAAATGACTTCCACAATAGTTTCCGAAGATTCTGAAATTTCAACCACAGAAGAAATGTCCACTACCGTCGCTAGTAATTCAGAAGTTGAAAGCACTTCTACACAATCTCAAGTAAGTCAGCTTTCAACTACTGAAGTTGAATCCACGACTTCATCGGGAAGTATTACGACAAACTCACTACTGTCCTCTACTACTGTTGGTAAGAAAATATTGAATTTTTATTTTTATCAATAAATAAATCAACTTATTTGAGACTGACTGAATATTTTTTTTTAAACATTACTTTAATAGTTGTGAGATAGTCGAATACATATATGCTGGCTGGAAGCAGCTTACTCAATTCCAGCTGAGATCAAGGATTTTCCTGAAAGTTCATCCTGTGTACAGGACGGGTTTCATAGAGACGAGAAGTTGAAAAATTCTTGAATATTCGAAATTCTAAAGTGTCATAATCCCAAACATTAACATCAAATGGAGGTTGAATCTTTATGCGTAGTTACATCCTATATATACAGTCCGGAAGGTTTCGCAGTCGCCAATCACTAAATGTTCATTTCTTTTCGAGACGGATCGTGTAGTTCTTATGGAAATTTGGTAATACGGCTTTAATTTAGTTAAAACATTTAGATAAATATTCGATCAAAATTGATGTTCTTCTATCTCTCCGAATCGTGCCGGTTATAATAATGCATTACTATAATATTAAATAAATAAAAAAATAATATATCATAAATAGATAATAAATTACGTTATTAAATAATGTTTGTTACTGCTTTTAATAAATATTGTTATGTAGTATTAAAATTTTAAGATTTTTTTTTAATTTAGAAAAACTTTTAATTGCTTTTTATATTGTTACAAGTAAACAAAAATGATTACTTTATTCTCTATGAAGAGTTCACTAACTCAAGAGTTAATTAATTCTAGTCAGTAATTTTTATTAGAAGGCAAAAAATTAAAACTTATAGTTAAAAAGGCTTTTCATACGATAATTTGACTCAAGAAAAAGAAAATGTATAAAACCGACTTAGAACTGGTCGATTTGTTAATTATTATTTTATATTAAAGAATTGACTACTCAGTCTTGGCTAAAAGTTTTAAAGCAGCATGTGGTTTATTAAATCTTCATTTACATTTTTTTCGATGGCATTTTAAAGCGAGAATTGTGCTCTGACTTCCTAACGCTATCGGACTCTTTTTATTGAAGTCACTGTACATTATTCAATCAGAATTTTTTTTTTCCGTTTTCGGAAAAACAATAATACGCAACAATAGATAACAATAGTACGCAACAATAGATAACAATAGTACGCAACAATTGATAAATCGCAACAATAGTACGCAGATCTCTAAACAACAACTGATGTTGTTGCAATATTGACAAGGCAGTCATGGCAAATGCAATCTAAAGGTGAAGGTCATTCTGTCACAGTCCCAATACAATTTTAATATACCGAAAGGTAATTTTTTGCTAGGTTTTTCTTAACCGAATACAAATCGTTAGTTGTAACTTATAAATATTATGAGTCTCAGTTTTAAAGGTTATCATATTGTTATTATTACTAAGCTTGAAATTGAAAGCAGAATCCAATAACAAGAAGGCTGTAATCTAATCTTTAAGGTCATTTAAAAAGCTTGAAAAATATCTGTCTTATACATTTGTACGGTATGTGTTAAATAAGTCATTTTAGATAGTGGCTGTATTATCAAATTGAATTGTTTTATAAGTCTGTTTAAAATTTAAGATGTGTATTTCTATAACTTTTCATTTTAAAATATATTGTTTTTTCAATGCATATTTTCATCTTTTCTATTAATACCATTAAGATTAATTTTCTAATTACATTCTTTACTGTTGTAATGTTATAAATGATTTTTTTTAATTTATTGTATTTTCTTTCTATACTAGTTTTTATTAATTTTTGGTTTGAATTGAGACTTGAATGTTTTAAGTTTGGTTGAATGAGATAAGAATGAAAGGTATTAATTACAGTTGAATGTAAACATAACTTCAAAACTGGATTAGAAAGAACGACGGAGGATAGGTAATTATTCTATTAATTTCTTATTTATTAATGGCTTTAATTTTTTTTTACAATTCTTTCTTTTTTCTTATTTAATTAATCCAAAGATGTTGTGCATGAAAAAAAAAAATTGTTAAATTCTTCTAATGATTTGAAATTTGTGTAATCGATTTTGAAAGTAGTGATTTTTAATAACTAAATCTTATATACTGTAAAATATATAGAATTTTTCTTGCATTAAATAAATTAAAATCTTATGTAATATATATTATTATTCTTCAATAGGAATATACACTTTCAGGATGTATTTCGATTGAATGGGAATATTTATATTAAATAGTTGCATGTTTGAATGTTAGCGAGAAATGTTTATTTCTTTTCAATTTCATTTATTGAGATAAATAAGAAAATAATTTTAAGTCTTAAAGGAAATAACACTGCTGGATTCTAATCAAGCTTAAATAAGCTATTGGTAAAAGTAGTGTTACTTCATGAGAAGGTTTTTCTAGCATATAATGATAAGGTACTAGTAGTCTTTTATTTTTCTAATTAATTAAAAGGAAATGGAAGCATGATGTACTGATTCAGCTTGATACAGAAAACATGCAGTAAATTAAGCTAAATTTATTTCCGATATATTAACTACAAGCTATTCAAGACTCAAAATTCCTTCTCGCATAAATTTCTAGCATCACACAGTATTTTTCTCTTGATGTCTTGAGAAAAGGAAACGTTGCAGAAAATGTAGAAATATAATAGAAAGCATTTACTTTGTCTGTAATTAAACTTGAGATTAAATATTTGCTGCCGGAAGTGTCTGGGCTTTCGGAGTCTTTTGCGTGTTTTTAATATTTTGTTTAAAACCTAATATGTGAAAAGTGTGAAAAAAAATAAACATTTTTAATTTAATAAATTTTTAATCATTATTTAAATTCAATAATGAAGTAGGTTAATTTAAAATCAAGTACAGCTAAGCGATTTATTTTTTTAATTGCTAGCTTCATAGTACAGTAAAATAAAACAAAGAACGCACATAACTAAACAAAACACAAATTCACTGAGCTATTTTAAATAGCTCAGTGAATTTGTGTTTTGTTTAGTTATGTGCTTTCTTTGTTTTATTTTACTGTAAAATGTTTCTAACGCACATTAAATTTATAGTCTAGCTTCATAGTGTAAAGTAATTTTGTATATGTCTCAATTTCTAAGAATATTACAAAAATTGGGAAATCTTCGTATAATGGAAAGAAAGACGTTCGAAATGACGGGTTATTTTTCTGTTCTTGTAATTGGGTAAGGAGTCCGATGTATTGAAAGTGTCCCAAACACTTTTTCATTTAACACTTTTCCTTTGCATATTCCAATTAATTTTATTTATTTCATTTTCTTTTGATATTTTTCCTGAATTTAGAGAAAGATCATATGTAGCAGCAGTTCAAGCTTCTATGAGGTTCAATGACCTGGAATAATGTATTTAATTACCTTTTAACTTTTAATTGTCTTTTTTTGCCTTCTTTGATAAGAGTGAAATCATTAGGATTATATACATTTCTGTAATTTAAGCTTTCTTTTATTCAATTGCTAAAACAGCATAACTTTCTGGATGTAAATAATAATAATAATAATTGCAAATTTAAACAGACTAAACTGAAAACAATTTGAGGATTATAATACTTAAATTCATTATACTTTTTATTTTTTATGGATTTGATGAAAACGACTCGAGAAGTAGAGAAATACAGAAGAACTGCAGTTCTGGAAACACTAAGATAAATGATTCCATTAAATCGGGCCGAGCTGTCTTCTTCATTAGGACTGATTATGAGATTGTTTAAACTTATATTCAAATTAAAAATTTCTATTGAGTACTTAAACTGGTTAACATTATTATAACTAGGCTGAAACTACTAAATGGAAAAAAATCATAATTGATCTTTGTAAGTCTTATTGATTTTTATATTAAATAAAAACTGTTTTATTTTGTTTTTTTAATTTACTAAGTGTCTGGAAATACTTTTTTCTATTTGAGATAATCAAAATTCAAATACTAAATAAATATTAGTTTTGTAAGCTCAAGGAACTACCAATTGAAAATTTTTTTATTGTAAAGTGACTGAAGCTTCATCTTCATTAGATTCCTATCCAAAGATATTCCACAAAGAAAAATCCTGGTCTGATCTTCAATCAAACTTTAAAATAGAAGTAATACTGTACTTTCAAAGATGCACTTGAAGAATTTACAAATATTTTACATATTGTTCCTTCGATCCAATACAAGAAACTCGTCCTTTGTTCAGCTCTATTGCATTTCAAAAACTGTTATCGAGATCTTAGGAACATCAATAATTCACGATGCAATATTTGAAACGGTAATAATAGATCCCACCCAAAACACTTCGTGTAAAATACGTTGCCAAGACTCACATGCTCATAATGCTTTCACTGTTAAAAAGTTATCAGATCTCATCTTACAAAAAGAAATGAAATCTCACCCAAAACACTTCGTGTAAAATAAGTTGCCAAGACTCACAATGCTTTCACTGGTAAAAAGATATGAGATCTCATGTAGAGCCAAGCCCCTAACTCTACGAGGCCTAACTCTACAAGCCCTAACTCTAAAAACCCTATATCTTGATCAAAAAGTATGCCTTGGCCGTTTCGTGGCTGTCACACAGACAATCCCATGGAGTTATGTAAAGGATATGGAGTATGCCAAGGCACACTTTTGACCAAGATAATAGGGTATTTACAGTTAGGCATGTATAGTGAGGGGCTTGGCACCATATGAAATCTGATAACTTTTTAACAGTGAAAGCGTTATGAGCATCTTGGCAACGTATTTTACATGAAATGTTTTGGGTGAGATGAAATAGTTCCATGAAACGGCCAAGCCATACTTTTTGACCAAGATATAGGGTTTTTAGAGTTAGGGCTTGTAGAGTTAGGCCTCATAGAGTTAGGGGCTTCGCTCTACATGAGATCTCATATCTTTTTAACAGTGAAAGCAGGATGAGATTTCATTTGTTTTTGTAAGATAAGATCTGATAACTTTTTAACAGTGAAAGCGTTATGAGCATGTGAGTCTTGGCAACTTATTTTACATGAAATGTTTTGGATGGGATTATCTATTACAACTAAATTTAGTTTTAAGATTATTTAGAAAATTGATTTTTTTTTCAATACCCTACTTTTCTGTTTTTCTATTGGTCAACTTGTATACACAAGCTGTTTCCACTTTTGTAAGAAATCACATTATTACACAGTATTATTTAGGCCGAAGCATTGAGGGTATGACGTATTTGAGATCTTAATAAAATCCAAAGTATAAAAGCTACATAAATGAAACTAAATAAATGAAAATGAGTATTTCATTAGTATGGTAACTGCATCTTATCCTGAAAATTTAAGCTCTCTAGTATTATCCAGGCCGAAGCTATGAGGGTTCGATAATACATAACCAGACCCCCCCCCCCCCCTTTATGAGGGGTTGCAGGGTGAAAGTTACGGATTTCTTAATTTTTTTGTTGTTTGTGTGCTAATCCTAGCCTGCATACCAAATTTCAGCTTTCTAGGACTTCAGGAAGTACCCTAGAGGTTTTGATGATCATGAGTCAGTCAGTCAGTGACGGAATCGACGTATTTTAGGTATTAGACATATTTCATTAGTCTGCTAACTGCATCTTATCCTGAAAATTTGAGCTCTCTAGTATTATCCAGGCCGAAGCTATGAGGGTTCGAAAACACGACGAAACACTTCCTGCCTTCGGCTCGTCTTGGCGGGGGCACTGCCGTGCTCCCAGATTTGTTTTTAATCGTCAGTGTTCTGATAGGTTATCAATTCACCGAAATAAATTACTTTGATCATTTGCGTCCCGGCATGTTACAGTTTTACTGTAGCAAATGTGCAGATATTAGCAACTATTTTCTTAAATACCTTATCTAATAATTCCATTTTGACTCTCAGACACTTTCATCGTATTTTTTATTTTTGTTACTTTTAAGTAATTTCTTTGATGGATAGAGTTGGAAATCTCATTTTCCTTTTACAATATACACTGGAGTAAAGGCAGAACTTATGGTTTTCACCTGAAGCTACTCACAGGAGCGGCCTGGTTATGAGAAAAGCATACCTGGATGAGGTATCGAAATGATGAAAGAAACTATACCGCCACACCAAAGGATACAATACAAGATAGAGGGACTTTATGCAGAAATAGTTACAGACCACTGGCTGCCATGATACAGATGCATCACTGCCAAAGATAGAACAAAGAGAAGAGCTGGTTCTCAGTAATGACCAAATCACACGGTCATATTTCATTATTGTTTTGCTTCACTGAAATGGTAAATGTTTCCAGTGAAGTGTTCTTATCATTGTTTTTCACACTAAACCGATCACACGATCAAGAAATATGATCAAATAGCAATATGATTGGTAGAGCTTAGCCTATCAGAGTCGAGCTGGAAAGGTTTTGGCGGCAACTCCAAGCATTTCCCATCCAGTTACGAAAAGACGCGTGTGTACATCTTGTTTTATTAACAACATATAGACAAAATGGGTCAACCATCACAAACTTTTAATAAACTCTTCCTCAACGTGTTTCTGATATATATATATATTATCCATTTTCATAGCGAATAAATACAGAATAACAAAATCTTAATACAATATATACAATAATACAATATATTAGTCGTATAAATGTACACAACGAAATATGCGTTCTACTGTCAACAGATTCTTGCAATTACTATACAACAGCGTTATCACGAACCAAATTATAACAAATCATTATTTACTAAATTTATAATTTCAGGAATCTCGAGTTCCTATTTAATAGTTGATTGTTAAATTTCGTAATCAGGAGAGCTTGTTTCATTTTAAAACGATATCTGTTGTTATCTTTTGAAATAATTTTAATCTTTTTCCAATTACAAGTATGATGGGCCCAGTAACCGAGTGGTAACTGCGGGTTGGAGGTGGCGGGTTCAATCCCCGGCCTCAGCGGAGGGCGTGGATTTTTTCACACTCCATTCCCCTTCAAATGGTCCTAGGGTCTATCCAGCCCTCCGTAAAAATGGGTACCGGGTTTTTTCCCGGGAGTCAAAGGCAGGCGGGCTTCGGGCTGTAACTCCCGACCTCAACTTAATCCCGTTGGTCATGAAGCGCCGGGAGCCTGTTCATTAAAAATCCAAGTGTTTACAATTATTATAGTGAAAGTGAAATATAAGAATTAGTGACTATTCACAAAAACAATTGATAAATAAGTTTATAAGAAAGAAAGTTAAGTTCGTGATCATTTTGTTGTATTAACAATAGTTTTCACATACTCGGGTAATGGCTTTTATTGTGGATTCGCAGCTGTTGATTTTTTGGTGTTATGTCGACGAATAACGACGCGACGGAAAAGTACAATAAATCAATATTTATTCTTGTATTTTAGCAATGAAAGAAAAGTATATATACGTTGCTTAATACAGAAATCTCAA
>JAFIDM010012231.1:18096019-18117419 GCA_023159025.1 Thereuonema tuberculata
TTTATTTCATTAAACAATATACACGCACGTTAAATTTTATTTGTATTGTGCATGTTTATAACAACTGCCATTATTTATTATTATTCATCTTGTCCTTTTACAAAACTAAACAAATACATGCAATTCTGCACTTAAAGAACAGGAAACAAGAATTACAAAGCACCATCCTTTAGCTGTAGTGTATTGAATTTTCTCAGTAAAGATAAATATGCATGGAGTGTCCTTTTTTTAATTTCGTGTTTCGTAAGTTTTAATTCCTTCAACAGGTTTTTAAACTTCAGCAAAATAATACGATCCGTGACATTTATTTTTCTACCATTGAAGGAAGTCCATGTATCATCTTATCAGTACACTTGAACTTAGCCTTCCGCAATCTTAATTAGTGAGACAGAATAGATCTGCTTTTTTAAATGATAATATATTATTAAACTTTTGAATAAATTAGAAATTTATTAAATTTAAAAAATAATCTTCTTTATGGTAATGCATTGCAATTATAAACCTACAAAGGAAAAAAAAAAAGCTGATATGATAAAATGTCCTTTGAGTAAAATATTGACTTGAAGCTGACTTGTTTCAAACATACATTTTCATGAAGTGTTAGAGCAGGTTGAGATTTTGTCAGTTTTCCAATAATACAACAATATTTGCTTTTTTTTCTATGAAGCATCATAACTTTCTTGTGTATTGTAACGTCCCGAAAGCTAACATAGCTTTCCAAATGTTTTCAAAGGAATACAAGGTTAGGGTTGTTGTAGTCGTTAGTAAAAAGATGGGTTTGGAAGCCCTTAAAACCAGTACAAAATTATAATAAAGAATAACTGTAATATGATAGAAATAAGAAAAGAACTGTACTGTTCATAATATTGATATATTATATGGAATAATAACAAATAAATAAAGTAGAAAATTGGATTTTATACTGAAATTTATTAATTGCCACTGTAAGAAACATATCAGTTTATGAATGGTTTTAATGGTGATCAGTAGTATGTAAATAAAATAAAATGATTAGATAAAATGTAAAAAAAATATAAAAAATGTTTGAAGGGAATGAATAAATTGAAAAAACAAATAATGCAATACATTTTTACATCTGCTCTAAAATAATTACATGTTAAAATTGTTATTTATATTTTAAATTAGGACATTTTAATAGTTTATCTAAAAAAGTTTAATTATTTTTTCTTATCTATGGGTAATATCTGTAATGCTCCAGTAAATAAATATATGAAATATATAATCATTACGAACAAAAATACTCGAACTACAAATTCTTCATCATCATTATATTTTTATATTGTAAAAATTATGAAATCTTTCAATATTGTTGTCTATTGTAATCGAGTAACAATAATTGTAATTAATTAACAATTATAGGTACATGAAATCGTTATTTATTATCATCTACGACCGTCCTTAATTGTAAACACTGTAATATTTACCATACTTATGTTGTTAAAACTTTGCTCGTTTTTCTATTTGTTATAATATTCTGTTTTCTGTATCTAAGCCTGAAGATGCAGGATAAGAATTTTTCCTGCGAAATATAGTGATGATGAAGAATTTGTAGTTCAAGTATTTTTGTTCATAATGATCATCTATCTGTAGAAAAATGTGGATTTCTAAAAAGTTGCTTATTTAACTAAGTTCTATTGGTTAATTTTATTCTTAGGAAAATGAACCAAAGAGTAGTGAGGCTTGTGTTGCTATGAGTTTAATCGAGGGAAATTACAGCTGGATAGCAGTCAATTGCCTTTTTACTTACTGCAACTTTGTATGTGAAGTTAATTCTTCCACACTAATTTCATTTACACATTACGAAATCAATTTTACCAACATTCATTTTGATGACTTAATGCTATTCGAATTCAATACAACGGCATTCGAAAATATTTCATATATTTCAAGAGATATAGCTTCAACTTCCACAGAAGTTATACTATCAACAACAGAATTTGCGACGAAATTTACTTCACCAACAACATCAACGCAAGACAGCATTGAATCAACCACAGCTGAATTAAGTACCGATTCAATTATTACAGATGATACAACAACAAGAGAAGATTCAACGCCATCAACTGTTTTCAATAGTTCAGAAATTACTTCTGAAGAAACAACTGAACACAATGGTGTAAGTACTTCTAGTGAATTAATAACAAGAGAACATCAACTGAGTTCGATGATAACAAAATCTGTAGTAACAACAACAATAACTTCTCCATCGTCTGCATCAGAAGAATCGAGCACAGCTGAACTGTTAACAACGATAACTTCCCAAAACGATGAAACAACTCAGACTCAATCCTCTACATTCACGACAGCAAATTCAGAAGATTTAGAAGGTAACGATATTGAAACATCTTCACATATGGAATCCACAGAAGAAAACATCATTTCTCGATCTCAAGGTACAATTTGCTACTTTTATTATTTTTATTACTTCTAGTAAATTTGATTGTATGGAATAAAAACGTCACGACATGTTTACAATAGAAGACCAAAATTGAATTATAATATTCTAGTTGAATTGATGTAGTATTCGTGCCGCAAATGAATAATTGAAAATAGTTTTAAATCAGATAAATTGAATTGAAATATTTCTGGAGAGGATGCTGTAACTTAAGAATCATAACTCAAATTTTATAATTTACTTCACTGATATTTATATGTTTAAACAGTAATTTAAAACCATGATGTAATATTATTTGTTATATTATTAATATAACACGAAGCTTTGTAAAGGAATTTAGAAGGCTAAATAAAATTAGCATACATTTCATCTCGCAACTTCATCACTGCCATTACTAATATCGCTGTGAATTTAGGAGCAGAATTTCGTAGTTTATAAGGAAAGCAAATAATACTTCCAAAATTTTTTCCTCCAGCATTTTGGACGAAAAATATTACTATAAAATTACTTTATTTGCAAATATCACTATATGATGCAAATGTTAAACAATTTCCGCATTTGAGTTCGAAGTTTAACACAAATTCTCTTGTATTTCAGTTATATTGAATTACAGCTAAAAAATAATTAACAGACCGCGTAATTTTTTTTTTTAAATGAGTTCAACTATGTTTTTTTCAACAAGAAGTAATATTGACCACTTAACAATTCCTCGAAAATGTATTGCATGGTTAAACATATATACAGAGTGATGCTTCAGTAGTTTTTATGGAAATTCTTGCAGTTTTTTTTTTGTTTTGTTTTTTTCAGAAACAGGAAACCTTAGACTTAATTTTAAAGGATTTAAAGAAAAGTTATATTCCAAAATAACTTATTTCGTCAATTTCGACAAATTCTTTGATTCCCAATTATGGTCCAACGTAATGAAGTACAATTATTTTCAAATTACTTTTCGTATGTTTTCAGTAATTGAAATTAAAATCTATTACATACTTCTCAAGACAATTCTAATCTTTATTTCATATTTTACCTTTGCTTTTACCTTTTATTCTTTCTTTATATTTCTCTTTCTTTTTCCATCTTTTGACTTTTGTTTGAATGAAACTTGAGTGATGATTAAATGAAGTAATTTTAAGCATAATTTTTAATTGATTACTGTCCTCCAAATGAGAGATGGCCGGCGGAAGTTTGAACTGCGCAGCCCTTCCGGTAGCTGATCAATTATGTTTTCCTGTCACAATGGACGACGGGGTCTGTTTTCACTGAGAAAGACATGTTAATAACGCCAAATTAAAACTTCTCTCGACTATTTAGCGTTATTTCAATACCAGTTGCTAACAATAAGTATTTATATGAATAAATAAATATATATTATTTATAAATACAATGCTCTTTTGCAAAGTTACAAGCGATTACCTGTCATGGCGGCGTCCTGTCATTAAATCAGACGGAAGTGCCTGACCAGACTAATCGATGATACATGCGCAGATCTCATTTGGAGGACAGTAATACTTTTCAGGTAAGCGATGGTATTTTTTTTCCCTTTTTTAAATTTAGCTTAATTTTTAATTTAGCTTCTCTTAAAAGAATTTTTAGTAATAACTGGAGAACCATCGTTAATCACATCACTGATTTAAATGAAAGGCACAGCAGGGCTTCAGCTTGTGAAACTCCTTAAGACCTATCTAGGAAATTATTATGCAGTCTTTGTAATATATCCGTGTGTTCTTCCAGTTTCCGAACTTTTTATTCAATATCAGAGAATGTATTTACTGTCCTTTTGAGATTGGAAAAGTGTCAAGAATCATAAGCCTATTTTTTAATTTACTGGACTCTCAGTATATAATGGTAAGTAATTCTAAGGCTTACAAATTTCCATTTACTTTTTATATTAATTGTTTTCCACAGAAGGAGTGCAGCCAACTTATATCCGCGTCTCGCACTTTAAAAGTCAAAGAGCCGCATATGATGTGTGAGCCATCGTTTGGTTTCTCCTAATATAGATTGTACCTATTATATAGATAATATAGATAAGAAAGTTGCTCACTTCGAAAAGCTGCATTGTTGTAAAAAAAAGATATTGTTTATTGTTGGTTAGACACATTAAATCTCAATTCAAGAATCGATAATGCGAATTCCTTCTCCACTAACCATCGGATTTTCACTATTTCCTAAAAGTGAAAAATGTGGTCATTGGTAGCGATATCCAGGAAGAGGCCAAATGACTTCAAATATCTGCAGGAACCATCTGTTTGAGACAATGTCTTCATTAGTTGACTTTCTATTAAGGTCTCAAGGACTTCATCGGAAAATAAGCTAAATATATGTCAAAAATCTGATCCAGTGCTGTGTTTGTAACTTGTTGACGTTTGAAAAAAATAATAATAAAGAATGAGAATTTTCTTCATTATTTTTCTTATTTTTTTCAGAAATACGAGAAAAGTTAATAGTTTAGTTCAAATTCATTACAAATTTGAAGGTCGAGGTAAAGTACCCAGCCCACCAATGTATGCTTTATTAAATGATTAATTATGTTTAATGCTTAATTACGGCCACGTAATTATTAACATCTGTATTTATCTGATTGGAAGCATCCCATCACAACAAAGATGGGCAAAAAATTACAAGAATTGGAAAAGAAGGGAGAATTTGTTTGCGAACTACGATACCTGTGGCCAAAGGTAACGCTAAAATAGATATTTGACTCCGCAGGATCCATCAAAATTGCCGGAAAGATGTTTACATACACAGTTGTTGGTTGATAGAACTTGCTGACTTAGTACCATCAACTTTTAACCTGTGATAACATCCAGAACAAAAGAGGACTCAAAAATCGCTAAATTCACTCAGGCTGCCCAGAGAAAGTCGGATGTTTCCAAGAAAGCTGGAGACGAATCCGTGTGCACAGCTTAACTAATTTTTAAATTAGAAAAGTGATAATTTTAAAAAAATAATAGAAAAACGAAGATTTCAAAGAATTTATAGATAGTATTAAAGATAGTATATAGCAGGAAAAAATGAAATATACAATGTGAGAATTAAATTAATCAAAAACCAAAGTAGAAATCGCATCACTGAAACGTTGGAGTCTTACCTTCAAAGCTCCGATAGGCCTTAGTAGGCCTCAGTGGATTCACCAAACCTAATCTAAAGTAGAAATAATGGATTTCTCTTTTCCTTAAAAACCAATACAGTAAAACCCCGGTTAACCGAATTAAAGGGGGGAAGCCGTTTCCGATAACAATTTTTTCGGTTACGCCATGAACAGCTACAGCTACAGTAACTGTTACTAACACAACTACAGTATTTTGTATTATAATTACAGTACGTATTTTTGAAAGGTTTTGAAGGTCAAACGAATTCAAAAATCTCTTTATACGCTTACGTTCTTTATTAAAGTTAAAATTACATTTTTTAGGATTACAGTAGGCTACATCAATATACAGTATTCTTTACTTAATAGTTTGTAGCATATGAATTACTCATTTAAAAAACTCAGTAATTTTTGTTTGTTTCTTGCGTCCCTCCCAATGTTTTCGAATTATTTCCGTGCAGTTCAGTATTATTGTTTGGATTTTCGATTTTCGGAAGCATTTTGGATAATGTTTCGGTTGACCCGAATTCGGTTAAACAGGGTTTTACTGTAATGGCAGAGATTTCATTTTTTTGTAGTTTTTTTATTTATTCAAAAAGCATAGACAATAGCTTTAAATAAATAATTTGACAGAAGATTCGAATGGAAGAAGACAGAAATCAATAAAAATATTGCTCCTACTAAAGATCTAGTAAGCAACTCCATCTATATGCAGCCTATTGAAGCAGTATTGAAGTTCTGTACGTCACAAAATATTGATTTTTGGAGGAATATAAACAACGCAACACACTAACATTAAAATTTACTACATGTTTAGTGTCAATTTCGATCATTTCACTGTTCTACGTCAGATTGATAAATATTAGAAGTATTTGAGAATAATAGTAAATTTGAAAGGATAAAGATAGAGACGGGCCAATACAAAAAGATAGAAAAGTTTCTACTAGTTTTATTGGCTGAGAAACTTTGGGGACTAAAAATCAACTTAGGGCTATTGCAGGTGAAGAGAAACGTTTGGTGGGATAGTGAAAGTGAGGTTCACTTAATTAGTAGGATGGTAGTAAGAAATGAGGGAAGAATAATAAAGCCTAAGAAGTTTGGGCTAATATAAGGAGACTAGTTAACCCTTGCGAATAATTCGCAACTAAAAAAACACCTTTGAAAAATATTTTCTTTTGTCGTGCATGTTAGTTAAACACATTGTCAATATATGCCGCCTTCTCCATTTTTAAAAAAAGATTTTTAAAATACAGTTCTTTTTGCGAAAACATTATTTTTCGTCGTTAGCGGTAAACGTAATCTTCAAAATGTTGTCTCAAACATTGATTTTGATGAAATATTAAGGGAGATACGGCGTACCGACACAAAAACACCTTTGAGAAATAATATATAAGGATGCAATAAAAGAGGAGAGAACGAAGCTGGAATAGAAGAAAATTAGGAAAATAAATGATTGCATACAATTAAATAGGATGAAGGATGATTAAATATATATGTTTCGACGCCACTCAAAAAGTCAACCTCACGTCCAGTGAGGTTATACCAGTGTCAGAAACCATGGAGTTAATAGAAAAACAATCAACAAACAAATTTAACATTAAATAATGTTAAAAATGTGTTATGAAGAGCCAGAAATCAAGCATTACCTAAATTTAATAGCAAACAACACATATTTCAAACATAATAATAAGATTTATAAGCAAATAAAAGGCTTCCCAATGGGGTGACCAATTTCAGGGACATTATGTAATTTCTTCTTGAACAAATTAGAAAATTAAGTACTTCATGATTATAAAGATTCCTGTATATACATGAGATATGCGGATGATATTCTAATTATATGGTTCGGTACGATGAGACAATTGGATGTTTTAATTAATAAATTTAACAGAATGCATAAAGATATTAAATTTACAAAAGAATTAGAAACGGAGAATCAGATAACATTCTTGGACATAAAAATTCAAAAAAAATGGTGCAAATTTAACATTCCAACATTTTAGGAAAGAATATGCAAGCACAAACACTACAAATTTTCAATCTGCTCAGGCCAAACACATTAAAATAAATACAATTTTCAGTAATATAAAAAGGATAGATCAGACGACATCAGATTAAACACAGTATCAAAAATCTTTGGAGAATATGAAAAATGTTTATATTAATAATGGATCTCCAGGTAATCTTATTGAAAAAGTTATTCAAAAATACAACAAATTTTCTATTAAAGAGATCAAATCAGCCAATGATATTAATACACGAATTTGCCTCCCGTTCATGAACAAATATTCCTTCATGTTAGCTAAAATATATCAAAACTTTGGTTTTAACGTCATATTCACGTATAAAAATAAATTAAAAACATGTTAATTAAAAAATTGAATCAAATCGAAAACAAAGATGAAATGGGCATAATATATAGGGTGACCAGATTTTTACATTGGCAAAGCGGGACACCATTGACCGGGGGGGGGGAAGCCGGAAAGAAAAAAAAACAACGGAATCTCCAGTTCGATAACCAAAAAAAAAAAAAAACATGGAATCTCCAGGTTCAACAACCAAAAAAAAACAACGGAATCTCCAGTTCAACAAACAAAAAAATAAAAAAAACAACGGAATCTCCAGTTCAACAACCCAAAAAAAACAAAAAACAACGGAATCTCCAGTTCAACAACCAAAAAAAACCACCGAATCTCCAGGTTCAACAACCAAAAAAAAAAAAAAAGGAATCTCCAGGTTCAACAACCAAAAAACAAAAAAACACGGAATCTCCAGGTTCAACAACCAAAAAAAAAAAAAACACGGAATCTCCAGGTTCAACAACCAAACAAAAAAAAACAAAAAACAACGGAGTCTCCAGTTCGAGAATTAAACAAAAAACGGAATTCAATAACCAAAAAAAAATCGGGCCTTTTTAAAATGCCGCGGGACGCGGGACAAATTGTTAAAAATCGGGACTGTCCCGCCAAAATCGGGACATCTGGTCACCCTATAATTTAAAAAATCAAATGTGAAAATTGCAAGTCTTCATATCTAGGAGAATCGAAAAGAACGTTAGAAGAACGAGTCTCCGAACATGCTGGGTATTTAATTAACAAAAAAGTTAACATCTCGAAGCTTACAGATCATTGCATCAGATTCGGACATTCACCGTCGACTGATGTAATGATCTTAGAAAATATTATGTTAGTATTACAAATCATAAATGTGTTACTACTTATTAAATTTATTTGTTTATATGTAATCTCAAACAGTATTGAATTGTTTTCATGTAGCATAGCACTCTCATATTTTCATATTGTTTTTAACTTCATTGTAATTTTCATTCTTTTTAATATTTATTTAAACCTATGAAGAAGGCGATTGGAGAGTAAATAAATCGCCGAAAATTCGGTTATCTATGAAGTATTATGTGAGTTTTGTTTTTATTTTTTTGAGTACCTTTTATGAATAGCTTTTGTCCTATTTTAAAAATTGGTTTTGAACCTGAATTTTATTTGCAGTTATTTTTTTCTTTTATTTTAAATGCTCATGTATGACTGTTTATCTATGAATGTTTTAAGTATTATAAACAACATACCACGAAATTATACAAGGGAAAGTGACAGGGGAAAGGAGGGATAAGGAGACAATGAATGCAGCTATTGCTGAAGTGCCGTGCTGGCGTGGCCGTGCGGTCTTGGCGGCGGCCAGCCGTGGCGACCAGTGCGCCAGTACCTGGGTTCGAATCCCGGCAGTGGCATGGCTGTTTCAATTTCCTTTCCTGTGTTATCCAGCCTCTTCTTCACTTTCTCTTCGGTCTGACGTCATTCCTTAATGGCGTCCTGGGGGCAGGCAACGGGAAACCACCCCCAGTATCTTTCCTCAGGTGTTTCTAGGAGATCCATGTGAGACCTCCATAGAACTGGACCTGTCTTCGGACAGAAAACTATGGATGGATGGATTGCTGAAGTAAAAGATAAAACCTCAAGTGTAAATGCTAAAGTAAAGAAACATAACGTGCCAGAGCCAACACTAATGCTCTTTTAAATTTTGTTGTATCTAATTGTTCAAAGTTTTGTTTCATTACGGGCAATTCTGTTATTGTAATTTAACTGTTTCATCTTTGACTTTTCTAATTCATGCCACACGTTAGTAAGTAAAATTGTTTCTCTGCATTTTTAAAATAAAATGTTTCTATCTTAAATGTATTACTTTTATCTGTTCGTCATCTTACCTACCGCCCTTCGTCATCTTACCCCTTAGGTGGGGTAAGATGACGAAAATTACTCTTTTTTTTTTTTTTTTGGTGAAATATTTTTCATAATTCGAGAGGGTAAAACATTTAGCGTTTCATATTTTTTTATTGAACATAAAGGTTACAAGAAGCGTCCTTTCAAACCACTTACTAAGCTGAGGGACAATCTCTGAAGCTTAAGTTCGTCATCTTACCCTACCTTACCCAACATGTCTTATCATTATAAGCAAAAAAATAGAAATAAGTAAATAAAAAAGGGAGAGGGGAAAGAAATTAAAATATTGAAACACGTTGAGTGGTTTAGCTATAGGAAGATGCAACTGTGGAATGTTATTTTGGGTTAAAATATTTACATATTTATATAAGTAAACAGAAATACATAATCTTCTTGATGATATTTAATTTTATATAATTATTTATTTACCTAACCTCCTTCTTATCCCGCTAGCATTCCCACCTTCAACTTCTTCTTCTTTTATTATATCTCATCACCCAGAAATTAAGTTGATTTTTTTTTGGGGGGAGGGACTAAGGATGCTGTTAAAAGTCCATTAAGATAAAGGCCTTTTTA
Source organism: Thereuonema tuberculata (assembly GCA_023159025.1). Lineage (NCBI taxonomy): Eukaryota > Metazoa > Arthropoda > Chilopoda > Scutigeromorpha > Scutigeridae > Thereuonema > Thereuonema tuberculata. Next base: position 18,106,335 of record JAFIDM010012231.1, read on the forward strand.
AAAATAAATTGTTTCAAACATCACTTTCCAAAATAATAAGATACAGACGTATCAGTGCTTTAATAAAGGTTTTCTTCGTGTTTTATCTTGATTTGTGATGATCTCATTATATAAACTCTCACTGATTATGCTTTATTTCTCTTCCCACATTACTTATTACTATTCTAGCAATTAGATCATCTCATTTCCACTTTCTCATCAAATTTCTCTTTCCTGCTTTATCCCTAAATTTACTTTTAGCCCCGAAAACTTCTCATCCAATGAAGCTAATAAAAACCTCCCTAGCTAGTTTCTTTCTCTAGTTTCTCAACTTTCAAATTTACTTTGAAAAGCTTTACCAGTCCGGCGAAGAGCAGCCAAAAGAATACTCTGTACGTACTGAGTTTTACTACTACTAAAGTGAACTGCCTTGTTTATATCATATATAATGATCATACTTTAAATGATGATTTTAATATTATTTTAGGAAAACAAAAATTAATTATATCAGTGAAGAGATTTTTGAGATGTTGTTGCATGTCTTTTTCCTTCTTTCGAAACTTGAATTAATTGAATTTATGAAATTGTTAGTTTAATCATTATTGTAATATTTAGAAGAAGAACGATTTGTACACTGATGTTTCTACTCATATATTCAGTAACATCCAAACGACAAGTTATGCATCTTTCAGCATTTGATGTTTGTTATTTCTCAGTTAAAATTGCTATAAATCTATGAATAACGACGAAATTCAAAATGAATTAAAGTAACAATGAAAAAGAGTGAGAAATATAAGAATAATGAATGATGTATGATGAAAGTAATTCGGTAAATAAATGTCGAACGAAGGAACGGATAAAAATATTGTCTTGGAAAGGCAATGAGAAAAGTAGATTACTTTTCTCTTTTTCCGTGAACTAAAGGATGAAGATATATGTCGTTCTTGACAGTACATTTCAATTAATGATGCGAATATTAAAAGTTTCTTAATAGATCTCAAATGAAAGTATTTGTTAAGAAAAAGAAATAATGGAGTCCTCAATCGAATTATAGTACTGTTTATAACGGTGTGATATGTGAAAAAAGAAAAATGATTTTTATTTATTGTAGACAGATTAATATGTAGGCTATATTATACTATTTCTTTGTACAGTAGAACCCCTCTAATCCGTCACCTTTGGGACTGGGGGTATGGTCGGAACGCAAAAAAGGTCGGATTATCAGAAAATACAGAAAAATACGGATTTACAGTAAAATATATGAATTTACTGCGTTGTCAAGCAGTTCAAGTTTAGGCTTTTTCAATGTTTTGTGATTCTTAAGAGCGTTTTCACCATCTACCGTCACTGTATATGCAAGTAAACAACACAATGGCGTGACGGGTGGTGAGTCACCGACGAGTCGGGGACAAGTTCGCACGGCTCGAGCACGGTCGGATCAACCGAAGTGGCGGACCAGCCGAGGACGGACGAGAGAGGTTCTACTGTATATACCCATTTATTCGGAATAAAATAAACTATTACGAAAAATGTAACTGAGTTTCATTTAATGACATTTAGTTTTTTACCATGTCTGACTCAAAAAGAGAAAATTTAATAATTTTATAGGTTAACAAATTTATAATTTTTTACTTTAACGATTTCTAAAATTACATTCTTTGTTAAATTTCCCAAGATTGCATTCTTTGTTAAAGATTGTGATGGGCTTTTAATAAACTTATTCTCCTTGGATCTGTGGAAACGAAACACTTTATAAAAATTGTTTAATAAAATAGAATTGTTGGGTTCGCAAAAAAATATACGAAACAAGGATAGTAATAATCAAATCAAAACCATTTTTCCCAGAACATAATTTGTTACATTGTATTAAAAACTGAAACGTTGACATTAATAGACGTCGATATTTACGTTGAGAAGTTTATTTGAGTTCAAAAATTTTCAAGATGGCATAATTGATTATCGTAATGAAATGTTTCTCACGATCTTAGTTAAGAAGATACAAAATTGAGGGGTTCAGTGGAAAAGAGCTTTCCCAAAATTAAAATTTTACAGGAAAGCAAGTTTTAGGAAAAAACAAGTGATTATAATTTTGTGCTAAAGCATAAATTTAAGAGCGACCCATAATAGCTAAAAAATTTAAAAATAATAATAAATAAGATTAGGAAAAATAAAAAAAAGTTAGAAAATTATAAAGAAAAAGCCATCAGGACATTGAGAAAAAAAAGATTAAGACAAAACACCTGAAATGAGATGGTTGAATTTCTAATGTTTAAGCGAATAGCGGAAATCCAATGAAAACAATGCCAAATATCTTGAATAAGGGGGGGGGGGGGCGCTGACCCTTGAATATATTCTATTCATATATAGTTTGGGCCTCTGAAAACGAAATTCGTTTGTCGATCCGACTTTCCGTTCGGCAGTTGTTAAGAGGGTGCAATGACAACAATGCCAAATATCTCGAACATAGGGGGGGGGGGGCGTTGGCCCCTGAAAATACCCCTTTTCCTTCGTTGTTTGGGTCTCTGAACACGATGATGGTGAAATCCATTTATCGATCCGACCTTCCGTTCGGGAGTTCTTAGGTGTGGGCAGACATGGATAAACAGGACAAACGCAGTAGCTACCGATTTTGGTCGCTATCACAATAGCTCCCAAATGGGTTGCTAATAATTGCATGTCATTTGAACTGACAGTGAAAGACAATTTAGATGATGTTAATGGATTGTACGATATACTAGTCAGAAGAATGTACAAAAAATGAAAATCCACATTATTGTGACATATCACCTTTTCCATTGCGCTCTTCAATTTTTAAGAAAAATTTCGGCAAAAATAAAACTGTAAAAAAAAAAAAAAAAAAAAAACTTCGTCACAACTAATGCCTTGAACGAATTAGAAAAATTGACGTCTTTAATAGTTGTCAAAACAGAACTGTGTGGGAGTAAAATGTATTGCTAAAAGAAGGTAAAAAAAAATCGAATTTCGATGAAGAAATAGACTATTTCAACAATCAATAATGGAATCCTTATCAATTATTCAACTTCTCATTATCTAGAATCGACAATACCTAAAAATTAAACTGTCGTCGTTTTCATGTGATTCAAAACCAACGCATGCCAAATTTTCAATGTAATAGCATGGTTGTTGTAAGTTATGTTCCCATTTTCCAGAATAATGAGAAAAAGAGGGTTTGTAACTTTAGTTCCCATTATTCTTAATTGGGATCAGTAGCCTAATGGGATTTTTGTTATAAGAGAACCATAAAAGGTTTATTCATGTATATATGTATTATTGTAAATAAATTAAAAGATAACTCATTGTATGAATATGTTGATGCATCATGTGCATCTGATCGAGAATCCCGAAAAATTTTGGGGGGCTTTATATTTTAGGCAATGTGCCTATCAGTTGGGAGTGTAAGAAGCAGTCTGTTGTGGCATTAAGCACAATGGAGTCGGAATACATGGCTATAATACAGGCAGTTAAAGAATTGCATTGTCTTGCAAATGTGTTTGAGGATATAATGTTTTGTAGTCATAAACAAATGCCAGTATTGTACTCGGATTCTCAATCTGCTAATCAATTTACACGTAACCCTATAGAAAATTGAAGAAGTAAACACATAGATATAAAATTATTCATCATGTCTATTTCCGTATGATAGTAAAAAATAGACCATATACACAAAAGGAATCCAACGAAAAAGCTTAAAAATAACATGTTTTGGGATAATCTCCCATCATCAGATTACAATATAAAAATAGAAAATCGGAACCTACATGTCCCGAGTAAAATTTTAAACAGCATAAGGCATAAAAAATTTTCAAAGTAATAAGTTTAACAATGCTAATGTTACAACTTTAACAAACGAATGGATTACAACAGTAACAGCAATATAGGAATTGTTGGTAGTTATAATTCCTATATTGATGTTATTGTTGTAATCCAGTGGTTTGTTAAAGTTGTAACATTGGCATTGTTAAACTTATTACTTTGAAAATTTTTTATGTTCTTATGCTGTTTAAAGTTTTATTCGGGACGTGTAGGTTCCGATTTTCTATTTTTATATTGTAATCTGATGATGGGAGATTATCCCGAAACATGTTATTTTTAAGCTTTTTTTGTTGGATTCCTTTTGTGTATATGGTCTATTTTTACTACTACGTAGATATAAAGTATCACTTTATACGAGATTGGTTATCAAAAGGGTATTTTGATTTAAAATTAACTTGCTCAGAATTGAATGTAGCAGATTTATTTACAAAATGATAAATGCATCAAGGATTAAAATTTTGTGTTCATCAATTTTTAATAATATTGATTAATATTATAGAAATGTGTAATTTTGTGATGACTTACAAATGTAACCCTTGGTTTTCCAGAATGATGAGAAAAGGGTGGGTTGTAAGTTATGTTCGCATTATTCTTAATTGGGCTCAGTAGCCTAATGGGATTTTTGTTATAAAAGAACCATAAAAGGTTTATTCACGTATATATGTATTATTGTAAATAATATCAATATGTAATCCAGGCATTTGTGATTGAGTAGCCATGCCGGATAAGTTGTTCATTTGTTATTATTGGAAATGCATGCCGGGGACTTCCGGTTGTGCTGTAGTTGAATTGTTCTTTGCCTGTGTGAGTTATGAAGATGCCTGTGTGTTTACATAGTTAAAAGTATAGAATATCTTTTATAAGTAAGCCTCTGGAATCTAATTTATCACATTTAAGATCAACAGTTGTCTTTTCATATCAAAAGTAAAATATCTGTAGTGACAGCGAATGCTAAGGATTGATTAAAAAAAAAAAGAAGTTCTGCTCCTAAATTCCAAACTCGCATCGTTTCTTAGTTCTTTTCCCATTAGCTGTCAACCTCAATGGACTGCAGATCGCTGTGATCCATTGAATATTTTTAAAGTAAGATTGAGCACTTCGATTGAATAACGGTAAAATATTACATGGGAACTGCCAATAATCCTTTCATCTAGTTAATGCTTATGTAAGAACAATGTTTTCTTAAGATGTAAGAGAGGTTATTTGACTTGGTTCAACACGTTTTTTTTTTTTTTTTTGATGAATTCAGGTTGAAAGAAACTTTTGTATGTGCCAAAATAATCGAAGTCAGTGAATTACTTTTAATGAAGTATTAAAGATTAATATATATGAAAGTATAGACCTATCAAGTAACGTGGCATCGTACTTACGTCTAAGACAGCAGGTATCTACCTCAAATTTACCCTAACGTCCGATCGAACACGCGTCCGATTACCGCAACATGCATATTTATGTTCCCTCACCTCGTGCTTTGTTAACAAAACCGATTGCGCTGCCAGCAATAAAGGATACAGTACATGTATAACTTATAATGCGATACAAAAACAAATAAAAAAGTTTAAAAATTTAAAAATTAGTTTTATTTTTAAAGTTTAAAAATTGGAAAAAATTTAAAAGTTTAAAAGTAAAAATAAAAATTAAAAAATTAAAAATTTACAAACTTTTAAAATGAAAAATAAATGTCAATGAGTTTCTTTATTTCAATTTTAATTGATTTTCTTGAATCTAATATTGAACAAATAGAAGACTACAATCCCTGCAGCATCCTGCAACAGCCTTGACAGCCTACAACACATCAGTACCAATTTTGTTAAGTACACATAGAGTCTTAAGAGTATTGTACACATACCGTAGTATATATTTGTTATTTAATTGCAATAGTTCGGCAAGTGAGGCAGTGCAATGTATGTATAGACGTTTGCCTAAATATGTGTATTGTATCTTATATTGCATATTTTATTTCATCCCTTCCTTACAAATTATCGGGAAACCCCCTTATTCACTTATCTGCTCAATGCCGGAATGTCCTACCCTCAGTCGACGGATAGGCCTACCTGTAATTTCAGAATGCACCTACTTGAAAATAACAATTTAAATTAAGCAAAATTTTAGATGTTGTTTAAAAAAATTAAGATAACATATTTTTACTGTCATTAGTAGTGACCAAAACAAGGAAAAAGGTTCTGTGAGTTAGGTATTGTCGGAAGATGAATAGAAAATGGGCTGATGTTCCATCGTGCATGACTACATTCGTTGCCTTATACGAAGGGGGTACATCGTCCAGAAGGACAGGCAATTCTTGTGATTCTGTGTCTCTTCGGTAGAACCGAAGGCTCTATGAGTCTGTCACTTACAATTCTTGTCCAGACATTGATGGAAAGTCGATGCTAATGCCTCGATTCTACAATCGCGTGAGAATTTTCATTTACGTATATGGTGGTTATTGGCTATTCCATTCCTTGTGAAGACCCGTAAATAAAATGCTGGCTTCTTCCTCTTCCTTTAGTTTCCTTAACTTTCCATGTGTGCTTTGATAATAAACAATTCCGCTGCATTTTATTGTGAGTTGCTGTCTAAGAAGATTTTGTACTTACAGACGATCAAATTTGAGAACAGCCAACATAGCCAGTGAATCCTCGGACGAAATCAGGGGAATTCAATCTAAACATATCTTAAAATTGTATAAGTTATTAAAGGTAAAAATTAATTTTATTTCAGTTTAGAAATGTAATCAACAAGAATTCATTCCAAAATCCAACACTAATTCAATCCTTCGATATTTTTAATATCGGTATTTTAAAAAAACAATTTACATTAGTATATTTATTTTACAACCGAATTTGTTTTTAAGAAAGAGGGAGTTTGTTTTTTTAAACACGACATTCTAAAAATTGTTTTAAAAACTGCGAATTAATATTTGAAAAAAATGTATCTTTTTCAGAAATATTTAATTAATGAATTAATTTTTTTTACCTTATTCATGTTTCACTTAAGCGTTTGGCTTTTACTTTTGTCCAATTTCGCTCTTTCTTATTTTTATTGGTGAGGAGAGAGTTATCCAAGGTCTTGAAATTGCACTATTTGTTATCTCATTAGTGGCAGCACGATCTTCACCTGTTCTTCAACTGAGTAAACGTAGCCGATGAGATCTAATAGGACAGATACAGGATCTATTTTGACAGATATCAATGATTTACGTTTTCAATGATAACAGTTCAAAGTTGGTTCTGAAAATTATTTTTTATCTTATTTAGGAACCCTATTGCATATTTTTTCTTACTTAATATGAGTAAAAAAATGGATACAAACATTAAATGACTATTATTATTATTATTATTAATAAATAGTTTTTATAGTGTAATTAAAGTATAAAAGAAAATTAAAAGGTGAAAGTATAAAAGAAAATTATAATTTGAGAAATAAAAATAGAATAACTTGATTATCCTTATATCTACAATGAATATGATATAAGAAATTTAAATTGTATAATTGAGAAAATCTTTAATGATATAAATTGGAATATATTTAAAGATTATAAAAGAATTTCAATTGTAAAAAATGAGTAAAAAATTGGATATTGGATAATATTGATTAATAATTTATAAATTTTATGTTATTTTGAGTTATTTTTGTGCTAATATAATGTTTCAATATGTTTGAGGATGACAAGTTGATTTTGAAATTATTTTGTAAAATTTATTTAAATGTAATTTTTACTGTATTTTATTATAATACATATATTTTATTATATCAGCACCTGTTGATAGGAATTTGAATTCCTAACGGGACTGAATTGTATAAATTTAATAAATGAATAAATAAATAAATAAATGAATAAATAAAATTATTATTATTATTATATTCGAAAATATATATTGAGGAATATATAAATAGATGAATTTGATCAAGGATAAACATTTGAAATCTGAATTTCGAGACGAAATGGTTTGAACAAAGCAGTAAACAATTAAATAAAAATACATTTTACTTAGTAGCACAGTGGTATAATTTAACATAATATAATATAATATAATATAATATAATATAATATAATATAATATAATATAATAGAAAAATATCGTTGATAGATTTAATAATTTCTTAAAGTTACTGAACATGTTTTATATTTGTTAAATGTTATTTACTAAATGTTGTATTTTATAATTACGTAGTAGATAAATGCCTAAAATATTTATTGTAACATTTAAAATTGTGATCTTAGGCTTGTGATTTTTTTTTTGTTATTATTGAGAAAAAAAATTTCCTGGGAATGTGCATTTCTGATACAATATACTTCCTAAAAATAAAAAAAATAAATAAATAAATACTGTTATCTGTTGAATATGTAAGTAGTATTTCCGGAATACATATCCGAATTAAAAAGAAGTTACTTTGATCATCTGGTATTTTGTTTTTGTTTGGTTTTTTTTTTTTTTTATCAACACTTCACAAACGTAAATTCTCTACTGAAATAGAATCTTTGTAAATATTTTAGAAATGTTAGTTCATTCGACAAAAATGAGTTCATCAAAACCGCATCTACAAGAAACAAATTATAATTTTCTTATCAGGTTACAAGTAAGTCGCCACTAGTAACATCTGCCTTCAATATATGTAGACTATAGGTATGCAGATACTTTTTTTTTTCCCGTGACCTGATAAAATAACAAAAATTCAATAATGGACTTCTGTCGACGTTACGATGTGATGCCACTCCTCCGGATGTTGTGCTCTACAAAAAAAAATATTCAAATGTTACCAGTCTACAGCTCTGCATAAAAAAACAAAAACAACTCAGCCAAGTCTTCATTTTGAAAGTGAGTGATGTAATTTCAGTGTAGTTGCAGCAACCTAACAGCAAACGGTAAGAATTGTTTTTGTTATTGCTTTTTCTCTTGCATTTTTCTTAAAAAGCATATTCTTCCTTTATGTGAGATTATTCTTCCGAAAATGTAAATGCTATTGAAAGGAAATTGAAGACAAAAAAATGATAAAGAAAACACGATTGATAGCTGAAATATCAAAAAGATAAGATACGCGAAATTAGCCTTTTTTTATCTCATTTTAAAATGGATTAAATAATAGATATTCGCGTAATTTAGGCATCAGCCTTACATGAGCTTCCAGTCTCGACTACATCGAATTTCAACTAAAAATGTCAAGATAATATATGGTGTTCTTAAGATAATTTGAAATCCAAAATTATTGTATTTAAGGATAACATGTGGTTCCAACATATCTCTTAAAATATCTTCAATAACAAAATAAAGTAAAAAACATTCAAGTACTTCGAATGGCTTATATAACAAAAAACGTTACGTCAAGGAAAAAAAAAACGAATTAAATACGGATGATAAAAACTTCCTATAGCAATCAAATGATCAAGGTGTAAACAAACAAATTAGAAAGCGGTCAATGAAAATATTGTACTAAGACATAATTTATGAAGATTGTCATTTCATTAATTCGAGCACATCAATATTTCATCTGTTTATTATAGGGGAAAATAAATATAATTACGTTTCCGAATGAACTCAGTCAAATAAATTATATTCATTTAAGATAAACACTGTTTGTCATATCTGTTTCTGATGATATTGATCAGAAGACAGTCAGTGTCCATTTTGCACTTTTATAAGTGAACGTAAGGAGATGAAATGGTTTTAAATAAATTTGTTAGTATCATCTCCTGTATTTTTAGAGATTTGATATAATTAGATCTCACTCAATACTTTACGGTTGAAATGTTAAATGTAACGGATGTTCACTGTATTAAAGGTACATGATAGCTTATTATTTCAAACTTATATTTAATTTTTACTTCAAACGCTTTCTCCATGGATCTTGCAGTTATTTTATTTCTTTAATTTGTTTTCTCCTTCCTATTTTATTGTGATCTAATTTCTGTTATCGTTGTTTCGATTTACATTATTAATTTGTAATCTGAAATTATGTTATTGTAGTCATGTCTAATTTAATAATCGATATTTTTTAAGTAAAAAAAAAATCAAAACTATTAATAAATGTTTTTAAGAAAATGTCGGGAATGCAGATTTTGTTGTGATTTTGATTTGTACCATTAATGCTTTATTTAATTTTTAATTAAATTTTGTTTCAAAAATAAGTATTCACCCCTTTATCTTAATTTTGTTTTTTTTTTGTTTTTTTTCTCATTGGCACAGTAGACTTATAGACTTCGAATTTGATATATGCATAAATTTGATTAGAAGGTAGCTGTGGAAAACTGTGTATTTCTAAAAGGAAAACATATTTTTTTAAAAAAAACATTTATTTAATAACTGTTTAATAAAAAATAATTATTCAGTATTCATTTGAAACCTGAAGAAATAAGTCAGAAATTTTCGGATGAAACGGATGTTACATCCTAGAGCTCAAATTATATTAAAATAAATTTAAAATGATTGTGTTTAATTTTAGAATTTAAGTTATTTACTTTTATTTTTGCCTTTAATTTCAGGTTGAAATTTTAAAATAATTTCTACGCAATTCTACTTCTAATTGTTTAAGAAGTAGAATTTAAGAAGTAGTCTAATTACTCTTAATATCTTTTAAGTCTCTAATCCATCAATAACTTCTGATAACACTATCTCTCATAACACAGAAGTAAATATTGCTATATATCTAAAACTTATGTTGTAAAAGAAAAATTTCATTACTTACTTTTTGTAGTACAAAGTAAAAACTTGACTGTGTAGTTTAAAATGTTGACTTTTATACTACATAATCAATATGTATTTTCTTTAACTTAATATCGATGAAAACGCCTTGTCACAATAAATAATGTAACAGTAAATGTTTGAAATTAATAGAGGTCTTTGAATTATATTGATTGATAGGAATTCCGTGTTTATCTTCATAGTCCAGTAACGGTCATTTGGATTGTCAGTGAGATTTTGAAACAACGTTCTAGCTCTATTGATGACAAGTTTTTTAAGGTAGAAGAAACTACTCGTAATATTTCAGCAATTTAAATTAGAATTTGCAAAACTTGAAAATTAAGTAATAGTTATTAAGATTATTAACTTATTTTGTTATTTAAAAAAAAAACATTACAAATGAATGTTTGAAGAATTTGAGAATCTAATGTTAAATGAGAAGTGTACTATTATAAGATAATTTTATTATTAACTAAATTTTTTAAAGAAGCAATGTTCTTCAGCAATTCTCAAGAATTAATCATCTAGTCTGTAGATTTAAAATCTGGTTTGCACTCAAGAATAATGTTTCGTTTTTTATTTTTATTTTTTTATT
>JAFIDM010012231.1:18137419-18150696 GCA_023159025.1 Thereuonema tuberculata
TTCATGTCCAATTTATACTTCATTAAATACAAATTAATTAAATTGGGTCCATCTTTTAGAATAACCCTGTATATTAAATTTCTATTTATTATATATTATTATTTAAACTTTCTTATGTAAGTGCTTCATAAATTTTTTAATTATTCTCATATGTGAATCGTCTTACTTTTGAATCAGATGTTTACAATCAGTAAAAGATTTTTATTTTGCTGTAGATTTAACATTGGCAGTTGAATTGGAAAGAGATATTCGTTATCCGTATTTATTCCGTGTGGTTGGTCCTTTAATCTACGTTCATGAAACAGGTTCTTCGCCTTTGATGGATTCAAAAATTTCCTCGATTGGTTATCCTGGGAACTGGAATTATATCAAGATTAAGAGGGTAGTATATTTACAGAAGAAATCTAGAACTGTTTGTTTTTTTTCATGTTGTTTTTGCTCTTACAGTTCTTCTACTATAAAATTATCTATTATAACATATGGATTTCAGAATTTCTAATTGTTTATGACTTTAATTTACGTTAATTAGTCAGAATTTTTTTATTCTAATAAACTCTTATATTACTTTCTGGAAATATTGGTATTCTGACATCATCGTTATTAATGATTTATTATTAAATAAATTTAATTTCAAATGCAATTAAAATGGATGGAAAAAATTGATTCGTTCTTGTTTTCAGAGAGTATTAAAACGTTTACCTGAGCCTTATCCCTCTGCTTGCGTCGATTTAAATGAAGGATCCGTAAGGAAAAATCTCTTTCAATATACTGACAGCACTCCATATTTATATACATCAAAGGTAATGTGTAACTTCATAATATCAAAATAAATTTGTATCTATAATTTTTATTATAGGGACAACGTTCTATCACTAACAGTAAATCAACAGTAGAACAACATATTCTATTCTAATTTCATATGAAATCATCTCATCTGTCATAAAAAAAAATTAGCAAAATTGCCTTCATTGCTATTATTGACTTTGTCTCAATATTCGGGATTCAGAAACTTCAGGATCACTTCTGGGTATCATTAATTCTGGAAATCACTGGATCCAACGATTTCCACAAGTTTCTCCTTTTTGCAGGTCGTGTTGCAAGAAGGAATCGATTTTGAACCCTTCGAGACAACATATAATGGGCATTCAAAAAGAAACGAGCTGGAGGCCTAGGAACAGAAACCAGTACCGGTATGTCAGAAGTATTGGCCCTGGCTGTTAAGGCACTTGTCCCCCTGCAACACAAGGCGGTGAATGGCTGTCTCGTAAAATTCCCGGGGCTGCATTGTGAATCAGTTCCGCAAGTACTGCATGACATCGTCGTCCGAAATGAAGCGTTTGCCCCACAGGTGACCTTGCCTGCGGAGCAGAAAGACCTCACAGGTGAGCTTGCCTGTGAGGTCTTTCTGCTCCACGAAAATGCAAGGCCCCATATCACGGCACTCTTGCAGAAATTCAAGTGGGAGGTTCTCGATCACCCTCCATACAGTCCAGACCTCTCTCCCTGCGATTACGCCATTTTTTTGGTCCCCTACAAAAGGCTCTGAGGAGCAAACCTTCACCTCGGACGACGATGTAATGCAGTACTTGCGGAACTGATTCACAATGCAGCCCCGGGAATTTTACGAGACAGCCATTCACCGCCTTGTGTTGCAGGGGGACCCTTAACAGCCAGGGCCAATACTTCTGACATACCGGTACTGGTTTCTGTTCCTAGGCTTCCAGCTCGTTTCTTTTTGAATACCCCTTATAAATTATTATTAAACAATCAATTCTATCACAGCGAAAAGTTGACGTGCTACAAAGGTAAGATGTCGCTTCGAAGTCTAGTTAGAGCTAGACAAGTTAGCATTTGGACAATGCCCAAACACCTCTCTCATACTTTGAAATTGTTCCGATATTCTCTAGAAACTAGCTTTCATCTGGTCTGCCTCACAGCTACCAATGGCTTTTCACTTCAAAAAAAGTTATAAATATTGGATCTAAGCCATTGTAAGATACACGCGACAATACACTTCACACCACAGAAACAATGCCACAGTACGTTTCGTATGTGCAATAAGCTATGAAGGTTTTTTTTTCCTCTCTCTCTTGCTTATTTATTTATGTAAATGTTAAAACTTATAAGGCAAAAAAGAGTGACACCTTAATTTTCCACATGTATAATTGAATTTCCATTGCGATAAAAGAATCATTAAAATATTTATTCGATATTTCGGTCCGATGCCTCGGGAATTCTTCAGGAGATATGTATTAATCACATTAAGACTGGCGCGTATCTAACAGTCTTAAGCTTCCGTTGTTAGTTTCTCAGATAGATTGTTTTCGTGGTCTTCTTTCCGAGTCATGGTGAGCACACTGCTAGACCGGGAAGGGACGGGAGGGGACAGTGATTCGTAATTGCGTGGGGGGATGCGTGGAGAGATGAAGAAACCAATTGGTTCCCTTTAAATTCAAAAACAAGGGTAAATGGAGTAAGCAAGAGCAACACATGGAAAGAATAAAGGTAAAAATTGAATAAAAATAAATAAATAAATAAATAATAAAGATAAATCCATCAACAATTCATCCTTTATGGAAATACTTTTTTACTCCATGACGATATTTCGAATGACTTTTTTTCAATCATCCTTCTTCAGGTTACAGGTAAAAGAGGAAAATTAAAGTAAACTTCCTCTCATTACAAATTATAAATAAACAATGAATTTCATCAAGTTCTTTTAAACAACGTTAATGAATGGTATGTGATATTAGAAATCATCATTACTGAGGGTATACTAAAATAATTACAATTATCCAATAAATAATGATACACCACTTATTTTTCAAACTCTTCAAATCTAATAAATAATGATACATCACTAATTATTCACATCACTAATTCTAATTAAAAATGATACATCACTAATTGTTCATATCACTAATTCTTCAAATTTAAAATAAATAATGAAACACCACTTATTCTTCAATTTCTAATTCATCAAAATCTGATAAACATCACTAATTATTCGCATCACTAATTCTTCAGGATTTAAAATAAAATAAAATACATGGGCGTGTCACGCCATTGAATATAACCATAATCCGGACCCAATAGCCAAAGTGATATACAAATGCAATGATGAAAGAGATAGATTCCTATTAGAATCGTGTTACATAAATTCAAATGAGTGTTTAAATAAGGATAGGTCTCTCAAAGTATCATACTACTCATTAAGAATTTTCAGTAAATTTATAAATAAAAAAAAAGAAAGAAAATTATTAAAATTTATATGTGAGAATTTATTTGTGGGAATTTATTAGAATTTGTGATTTCTCATTTCTATTTTATTTTAAATCCTGAAGAATTAATGATATGAACAATTAGTGATGTATCATTGTTTATTAGATTTTAAGAATTTGAAAAATAAGTGGTGTATCATTATTTATTAGATAATTGTAATTATTTTAGTATACCCTCAATAATGATGATTTATAATATCACATACCATTCATTAACGTTGTTTAAAAGAACTTGATGAAATTCATTGTTTATTTTTACTTTGTAATGAGAGGAAGTTTATTTTATTTTACCTCTTTTTACCTGTAACCTGAAGCAGAATCATTAAAAAAATCATTCGAAATATCGTCATGGAGTAAAAAAGTTTTTCCACAAAGGATAAGGGATTTATTTATAAAACTAGACAGATAAGTATGTATCAAAATAATAAAGATAATTGATTGAAAGAAATTGGATATTCATGCTTCCCAAAAAACGTAATTTAAGCTTAGCATAGGTCAACATAAGAACTAGTTGAATGAAAGCATTCAACAGAAATTCTTACCAGTTAGAAATCAATAACGTCAATAGCAGATGCAATTTACAATTGGCGAAAGTGAAGAACAAAGATGAATTAATAAAGAAATAAAAATTTAAAAACAAAATATTGAAGAAGAAAATAAGATATCATTACAGATATTTTCGTGTATCATCTTAGGATAAAAGTATTTATGATTAAAATTAGTGTGTCTAGACCAACTTCTTCATCAGACTGGATAAAATACAAATCTTTTGCAAATTTAATTACAAAGCTATTCCACAAATTGTATGAAAAATAAAGCTTTTGTGTAAATCTTGAAAATTGTATGTAATGGCCTTGTAAGATAACGACGTATTGCATTCTAATCACTGAAGTGTACGACTTTAATTTAATTGTAAATGTAATACAGGTTTTGATTTTTCTGTATTTTCCTATTTGATTTTCCACATGTTTTAGCAATCCCAGTTTATCTTAGAATCCAGTTCATTTTGTTTTCAACATGAAATATAATTTGAATGCTATCGTGTTTTCTTCCAATATCAGCCAGTATTAATCTGCCATATGATATGTAACATAATTATGATAAGTGCAAATTTTATATGTGTCATCATTTCTGTGTATTTTGTAATGCATGCAGAGTTATGTTATGAAATAATGAAGTAAGCATCCCACTCAATTTCCTTATCTGAAAAAAAAGGTAAAGAATGTGTCGAAAATCTGAAAGTTTGTCTTAAAGGAATGAATGCAATTATATTTAAATCTTTCTCTCTGGTGTAACTGTCTTTACGACAGGTTTCAATTGGACGCTCTCCATTTTCTTCTATCCTGTGCATCTTCCTTCAGTTATTCATATTTTCTTCCCCTTTTAACATCATCCACATTTAAATATCTTCACTGAAATTAAAATGTTTTGATTATAAATTAAAATTTTGAAGCTTAATTTTGAATCTTATTTTAATTTACCATACTTTAAGAAAAAGTATCATAATCGTTTGAATATCTCCAAATATCTGTTTGTATGATTTGTAATTTTGTGTATTTCTTAATTTCAGGCTTGCATGGTCACTTGCGCCCGAAATAAACAAATGAAAACCTGCGGATGTGTTGATGCAAAATACATTTCTCATAATAAAACGAATGATTATCCAGTATGTGACAGCAGAGTTGGTTAGTAGTTTTAAATTTTTGCTGTTAATTTTATAAATTTTACTGAACTTACAGTAAGTAGAAAAAAATGAAGAGCTTTATCTGTTAATGACTGGTGCCAACTTCACTCTTCAAATGATCTCTTGGTATTTACGCAAGTCGAAATCAAAAGTTTCAATAAACTTTATTTTAATATAAACCTTTACTGAATTTCATATTCAAAATTTCGTATAATTGAAGAAAAATCGCAAAGTATTGCATAAAAACAGCAAACTTCAAACAGTAATCGTTAAACAACATTTTTCTAAACTACATTCATCTTTTATTTGACTGACAATATTTCAATCGGCCTATTGCCGATCTTCAGCGGGTCTACAATTTCATATTTTTCGGTTTTACCAAACAACCTTAGAATTTCACTATTTATTATATAAGGTCGATTCATAAGTTATGGCAACTATTTTTTATAAGGTAAACATGCAGTAAAACTGCAATTCTAGAATATAGTTTTAAAGTTTGTTGGATATGCTTCTGATTCGCATCACTAATGTGGTCTGGATCAGTGGAGAAACGTCATGGGGGCAAGTGAAAAACACGTATTTGGAAATCATCGTTTAATAAGGCAATGCAGTGTAGCCAAGGAAGAAAAAGGAACTAAGGAATCCTCAATACACATTGGTAGCACCCCTCAATTTAATCTCGAAGATTGTCCACCGTACGTTACCAGCATTTTGGAATGCGGAGAATGGCATTGTCTGCATGTGGATCATTAAAGTGTTGAACCTCTCGCTTAACGCAGTCAAAATTTCATCTTCATGTTCGCAGCTGCACTTTGAGTTTTGGAATTAAATCAAAGTCGCATGGAATCAGGTCTGGATGAATATATATGAATATGAAATATGTTCCAATACTTCCAATCCCGTCAACGTAACAAAGCCTATACAGGAGATATGATGTGACATGTGACGTTATCGTGAAGAATGATGGCGTTGGAAAGCAGTTCCCAAACTCTGGCAATTACGGTGGACAGTGTTAGAGATTACTTTGAGGGATATTAGCAATACTTATTGAGAATCCCTGTGTTCCTTTTTCTTCTTTGGCTTCACGGCATTGCCTTCTTAAACATTGATTTCTGAAATATGTATTTTTCACTTGTATTTTTCACGTTTCTACACTGATCCAGACCATATCTGTGGTGCCAATCAGAAGAACATTAAACAGGCTTTCAAACGTTTATTCTAGAATTATAGTGTTACCGCTTGTTTGGCAGATAAAAAAATAGCGCCATGACTTATAAATCGACCCTCACACATATCGTATTTTCACATTTTACAATTACATATTTTTAATAACAATTATATTCTGAATAATCAAAATATCCAATCCCATTTGTTACACAGATTTCAATTAAATATTTTACAGAGTAATTAAGAATATATTTAGATATTCTTAATAATAATCTTTCAATATCTCAATTACTGAAACCTGCCAGTATTTTTTAAAATTTTCTTGAATAAATGAACTGAATATTCATTAATCTGAATTCCTTTGTTTCTATTCATGCAGGTAAAACTGTCGATTACTATAATATTTCCTTCATTCTGTATCGTTCTTTCTCATCTTTTATTTTATACACAATGTTTACGAATGGTTCCGAGTAATAGTTGTTAATAATGTAGTGTTCTGTCCATTCTGAGAAACTTTTTTTATTATTTTTGTAAGCTCTAATATGCTCTTTACTACGTTTGATTAATGCCCTTCCCCTATTTCCAAAATATACTTCCCCACAATCCCTGCACTTAAATTTATATACAACCCCAGTGACCTACAAATTTACATCATTTTTCTGATCTTTTCTACTATATTTCGTGAAATTAACTTTTCACCATTTATTTCTGATTATTGTAATATCATTTTTTCTAAACATTTCATTGATATATTTGTCTACTTTGTTTTGTTGAATCTTTAATATATTCTTATAATTCCTATCATTTTTTACAACATTTTTTACTGTATTTTGCTTTTTGTTCTTGAAAAATTTATACATTTATTTATAAATCCTTCCGCTTATTCATTTGTAGTTAATGTGTTTTTCATCATTTTTTTTTCTTTCTAAAGTTTCTCATCACTTGTCTACTTTGTTATTCTGTCTAGATAGTTTTTGATAACTGCTCTTTTGACTATATATATTGTGTTGAAATTTAAAATATTATTTTTTTTTTATATTTTTTTTCATAGTATTTATATTTAATACTAGATTCGATATTACTCAGTGAAATGTCTAAATACGGTAATTTTCCTTCCTTTTCTATTGTAAAGTCGAAAGTATTAATGTAATTTCTTTTCCATGCCATATTATAAGTACATCATCAGCGTATCTACAGTATTGGAAGTCATTCTTATTCCGTTGTAATATCTGATCATTTTCTAATTTGCCTATATACAAATTACAGAAGACCAGAAACTGGACTATCCAAAGGGAATCCTTTCTTTTCAAATATCTTATCTTTTAATATAAAATTATGAGTTTTATTCAAAACTAATTTCAGCAATTCGAAGAATTGTTAGTTAAATTTCAGTTAAAATTTTATACTTTTGCAATATAAACATATTCTTTTTGCTATTCTATGATAAGCAAAGTTTCTTTTACCGGTATTGAGGTAAGCATTGCTTTTATGTCCAGATGAATACAGATGAATTTTGTTATTCTTAGCACTGTATTTATTATCAATAATATCAATTAGGCTTCTCTTATCTTTAACTACGACATTTTCATTGAATAATGGCAATTCTTTTGATATGTCATTGAGGACTCTTGCATAATTTTGTTCAAATGCATCGAAAGAGTCAATTTCTGGTCGTAGAGGTATTTTTTTCTTTGTTACTTTAGGTCTTGGTACCCATTCCAGATGTTATCATTTTATATTTCTTGAAGTCGATAGTTCCTCCACTTTTTAAAATAAAATAAGAACGTTGTTTAGACGAAATAAATAATATTTAGAAGAGTATTATATTGAAGTAATCGTTAAAGTTTCAATCAGACCATTCCCAAGCAGAATAGAGAGAATCAAAATAATTACTGGTTAGAGAGCACAAGAACAAATAGTAATTCTGTAACAACTAACAGATCTACAATACGTTTCCCATAGCAACTTTATCTCTCATTCTGAGCCTATCGTCAAGGGTAAACTTGGCTGATGAAACCTAAAATAAGGTTAAAACAGCTGTAACAGATTCCCGAGATGGGCACTTAGGATTAGAGAACCTATTTTTATTTCGTTTGAGCATTTTTTTTTTGAGATATTGCTTATAATAAATATAATTTTTTTTATTTGTTTTTTGCTAATCTGCTCTCATAATGTTTTCTTATCAGTGCGAGGCTTCGCTTTATTTCTCCATTGCTTAAACTACAAATTTTATATAAACTGGAATTATTTAGAATTATTGAATGTTTGATGGTGATTAATTAAATTCTTTCATACATATGATTTCAAACTCTGAATTGCTTGAAATGTGTAGTGTTTATTATTACTTTACAATAGCAAAAACAAAGCCTTCAACCTCTTTAGATTTTTCCACAATTTAACATATCCTAACCTAAAAACGAAAACATGTACTGCAAAATCCGGAGTTTGCCAAATACTGGCACTAAAGTTGCTGATCATTTTTTGTTGCATATTATTTCTGAGCAAAATGGTTAACCCTCAAACGCACGGCATGGTGCACTGAGTGCGCCATGCAACAATAAAGTAACAAAAAAAATCACTTAGCAACAGACGAGGGGGCTGGCCCGCCACCTACCCTCCTATCCTAGCATAGTGATCGTGATTCTGATTCAGAATGTGATTATGGGCCTGATATGGGGGAAGAAGTTACTTCGGAAGAACAAAATGCTATAGAGCAAGGTAAGAGTGAATTTTTCATTAAAAATATCTATAAAAGGAAAACTGTTAAAAATATTTTTTTAAATGTTTTACTACTTTGTTATGTATCTTTTAGATCTTTATTACACCTATAGAAAAAGTTTTGAATATTATTTACGCAGTTTCATGCAAGATATCTGTTTAGATAACAAAAACGCATTTTTCAGTTTTAAAAAAATTTCAAGTGATTTTGTAATAAATTTGTTTATGGATGCATGCCTATTTAATTATTACTGAATCCAAACAATAACATTTAGAAGCTAAAAGTTTGACGAATAACAGTTTATTTAACATTGATTGCTACAAAAACGAGGTGGCGCACTCGGTGCACCACCCGTGTAAAATTGTTCCGCCACATAAGCCGTGTAAGTGAGGGTTAAGGCACACTAATGAAAATTCCTAATAGGTTTCTATCAATAGTAATTGGTTCCTATGTAGCCAAGATTATAAAGAATCATTTTTGCTAATCTGCTATCATAAGCACTCTTTCTATTTTCGTGATATAGTTAGTCTTAAAAAATCGACCAATAATAATATAAAATGTAACTTAGATTACAAATATTTTTATGCCTTGCGTGTTTCACATATATGTGGCATTCTTTATGCGTCAGATAAATACTAATTGTAATACTTTTATCTAAATAAGATGACATAAATTTCTTTCACCAATTCCTTTGATTTTTTTTTTTTTTTTTTTGCCAAAATTAAACTGTTTACAGAATTACAGAGGCGTAACGCAATTTCTAAATGCCTATGATTATATTTTGTTTTTTTATGTTATTATTAGTTTTATTTTTTTGTCTCTAAATTTCAGCTTGCAAAGTATCTTTATTAACTCATGACGAAGCTAAAGATTGTAAATGTCGTCAACCCTGCCAGTAGGTGAAATTTAATCATTCATGTAAAGTCAGTTACTTCTTTCTGTTTATAGAAGTTAATTTCGAATCAGTGATTAAGCTTTCACGAATAGCTTTTAAACCTTACATTTTAATGAATACTTGAAAATTAACTTTAACAAAATGCCCGTATTAGAAAAAAATAACATTAGAAAAAAGTTTAAGATACTCACTATCAAAGAAAAATTTATTTACAAAACAATTTTAAAAATATTTTTTATGTCAACCAGGCCAAAAATAATTATAATGAGGGAAAAACAACTAGACAAAATTGGTTAAGAATTTTTCAAATTGAAAAATTAAATAATAAATTTGGTCAACGATTAGAAAATAAAATAAAGTACAATTTATTTTGTCAATTAAATTGAAAAAATTATAATTTGGAAAAAAATTAAAAATATGAAAAGTATTAAAAAATCAATTAATATCTGACGTAATTGATGAGAAAATAATTTTTTAATTTTTATATTTTTTTTTAACATATTAATCAATTCAGCACCTACATCATAGGTATGCTTCCTATAAGCATACCTAATAGGACTGGCAAACATTAGAAAAAAAAAAAAAAATCTTTTTTGAATTTTTATAAAAACAAGGAAAGGGGAACTAGGAAGCAGAATTCTTAACTTCCTTGATATCAAATATATTTTTCAATAACTTTCTTTTAAATTTCTAATTTAATTAATTTATTACATTTATTTAGGTTTTAATTTATTACAAATTCATGATAAGCATTTTAATGAAAAATTGGTTTCTTGTCCGGGGTAAAGGTGGGTGAGCATTGGGCTGACCATTCAATCACAATTAACCCGAATGTTTAGTCGAACCTACAAAATCGAAACGTCACGTCGCGTCGTATGGAAAATATCTACCTATAAAAGATATTTAGGTTTTCTAATATAAAATGTTTAAATAAAATTAGTGTCTTGATTTGCTCAATAATTTTTCATTATACAAAACCATGATACAAATTAATGTAAATCAATAACAAAAAACAAAAAAACAAGCATTTAAAGAGGTTAGTTCTAGAAATTATTTTTTTGTTTTACTTATCCGTAAAAAACTTTGAAATGGTTGAACTTAAAATTTTCCTGTTTTTATTATCCATAATGAATATATGTTTTAATTCAAGTTTTTATTATTATTCTGGTCATCGTGTGACAAGAGTTTGCCTCATCATGCCTTCTCTTTAAACAAAACGAAAAAACAAAAACAAAAAACTAACCAACACAAGCTTTTAAATGTTTTTGTCAAGTTAGAAAAGATGGCTCATCATATTTCTATAGTGGTTGCTCATAATTGAGTATCGTAAACTAAAAATATTTGCCGTGTATTTTATGAGATAAAAATCTACAGTAAAAATCTACATAAATTCAAGTAGAGAAAGAAAATTCAATTTCTATTTTAATGAAAACCTGACTCTGAAACTAACACTAACGAAAATTTTGAAATGACACAGATTGTGAATATATCTATTTTACTTCAAATTTTTTAGTGAAGAAATTTTTACTTATCATCAAGAAACCGACAGAGACTGGCTTCGCTTTCATCATAATAAGGTAAAAAAATTATTTTTCTTTCTTTTCTTTAAAATGGTTCATAATTGAAGAAAATGTTTCAGATATATTTCATGTTAGAGAATGGAGTTTCAGTCTTTCACATCTTCTTCAATCGAGATAGAATTGGGTTAAAGTATTAAGTTAAATACATCTTAGGGAATGTGGTGAAACCTCATATAGTAATGGTAACCGTTGTTTTGAATTTGGTAATCAAATGTAAACATGTACGACAAGTAATTCCCAAATATATGGAAATCACCCTACAAAGAAAATATTCTCTTTATAGTAAATAAGTGTATTTTGAGTATTTCCAAATAAAAATTGATTGTAAAGACAAAGGAAGTCTCTTTAAATGTGTATTTGACAACTCATGAAGCTTAAATTTATCAATTTTATGATTTTTTTTGGCATTCCTGCTAGTCATGTATGTTATTAATTTTCAAAGGTAGTCCTCAGGCAAAATGAAAAACGAAAAAGAATATCATGACATTACATCTCCTCATGGCGCTGTCTATACTCTATAGATTACGGCAATGTTCTTGCTTTTTCATAATTAATATATTGTGATTTTTAAAAAAATTGTTGCGAATTAGTCATGACATTCAGTATGACCCTTGTATTTTAAATCATTAGCCCCTCCAAATGTGTAATAAAATAGGTAACTACATATTACCTGATATCGTTTGGAAAAAAATAAAACATTTTCCTTTTAATTGACACTACGTTAGGTTAATTGAGGTGTCCTTTCCAGGATGTTTTATTTGGAAACATGGCGGAAAAGAAATACTTTCGAATTCGAAATGATCAGCGATATCATAAATAATGATAACTATCAGTTATGTTTTTTTAAAAAAAGAGCACAGAAAATAAATGAAAACTAAACACCAGAAATCGATTATAAAAAATGGGTCCCGGTAGTACATAAGTACCTGAAATTCTTTCGTGATTCCATCTTTACTTAAAGAAAAATTATTTTCTTTTCTGTTTCAGATAAAGCTGCAAGTGTACTTTTCAGCTTGGAATTACGATCCAGAATTTATCGCTCAGAGGTTAGTCCTTTTTAAAGGTTTGCAATTTAACGTTTTATTATATAATATTCAATTTGATGAAAGTGTTAACATATACGTCAAAGGATATGTTAATGAAAACAATCAGAACATTTTACCATGCAATCATTTCTTAATTGAAAATCAAGCAATTATTTTCCATTTTTTTATAATCTTTTTTATTTTTTTATATTTTTCTAATAGTAAATCTATGTTTTCTTTTTCTTTCTAATTTTCTACTTAGGTTTAAATACAATGTTTCTGTATTTTTCTTATACTTCGATGGCATCATGCTGGAAAGTAGATTAGAAAAACCACAAGTAGAGGTATTATTTTTATGTTGCTGATATTCATTACTGTAGGATTCTTTCAGTTTCATTCAGAAATAATAAATACATTCCTAAGAGAAAAATAAATCCTAGAAAACATATTTAATACAAAAACAAAATAAAAATTTCAACAAAATATATTGACTATTAGAAATATAAGCTGAATACCAATATAACATTTGTAGAATAGTGTAAGTATTTAGAATGTTAGAGTTAGAGTTAAAGCAAGATTATAAGGAGAAGCACTACTTAACGATGAAAAGAAATATATGAGTTATGCTAGTGATAGATATCGTACTGAAATTCTTATCAAGAAGTCTATTTCAAGAAATTAAAAGATTTTCAAATTAGAGATCTAGGCATACAATATAAAAAAAATCGTAGTTTTCAGATAAATAATAACAACTTGAATTTTAAAAGAAAGATGCTGAAATCGAAGACTTATTTCAAAAGAAGTTCAGTCAGTTGAGAGGTTTTCGAGAAATAATAATAATGATAATTAATCTAAAGCTTTAAAAGCGTTTTCACGATTGTACAATGCACCAGGACGCCCACTTGTCGTGGCGCTTTTCAAGCTAC
>JAFIDM010012231.1:18155696-18167946 GCA_023159025.1 Thereuonema tuberculata
TTTACTGTTATTGTTACTGTAAAGATATTTATATTCAAATATAGATTTCGGAAATATCAAAAACAAAAATCTTTAAAATAATTAGACGTATTTATTGCTTAGTTTCTTTTGTAATTTACTGTGAATCAATTTTTATGTGCAAATACTTTTCAATAACCATACTTACAAAGACTATTCTGGTTATTGTACTGATATATTACAACAGTTGAAGTTAATTTTAAGAATTCTTCCAAATTTAAAATAAGTGCTCTATAAAAATATCCGGACAGTTTTTTAACTTCACTAACGAGTAGTTCAAATTTATCTTTGAAAATTATTACAAGTACCGATCAAATTTCTAATAAATATTAGAGTAACATTGTAATATAGAAAACAATATACAGTAGTTGATAATTATAATTTCATATTACACAATTCACTATATTTTTGCAATTTTTTTATAATTTTTGTTGTTATTTCGCTATCTGAAGAATAATGAGAAGTACTCCTATGTGTATCGATACCTTGTTAATGTGAATGAGAAATCAATACATGAGAAGCTCCTAACACTACCCATTGGAAGCAGCGCCAACAAACGACAATTAATGGAAGTTATTACTACAAAAAGTTCATTTACATTTTTTTTTTTTTTTAATTTTTAACTTTTTTATAATTTCAAGAGAAATGTTAGGATAAGGATTTTTTTTCGAGGACAATTTTTCTTAAAAAAGTTTCTCAACATCTTTAATATTGTACAATAACTAGTCGGCTACCCGTCGCTTCGCTCCGGAAGCCTCGCGTAAGTAACGGAAAACAATTTGTTATTTATTAAAAAAACACACACACACAAATTACATCAAGTAAAATAAAACTAAAATTTTTTTAAAGTTTTTTTTTTATTTTAATTTTTGATGTATATATTCTCTCAATTCACGACTGCTTTTAGAATCAGCGTGTGAATCATATATCTGTGATATATTTTTATTTTTTATAGAGATTAAAATGTAATCCTTGTGGTCTAATGCCTAAGACGTCTAACTTCGGAGCAGAAGGTTGCATGTTGGATTCCAGTAGATAACTTGTAGAAATTATTTCTATTTTTGTAAATTACAATAATTGCACCAGACCGAAAGAGAAATAAAAGATTTTCGTAATATAGATACAATTTTCAGTCTCCTTTGAGCTACAAATAGTGAGCTTTCAGTATTCTACTTAATAGAAATAGTGCTTCTTTCTTTCTTGAGTCTCTTTTTTTTTATTTCCATTGATGCTTTACAGTTGTTTTTGAGTTAGAAATAGTGATTGTTTTTGTGTAACGAATAGCAATTTTTCAGTATTCTACCTAATAGAAATAGTGATTATTTTTTTTTCTGTTCTTTTTTATCCAATTCGAATTGATACTTTTCAGTGGTTTTTGAGTTACAAATAGTGAAAATTATCTATATCTATTAGCTAGGCCATCAGATTGTTCGATATAGATATTTGAAGAAGAGATTTCAGATGGACGTTAGTTGATATAGATGATAAATGAAGATCATAGCTTGTATACGAAATTCTTCGCAACAAATTGATTGTGAGTATTCTTTAGAGTGAAGATAACCAAATTCTGTTGAATTGTGACTCGAAGACCTAAAGTTGTATGTGAGTTAAGACAACGTGTTCCAATTATATGGCAACTTTATTTAGAGTTTGTCCTTGAGCTTTATTGATAAATATCGCATAAGAAGGTGTGATCGGAAATTGTTTCCTTGTGAAAGTGAATGGAAGTAGATTACCGCATGGTTCCGTAGACATCCTATGGATGAAAACAAAATCTCCTTTCTGAGTTCTTTTATAATTTCGGTTTCTATGAGATCATTATCGAATGAAGGGCATTTAAGTTGAGTTCCATTGCAGTATGCAAACTTGGGATTGATGTTTCGCAACAATATTATTGGAGATCCAATCTTCAATGACAAACGATGTTGAGGAATTCCGCTGAGATTCAATGCGTTCAGACATTTGGGCATATAGAGATGTTCGTGTGATGGATTATCAGAAGTGTCAATTTTATTCGCACTTGTATTGTATGCTCTGTAGTCTCTCCTTGTATTCTTAGACTTATCATTCGATTGATGTTATCGACACTCTCGTTCATCTCGTTTACCCAATTCCAATTGATACTTTTCAGTGATTTTTAAGTTACAAATACAGATTTCTCAGTATTCTACCTAATGACGTACTGCGTCTTTCTTTTTTGACTTTCTTTTTAATTACAATTGTTACTTTTCAGTCAAAGTCAGTTCAGTTTTGACAGATAAGTCAAAAAAGCAATATGAGGAGAGTTGTAGTTCCCATGGCCTAATGGGTAAGATGTCTGACTTCGGATCAGAAGGTTGCAGGTTCGATTCCTGTCGCGGATGTTTCATTGAAAAAATTCTTTCTATTTTTCATTCTCACAGAAAACTGCGCCGGACAGACAGAGAAATAAAAGATTTTAGTAATATAGATTATAGAATTGTTAAACACAAAAAAATTTTAAATCACTCCTTTGCACGTTGCTTACTCTGCAATCCTAATTCGATATTTGTTGGTTGTTTATATTCTTTGGTTTTTCGTTAGCATTTGAAAAAGCATTTTTTTTTCCTACTTTTCTGGGAAAAGCTGTTTATAAATTATCAAAATAAATTTCCATAAATTTGGTAAGTATATTATTTTGATTCATCGTAAACCATAGATCCATTTAGTTTGGCCCCCCCATCCCTCAAAAACGAAATCTCTCGCTTCTTGATGGAGTTATTTTAAAGTACAATGCTTATTTATAGTTCAACTTAAAATGGGAGCAAATTAATTGGGGTTTCTAACCCACCCAAACACCTACCTCCAATTCTCGGAAATAATCCCCAGCATATGCATATTCTGTCCATACAATGCGACGAATAACTGAGAGAACAGCTATTGTAATTATTATTCAGGATTAAAATGTAGTTTGTTGGAAGAAAGTTGGAATTTCTTACGGATAATGAAATTTAAAACTTGATAAAAAAAAGTAAATTGAATTACTGAATTTTAGAAAAGATTGTATTATTTTTTTAAGATGAAAAAACGACTACAGGATGATCAAAAAGACTGTATACGTAGGCAAAGGTCAAAGCACTTTTATATAATACCGTATATGCTCCAATGGAGGCCCCGGCGTTTATTTGCAAAACTAGCCTCGGCTCCCGGCGCTTAATAGAGACCGGCTGCTATTAGAGGCCGGCCATTATTAACAAAAACCTTCAGAACGCAATATTTTTACACATAAATACCGGCTAATATTACAAACAGCTCTTTATTTGAATTTCACTTGATACATAAGACTGTTAAAGATAAATGGCAATGTCTTTCTGTACCTTTCGCTGATATTCGTCATCCGAATCCGCAATCACGAGCGGCCGCCTCACCGGAAGTTTCTTTCGCGTATTCCACCGCGCGAATCTTAAAGCCAATGTCAAATGACCGTTTCGGCGGCATTTTGTAAGGCAATGTACCGTAAGGCATTGTACGCACGACTATAAAGATACGAACTCTTACACTAGTACCGGTAGGCAAATATCAAAGGCTACTGTTAGAGACCGGCTACTATTTGGCCGTGTCCCCTCTGCAGTCCGGCGCTTATTAGAGACCGGCGACAATAAGAGCCTCGGCGTTTATTGGAGCATATACTATAGTTGTATATTATTGATAATGACAATAGTAATGTATAATAATATTGAGCAATGGGTCAACTTTAAGATTCGACGGAAGTTGCTTGCATTTACAGGTTTTCTTTAAGGCATATTAAAAAGATGGGACTGACAAAGTTTGAACTAGTGAAGCTCATGTGTTTAAGTGGCCGTGAGACTGGTCATGTCAATAAGTAGAGGACCATTTCAATGCATGTCATTGAGAAAGAGATCCGGTGTCACATAGCGCAGCAGCAAAATTTGTTTGTGTACAAAAGCTAATTGAGGATGATCCGGATCGTCGAATGGAAATGTGCGAGTAAATCTACCAATATCTGGTTACTAATCCCAACTTTTCAAAAGATTGCTTTCTGTTCAATTTTGAATCTACTTTATATGTGAACGAGGTGGTAAATAAAGAAAATATCCGGTACTGGTCGTAAGACTATCCTCACTAAATCTCCCCTACTAAAAGGCTAGTAGCAACCAAGGTGATGATTTAGCGGGCACATGTCTTAGAGCCATTTTATGTTGACAGCAACATAACTGCAAATACATATCTGACTATGTTAGATTACCAGTTAATGTCTATACTAGATATGCTAGGGGAAGGACAATTTTGTATGGTTCCAGCAGGATGGCGTACCACTCTATTATGTTGTAGCAGTGAGGACACAAACTGCAATAGTAATAATAATAATAATAATAATAACAATAATAATAATTTTATATATACATAGACAAATACATATCTATATATATATATATATATATATATATATATATAATGTATACACAGGGTGTGAGAAAATTCGTGTGTGACATTCAAACCATGTGTAGGGGTATGGCTAAGGATCAATATATTCCTAATGAACCCAAGTCCGGAAACGCCCCATTACGGCGGTAGGTGGTCCTAAAGTGAGCCTATCCGGGAGAATAATATTTGCGACACTACACGAAATGTTTTGCAGGCGAGACCACACATTGAACTGGGGGTGCGATTTTTGTTTGTTTCAATTTTATTCGGTGTTATGCAGTATTTGGATAATTATTTGCAATAAAATAAAAACTAATAAGATAGAGAAAAAAACAAAAATCGGAATAACGTTGTAAACTGACGTACGTAGTACAAACATTTACAACCACAGAATAAGAATTAGTGAATTAATTAATTTAATTGCATCTACAGTGGGTGGCCATCACATTAGGATCACACAATAGTTTTGCAAAAGTTTATATTTAAATTTCGCATATTAATCGTTAAATGTGTATATACAGTAAATATATGTCTATGTGTCCAGATGTCGTATGCTGCCACCCAATAGTTTTTCTATAGAACAATAATGAGATGACGAAGTGTATTGTTTTGTATATTTAGTAAAATATGGGTAAAAAACCAAGCAACTTTGAATAGCAACATTTTAACACTCTATTACCTGTTTCTTCCATTTATGTTCGATTTCGAGCCTTTGAAGAAAGATGGAGAATAATTAATTTTTCTTCTTTACTAGACTGATCTTATATACAGGATCAAACCACAGGTTAACAGCGTCCTTCAGAACATACATTTTGTCGATATTAGTTGTGAGTTCAAACATTTCCAAGAAGATAGACTTTAAAAAAACTCCAATTAAATCTATCATATCATTGTCAGTATTTAATTGTAAATCCTTTTTAATTTGCTTTGTATAAATACGTTAATAAGCAGTGTTTTCTTACATAGGTAATTCACAATAACATAACAATATCTTCTTGCTTACATTAATTCTCACTAATGGAACCAATGAGAACATAGCTAACGATCCTAAAGTCATTGATACATGATATATTAAACATGTCATCGCTTGAGGGCACCAACTGTTAGATAAATTTCTACTAAATGCACTTTCTTCAGAATGCGTTTATATTGACTTATTATAGTGTAAAAACATTATATCGTATTCTATTATTTTTTTATTTCTGTATTCTTTATTAACCCTAATTCTCTTAAGTTTTCTTTAAATATCTTCACAATTCCAATTTAAAATTTGCTGGAATTTTACTTATAAACAAAGTAGTTTCTACTAAAGATTTATAATTACATTTTTATAAATAATCTAACATTTATAATTACATTTTTATAAATAATCTTACATATGCCCCTCGACGTTGCAATATCATGTATT
Organism: Thereuonema tuberculata; assembly: GCA_023159025.1. Taxonomy (NCBI): domain Eukaryota; kingdom Metazoa; phylum Arthropoda; class Chilopoda; order Scutigeromorpha; family Scutigeridae; genus Thereuonema; species Thereuonema tuberculata. The sequence continues at coordinate 18,161,527 of JAFIDM010012231.1, forward strand.
GTATCTTGAGTATAGACAAATTCAGTCATTACACTTATTTTATATCAGAACAAAATAAATATCATAAATATTATAACTTCAGCTGTCGAAGATGAATAGTTGGTTTGAATTTCCTATGATTTATAAGGTAGCGAAAGCATTTTGGTGATTTGAGGCATCAATGTCCTTATCTATCGATCTGGTGAAATATTTAGATATCTAAGAGACATTGATCCTCATTATTACGAATCTTTCTTTTAGGTATCTAAAACTGTTATTACAGGATATTCTCCCTAGCATAAATAATTTTGAGATACCTTAATTAGGCGGATACATAAATACTGAATTGATTATCAATCTATCATTAAAGATAAGAAAAACCATTTATTGTATTTTTTCACCCTCCAATCTAACTTAATCTCTCCTTTATTTTATAATACACAGAGAAAAGAATATTAACTTTCAAAATAAAATTGAAATCCAACAAATTTTAATTGTAATTGTGCATTTTTTATTTATTTATTTGTATATTCGGTTATACTTTTAATATTTTCACATAAAAAGTATGGACGAATATATAAATGAAAAAAAAAAGAAAGAAATACAATTGAAGGTTAGCTAAGGAGAGAAATGATGTTTATCTGTCTGATCAAGTTGTCCATTTCTATTAATGATACCATTAAGCTTCTTTTTTTTCTTTGACCCTATTTTCTCCGTAATAATCTATTGCTCTGTGACTCTTTTCACGACAGATGCCTTTTTTTTTTGTTTCAACATCATTACTGTAAAGATATATCAAAATTGGGAAACACTTCATTTTTACGTCATTATAAACTTCGAATTATTGTCACTGTTTTGAAAAACAGATGTAATTTATTACATCGTTACAAAACAATAACATTTTGGGAAAAAAATGCCACTTTTTGCAGGATTCCAGCAGTCCAATAGAATTAAAAAAAAAATTCTCATCACAAAAGTACTTTATTTCAATATTTTATACATTACTGAGTTTTTTACCAAATAATAAAAAAAAAAAAATATTTTATCTTACAATTACCTAAAAGTTACTATTAAATTTAATCAATAAGAAATTAACTGAAAAATTGAATTTTTAAAATTAATTTTAAAATCTTGGTTAAGATCTTCATATTACGGTTAAATTTAAAATATCGCTAATTATAGCTATTATCTAAATTTTCCAAATTCTATTTAACAAAAGAAATAATTTATAATGTTGTTATTTTTTTGAATTCCCAAGATACTTTTTCAGGCGGCCATCAACATTTTTCTTTCTAGGATGTTATCCTTATTTTTATCTGAAATTATAAATTATATTTATTTTTCGTTTGTTGGAAAATGATACAGTTCGATATTACTGTTTCAGTCGTGTCTGGTATCATAAATTTCATAAGTATCTAAAATACTTTTTTTCTTAAACTTAAATAAAATTACCGTTTCAATGTTATGAATTTTTTAGAAACTACTGTTATTCCTTATTCAAACAGATTGATTTAAGCAAATAACACTTAATTTCAAAATAATTAAAGTTTATTTCAAAATAATTAAATATATTCCAAAATAATTAAAAGTTGAAAGCAATTAACAGTTAGTCTATAAAAATTATATAAACTCTTGTATAAAAGATATAAAAGAGCTTTCAAAATGATGATAAGGATTTTCATTTATCCATGTTTTCTTCTATTATAAAAATTATTCAAAAAAATAAACAAGGGATAAAAATAAAAGTAGAGAAACTATTCTATTATATAAAAGCGTTATTTTGTCTGTCATTGTCATAAGACTTTACGTTTTTCCAATTTTGTGACCAAACTATAAGAGATAGATTGGTCATGTAAATGAATAAAATGTAGAGCTTTTTAAGACAAACAAAATGCTACAAAAATCTTTCAAAAAAAGTTTTTGGTTTCCAAGATGGCGCCTTTTAAAGGGTCAAATTTTGACTTTTTCTCAATTTAAACGAAAAGTATAAAAGTTGGAAGAGAACATTATATTGAGAAAATGTTGGTATTTGAAAGTTCTATCGAACGGTATATCAGTCATTAACAAACGTTTCTGCGATTGGAAGACACATGCAAAAATGAAGTCCTTTTGCGGCAATACCCCGTGTGAGTGCCAACGCGCAATACAACTGAGTTAAGCGGAGAAGTCCCCAACGAGCTGGGAAGTCGTGCTTTATCCGATCTCCCTATTAATTTGCTAAATAAATAAAGGTTTTTGTTTTTTTTTTAATGCTATACATGCAAGGGTTCCGGAGCGAAGCGACGGTATAAAAAATAATGCTTAAAAGTCAAAACTCAAGTGAAATTGAAACAAATTATGTCAAATATAAGCTTTATTGCCTAAGACAGCATGAAGAATCACTTATGATTAAAATATATATGTATAATAAATCTAAATAACGAAAATGAATCATATTACTTTTCTATTTCTTATGTATGGAATGGTAGATGATTTATAAGACTTAATCAGGAAACTTTGATTCACTGTCAAATGACTTTTATGGATCTTTTAAATCTTTAGAAACGAAATTTAAAACATTGCTCAATTACAAAGAGAAGGTAGAAATTATTTTTACGAAATGTTTTGGTGGTTTTTATAATAAATAAAAGGCCGCGCGGTTGGCGTTGTCGCTAGGACACTGGCCGCTCACCTCTGAGTACCGGGTTCGGTTCTCATGTGGGTTTCGTGATGGTGGACGATCCGCGCTGGGCAGGTTTTCTCGGGATTCTTCGGTTTTCCCTGCGAGTTCCCACAATAGTTTCTCAGTCTTTCTCTCAAGCTGTCCTCCTTTCCGTCGGTTGGCACAATAAATCATTCAGGTCACAGTGCTTGGCTTTCCTGCCACCCACATTCATTCCATATAATAATAATAATTATAATAATAATAATAATAATAATAATAATAATAATAATGCATAAATAAAATATTAAGCAACAATATTTGGTACTAAAAGAACCCCTTTTTCTCTCTTTTTTCATACAGATTATGTTCTTTCCAAATAAGTCTAACGGAAATTTGACTCTAAATGTGATTATAGTCCTGAACTACATCAGAAAACGTCGTAAACTAAATGGATCTGTATTTAATATCAATATGGAAATATTCCCGTTACTCGGTATTATGTTCCTGGACAATTAATTACGCTTGATCAATACAGGAATCATATTTTAAAAGCAGTTAACGGATCCTCGGTATAAATACCACCCCTCCTGTCTATAATTGTTTCAATAATTTATTTTTTTAATAGTGCCTATTGCCTATTTCCTTATCTCTGATAAGAGTTGTTAATTGATTCTTTTTTTAAAACAATTTTTACATGCACTGATATTTACAATAATTGTTAAAAAGTCGCCGTCGCACAAGTCAAATATAAAGTTAAAATCATGAATTAAATTTTTTTTTTACGTGTCGTGAATTTAATTTGAAAGAGCCAGCTGATTCGACACTTAGTCACAATAAAAAACTTTTAAGCTTTTAAAGTTTTTTATTGTGACTAAGTGTCGAATCAGCTGGCTCTTTCAAAATAAAGTTAAAATGTTTAAAAAATTAAAACATTTAAAATTAACGACTAGTTTCGGCTTCTAATAAAGCAGATGAAGGCTTCGCTTTAGAAGCCGAAACTAGTCGTTAATTTTAAATGTTTTAATTTTTTAAACTTTTTAACTTTATATTTGACTTGTGCGACGGCGACTTTTTAACAGTGATTTTTTTTTTCATATCAGAAAAGATTATATCATTAAAATCATGTATTGAAAGATTATATTTTCAATATCAAAATTATATTTACAGTGATTGTAGCTCCAACAATTTAGAAAAGAAAGAAACTGTTTATCTGAATGAAAATATTTTGGCATTTTTCTTTACTTCGCTTAAATACAGCTATTTTCTATTCTGTAGTATAATTAAAACAATAATCTTAATTAAAACAGTGTTTACGAGACATTTTCGCATAAAATCAAAATTATGGAGATGATTTTGATCCCAATATATTGTTAATCAACTAATGTTTGTTTATTTCTTCAATAAAATGAAAAAAAAAAATGTTTTCAGTTTTATTCTTAAAATTTGTAGGTTTGGCTTTTTTCGTTTTATTGAAAACTTTGAAAGCATTAAAAAATATTTAATTTTATTTGAATATATTTTGTTTATCTTCTATATTTTGAAAGTCGATTTCCATTTTTATATTTTACTGACCGGTAATATATAAACATATATATCCGGCTTCGCTCCGGAAACCTTGTGTATTTATAACTTTTTATAAAGTATTTAAAAAAACGCTTTTATTTATTTAGCAAATTAATATCGAGATTTAGCGAAGGAGTTATCGAATGGAAGAACGACTTCCCAGCCCTTTTGGCCTTCTCCACACCTCTATCACTTGAAACCTTCCCCAATTGGTAAAAACATCACGTGATGATTACCAATTAATGTTATTATATATTATAAAAGCGTTATTTTGTCTGTCATAAGCCTTTACGTTTTTCCAATTTTGTGACCAAACTATAAGAGATAGATTGGTTATGTAAATGAATAAAATGAAGATCTTTTTAAGACAAACAAAATGCTACAAAAATCTTTTGAAAAAAGTTTTTGGTTTCCAAGATGGCGCCTTCTAAAGGGTCAAATTTTGACTTTTTCTCAATTTAAACGAAAAGTATAAAAGATAGAAGATAACAGTAAATTGAGAAAATGTTGGTATTTGAAAGTTCTATCGAACGATGTATCACTTATTCACAAACGCTTCAGCGTTTGCAAGATACATGCAAAAATGTTAATTTTTGGTGTGTGACGCCGACCCGCAATACATCCGAGTTATTCGGAGAAGCCACAACAGGCTGGGAAGTTATATATTCTCCGACGATCGCAACATTAATTTGCTAAATAAATAAAGTTTGTTTTTTCAATGCTATATATGCAAGGGTTCCGGAGCGAAGCGACGATACCCGGCTATTATTATTATATATTATAAAAACGTTATTCTGTCTGTCATTCTATAAGCAAAATGTTAAATTACAAATTACTAAAACGTTACTAAAATAAAGAATCTATTCATAAGAAATGAAAATATTTATTAAACAACTGTCCAACTATACTGATTGGCGACGTAAATATAGATATTTTCAAAATGAATAAAAACAATGCAGTACAGAAATGCGTAAAACTTATGTGCAATAATGGTTTCAAAAATCATCTTTACGGAACAACAAGCAACAACTGTACAATTCATGGAAATACGAAAACAAATATAGATCATATTTTCATAAATAAACATGATATCAAAACACCAGGAATAATATGTAAAGAACGAATCGGATAAGAGTTGAAAATGACAAAATAACAGATCCAAATATAATATAAAGAACTAATCAATGATGTTAAGAAAACAAAATTCATGAAAATGTACTTATATAAAAAGAAAAGTCCTGACTCACTCACTGACTGACTCATCAACGCCCACCCCAAACCCTTGGACCTAGAGAGCTGAAATTTTGCACAGAGGTTTCCTTTATGATGTAGACAATGAATGAATAAGGCCGGATTTTTCGAAATTCTTAGGGGATAGGGAATAATCTTGCAAACTGACGATGAAGTGAACGGCGGCAACTCCAGGTGTGTGGCGCCAACCCGCAATACACCTGAGTTAAGTGGAGAAGGCCACAAGGGGCTGGGAAGTCGTATATTCTCCAATTCTCAATATTAATTTGCAAAATAAATAAAGTTTTTTTTTTTTTTAATATTATAGATGCAAGGGTTCCGGAGCGAAGCGACGGTACCCGGCTAGTATGCTACATAAAAGTTTAAATTATAAAAAAAATATCGAACATATTAATCTTCCGTATCGTATATGTATCACCATATATATCGCCTAATAGAATTATCAGATAACTTGTGAGTTCTTTGCGCCTGCACGCACACGATTTAAAACTGCCGTGACGCCATCTATCGGCAGCTTTGGGAAGCTTTCATTCATCCCACAACGATTCGTTGTAATTGAATAACATACAAACTTACAGATTTTCACTTTTACGTATTAGTTCGGATTTCATAAATCAAACATTAAGAATCACAGGAAAAATTATCTTAATATATAACATGAAATAAAATAACGAAAACTAATTTATTTTGCAATAAAACATTTGTCCAATTTTTATCCGATGAATCTATAAAATAATAACAATATTTCAGAATTTTTATTGATAATATTCCTTCAGAATGGACAATTGGAAGAAAAGTAAATATATGAATTTAGATGAATTCTGAAAATGTTTTCATGTTTACAATTGATCTCTTAGAGGAAGAAAATGGATGAAAACGAATGAAACAGAGAGAGAGATTTAAGAAAAAAATAAAAATAAATTAATAAAATAGCTAATCAGTTTTAATTTACTTTCTTAATCACTGATGAAACTGATGTATCC
>JAFIDM010012231.1:18168346-18182073 GCA_023159025.1 Thereuonema tuberculata
ATAAATACCGATGTTACCTGTAAATAAACGAACAGAGTCAAACAGATGCAGATCCAACAAGTCTAAGCCTCCTTTACTTAACCACGAACCAGACACCACGAAACACACCACAATATTTACTATTATTATTATTATTATTATTATTATTATATAACTACAGTTCCAATTAGTAATATATTATCTTCACCAAAGATGAATTAGTAATATGAAAAACGATGTAAATAATACGAAAATGCATGGTGTCCAGTTAAAAAATTTTGTACTAACAAATAGTTTGACTAAATTAAATATTTAGATATAAAAAAAAAATAATTGAGGAAATACAATAAGATACTTGAGGAAATCTGAATAAAGAAAATTCAAAATTTTGAAATCGGTCACTAAAACCATACGCACTTTACTTGATATTCGGCACCGTTTAACAAAAGACAAATCGAACAAGAACAAACCTTGGCGTCTATTTATTAATCAAAATAATAATTAAAAAAATCCTAATTTGGCGATGCAAGTATTGCTTTTTTTTTACTGAAGATCTCATTAATTTATACCAGTTCTTGACTTCTCTGTTCATTGAAGCAACTTATTCTATTTGAAAAGATGCAAAACATCAGTGTATAACAAGACGTTCGAAAGAAATCACAGCCCACTTTCTTTAAAATATCATTTCTTTAAGTTGCTTTTATTTTATTATTTATTTTATATTTTTTGGAAGTCTGAAAACGACAACTCGAAAAGCTTTCAATAATATTCTACATTAAATTCTATTGTTTACTGAATGCATACAGTACAAATTTACAGTACAATAAAATGATATTAATTAGATACTGAATATCTCAGAATTTTTTAAAAATGAATTAATACAGTGATTCGAAAGTAGGTTTATCCCTCCCCCCTCCCCCAAATCGTAAAAATGTCCCGACGTCTCTGTAAGAAAATATTATAATTAATTATTTTTCTTGGTTGTTTGTACTAGTAACTGTAGCAACTACATGTCGACCTGTCATAATTCACCAGAGTAAACTAAAATTAAAATAAACTAAGAACTTATAACTTAAATCTATTTACACTCGTTCTCGTATGAGTTCTATTTACAAGTTGTTATATTCATAAAAATATACAAAACTAGACATAATGTTTCCTCAGTGTAATGTTGTCAAATCAGTCTAATATCCATTACACATTTTTAATAAAATCAACATATTTGATTCAACTCGCGCTCACCGCCCGGCAGATTAGGTCATTGACCTTGGTCGCGGTGCTACACCACTGCACCACATCGTACAGGGTGAATCACTCCACAGACGTAATGTGTTTTATTTTGTTTATTTTTATTTGTTTTTAATTAAAATTTGTAATTTTGTGGAATTGCACGGTTAGTGAGTTAGTATTAAAACAAATATTTTTTTAACAATCTTTTCAAAATAATATTTTAAAATTGTTCAAAATCTTTTGACTAAATTCAAAATTTAGAACACAAATTTCAAAACTATCATAATTTTTACTTTTTCTGACAGACATTACACGATGAGTGTTGGAAGAAAACGGCTTAGTGGAGCAGCCTATAAAAAAATTGCCAAAGAAAAAGCAGAAAAACAACGTGAGATTGAAAAAAATACCCCGAAAATATATAGTTTCTTCAAAAAACCTGAATCGTTAGATACACCTCACGATGAAAATTCCAATGGCAGTTTAGTTCCGGACTTGTCCGAAGAATCTAAAGCAATCGGATGTATAGACAATATAGAAACGGATTTAGCTCATTCCCAAAATTTATTGGCTCTGCCTCTTCAAGTAGCAGAATGCACACTCAACCATAAAGTCGACGTACAACATGACATAGATGCGGCATCTTTTTCTTCGTGCGATAAAGCCTCAACTGAAGTTACATTTAAAATCATTGATGATCCAGCATTGTGGGAAGTAAACAATACTACTCGCGAATACGTTATCAAGAATGGTATAAAGCACCACATAAATAAACTCGATTTCAGCAAATCAAAACGTCTCTTTGGAGGACAGTACCGTTTTCTTTCCCAGTCATGTTTTAAGACTACACTAGTCAATGGCCAAGAGGTGAAAAGATCTTATTTAATGTACTCCGAAAGCACAGGAAAATTGTTCTGTGTGCTTTGTAAGTTGTTCGGACAAGGAAAAGGAAAAGTTGCTAGGAAAAGGAGGGTTCGACAATTGGAAGCACTGTGAACTTATCGGGAAACACGAAATCTCTGCTGAACACAAATCATGTGTACTTACTATGAAGACTAGGTCAAGTCCTTATGGAAAAGTCGATGCACAGCTTTTCAATCAAATAGAGGAGGAAACTAAGTATTGGCGCAGCGTTTTGAAGAGAGTTGTTGCAACGACTCAGGCATTAACAGCTGCTGGGTTGCCACTGAGAGGTCACAAAGAATTTTTTGGGTCAGAAACAAATAGTGGGAACTTCATAATGTGCCTTGAGCTTATTGCAAAGTTTGATCCTTTCTTAGCAGAACATATTAGTAAATACGGTAATCCAGGGAAAGGATTTACATCCTATCTTTCTTCGACCACGTACGAACAGTTTGTCAAGCTCATGGCAGAAAAGGTTACAAATGAAATAGTCATGCAAATAAAAGCTGCAAAGTACTTCTCCATCATTGTTGATTCCAGTCCTGACATTACTCACATTGATGAGCTGGCAGTAATCATTAGGTATGTTCAGGAAAACGGTACTCCTGTAGAAAGGTTTTTGTGTTTTCTTCCATCTGTAGCCACAAATCACAGGAACTTTTCGACGCAGTGATCAAAACGTTGGAAAAATATGATATAGACGTAAAGAACTGTAGAGGTCAATCCTACGATAACGCCTCTAATATCTCTGGGGCGTACAGTGGCGTACAAGCTAGGATCCGAGAAGTCAGTCCTAAGGCCGTGTACACACCTTGCGCTGCCCACACACTTAATTTGGTCGGAGAGCACGCAACCAGCTGTTGTCAAGAAAGCAACAATTTCTTCACGCTTCTTCAAAACCTCTATGTTTTCTTCACAAGTTCCACCAAAAGATGGGAGGTACTTTCAAAGTTGTTTTGTTGAACACAACTTGAGTTTAAAGAGTTTATCTAAAACTCGCTGGTCAGCTCGAGATGATGCGTGCCGAAGCCTAAACAAAGATTGGTGTCAAATAGCGGAAGCTCTTACTTTGATCCAAAATGATGTAACACTGAAAACTATCATAAGGAACGAAGCATCTGGATACCTTAAACAACTTCAGAGGTTGGAAACGGCCATACTTTCAATTGTGTGGGGGTAAATTATTGGAGAGGCTGAATCTTTCAAGCAAGTCACTTCAATCAACCGAAATGAATCTTTCAACTGTTGCTAAGATTTACGGCTCCCTCTATGAATATGCATCATGCATACGAACAGAATTTGAAACTTATGAAAAGGAAGCCAAAGTAAAATCAAAAATTAATGTATATGAAGATTCTACTAAGAGAAAAAAGATAAGAAAGCTTCAATCTGATGAAACACGGGAACAACATGAAACAGATCTGAGCGGCCAAAACAACTTCAAAATAAACACTTTTTTTGTGATTATTGATAGGTTTCTGACTGAATTATCTCATCGCAAAAAGGTATATGATGATCTCAGCTCATTATTCGATATTTTCATTTGTGGGATTGATTGGGACCGAAAAACTATTTGTGAAAATGTGAAGAAACTATGTGAAAAATACAACGGTGATTTACCGGAGGAAGAAACTTTGGAAAATGAATGTGTTCATTTTTTTTGTTTTTTGAAAAGTGTGGACGAAGAGCCTCCCAAAACATTCTTTGGCATTAGTGAGCTGATTTATGAGAGTGGGCTGAAAGAATTGTATCCATATGTCGAAATCATCTTGAGGATCTTCTTGACGATGCCGGTCTCAAATTGCTCAGCTGAGAGGTCGTTTTCCGCGATGAAAAGATTGAAAAACTATCTAAGGTCCACAGAATGCAGCGATCGACTCAACTGGCTGGCAATTTTGACAATTGAGAGTGACTTGACAAAGAGCGTAGACTTTGACGAATTAATAACTGCCTTCGCTCAAGTACAAGCAAGAAGAAAACCATTATTATTATAAACACCTGACTATTGTTTGTCCATTACGAGAAGAGGCTTAGCCACGCCTCTTCAAACGGAGAATACATTTCACAGGGTTGGTTGAGGGTTGGAAAAGAAAAATTTTGGGTAAAAAAACAAGATTAGGAAAAATTTTAAAAATACTTACTATTAAAGAAAAATTATTTATAAAATAATTATGAATAGCATTTATAATGTCAATACAGAAAAAAATCATCAAAATAATGAAAAATAACTAGATACAATTGGTTAAAACTCTTTCAAATCAATAAAATGAATAATAATTTTGGTCTAAGATTGGAAACTAAATAAAATATAAATTATTCAGTCAAATTAATTGGGAAAAATATAATTCTAAAACACTAAAAAGTATTAAAAAGGTTAAAACTTCATTAATCGCTGACGTAATTAAAAAGAATATTACTCTGAATTTTTAACTTTTAACTTTTGTTACGTTTCTTTTCGTTTGTATTAGATAACTAACAAAGTTAATTAATCTATACTTAATAATTATAAATTAATCTATCAGCACCTATATTACAGGTATTCTTTATTTTTGATTACCTAATAGGACTGATGAACAGTAAAAAAGTAAAAAAAAAGTCACGAATTAGTGTTTGTAATTTCGTTAAAAACAGTTACGATCTTTTATTATTAAAAATTTAAATCATCACCTGCAATATTGTTGATTATTTTTGATTATTCTAACAATTTTATTTTGGTGTTTTGATTGACTATTATTATTACAAACAATATTATATTTTAGTTTTATTTTCATTTCCATTATATCAAAGCTTGCAGTTGTAATTCATGCAATCTATATTACTAAAATATTTTATTTCTCTGTCTGTCTGTCTGTCTGGCGCAATGGACCACTTGAGGTTTACGCCCCTATCGACGTCACGTATGACGTGTATCCCACATGCGGCTAGAGCTAATGGGATAAACAAACATTTAACTTTGTTTGAATTACTTGAAAAATCGTCGATATTTGGTATTTCATGACGATGGTTCAATACTGTGCAGATTCAGTACTGTAATAATTCTGTAAAAACGCTTGGAATATCCTTCTTTAATATAATATTTCTTCTGTATCTAAACCGGTTAAAACAAAGCACGTGGCTTTGTTTATCCCACATGCGAAGCAGTAGCGTGGTGGGATATTTTGTAACTACGAAGCCCCGCCTATCCTCAAGTGATCCATTAAATTATATCCTTCTTTGAAAATATATTGCTGTCGTCTTCTTCAATAGGCGATAATCAACTCTATATCCAATCTGAAGATTTTGGAAGGCTTACAATCGTTGCATCCAAATAAAAGCTTTTAGTTCAGCCTCCATATCCTAAGTTTATCCCACATGCGAAGCAGTAGCGTGGTGGGATATTTTGGAACTACGAAGCCCCGCCTATCCTCAAGTGGTCCATTTTCTGTGCGAATGGAAAATAGAAATAATTTTTACAATGAAATTTCCGCGACGGGATTTGAACCTGCAACCTTTTGATCCGAAGTCGGATGTGTTACCCATTAGACCATAGGGACTACAACTCTTTTCATATTGTTTTTTGACTTATATCTCCGCAATTGTTGTGTTGTTGTTGTGCCCCAATGTTAGTGCAACAATGGAAAACGGTTTTTCATTTTTTATTGTCACGAGGAAGTCGACAAATTCAAATTGAGCATTATTGAACTTCAAAATAATGCGTTAACTGCTTTCTTTGGAATCGAGTTTTGTTAGATTATTTTAAATTTTATTTTCTTCTTATTATTACTTTTAATAATGAATTGTACCTTATTAATATATTTTTGTAAAAACAACTAAACTTATTGATTCACGTGTTTTTGAAATTTGTTTAAGCTTCCAACTATTTTGTTTTGTTGTACTTATTCCAATTTTATTATGCTTGAAAAAGAGATGGCTTGAAAAGAGTCTTCAAAACTTCAAAATGTTGCTTTAACCCCTTTCATTGGAATCGATTATTCTTGGATTATCTCATATAAACCATCGTTTTATCATCGATAATCAATTAGTATCGAAATGGACAACGAGAGAAAGGATGAGATCTTTTCAAAGAACTGTTAATAATTTCGTAATCTCGGCTATTCTTGACTACAGGTAAAATTTGTCTGAAGTCTCCGCCAAAGAGGAAAATTTGTCTATATTCACAAGTCATCAGAATTTGGTTATCTTCACTCGAAAGAATAGTCATAATCAATTCGTCGCCAGGAGTATCGTATATAAGCTATGATCTTCATTTAACATCTATATCAACCAACGTCCATGTAAATAAATCTCTTCTTCAAATATCTATAACGATTAATCTGTACACGGGAGATGGCCTAGTTACTACTATTATTATTGTCAATCTAATTCTATTTTTAATTTTTTAGCACAAGTGCGAATACCATTATGCCAATGGTCTTAATTTGTATATTTGTAAATGTTCTGAGGAACTTTACGGAATTATTTTTAAACAAGTTTTTTTTTTAACTATCTACAATTAATTGTTAAATAAAACATTATTACCATGAAGTGTATATATCTATTACTTACATTAATTAATATAATTTATATATAATTACGATTTTTAATAATTTAAATAAATAAGAAACAGTATAAATATAACATTATTATTATTTATTACAAATTCCGCCGTCGCACAAACATAGTTAAAGTTCATAAAAACATAAAAATATAAATGAAAAAAAAAAAAAAAACTATTAACGCACGTAAAACTTAAACTATAAATATAACAGTTCTTAAAAAGCAAATCAGTTTTATACATCGTTACGGTTAAAATATAACATAGTTATTATAAAATACGACATTATATATTTCTTATATATAATAATAATAATATCATCATCAACTAGTGATATATTCAGACAGGAGGGTCAGGAGGAAGGGCGGCAAATCTGGGATAGCCCATAGGCGGCAAAAGTGTAAATCCGCCTCTGCTTCGGAGAAGTCAAGGTTATCAGCAGCACAGTGGATGAACCTGTTCTTCACAATATCGGGGGGGGGGGGGTGTAGACATCATTGTTGTTGTGAATTCGTTTGAGGAGACTACGTGAAATCTGTGTTTGTAATCGCAACACATGTTTGTAATCAATGCTGCAGCCTAGACCATGCACTAACTGTACCAACCACTGGCTACGCGTTGAACCATGAAGTGACAGATCACAAGCAACCTGAAGAGGCAAATCACGTTTATGATGAAAGTGAGAAAATTTTTTATTTTGAACTTGCCTCCGTGAAAGACAATTTATCATCAAGATTTGTGACAAATGACTTGCTCGCCTGTCCACTTCTTCACTTTTGTTGATGCACTCGTTCGATATGTCATTTGTAACCCAAACAACCCATTTAAAGAACATGTTAACTTTACTTGGAGTTACGTCCGAGGTTCGTTCAGGAATGTTACCATCAAACTTGCACGGTTTGGATTTCAGTATTAAATTTCTCATAATCATAGCACTTTCGTATAAAACATGAAGCTCTCTCCTCATTTGATATCCTGCGCTTTCCGCATCTGCTAGAAGCTTTTCCCTTGTACATTTCATGGACAATCTTTGTGGTTTGTTAAGCTGTTTTGATCGAGAAAACTCAATATCTTTATCTGATAGCTCCGTTTCGATTAACTGTTTTAATTCTCTTCGAGTCATAACAAGTGATTCATCCACATCACTTGAGCAACAAATTGACTTGTATGTTTTCTCAAGCACATCCATGCCAAATACTTGCCCTCATGACAAGTTTTCAACCAATATATTAATGAATTCCACTTGTGCAGCTGCTGATGCAACGTAACTGTTATCAGAAGTACTTTCTTCATGCTTTTGTGTCTGATTGGAGCGAATAATATTAGTAACGTTTTGGGTCCAACATTTTGCGTGATACATGACAACAATTGCAGGATTCATAGCTTGACTTAATCGCACACGCAGTTTATCATTATTTGCCAATTCGATTGCCGTATGCAAGTTTTTACCAGCATTATCTGTTGAAACTTTTCTCAATGGATCTTTCGTCGACCCATCATTGTCGCAGAAAAAGCACTTTAAAAATTTTTCATAACTCATTGTACGAGATCGTGTGAACGGAGTAGATTTCATAACAGACGAAGAGCCTTCACCTTCAGGTGGTTGTTGTGAGACCTCAAAGGGTTTTTTTTCCTTAAACGATCAATTGTTTTTTTTGTGCGTTACAGACAGATAACACGATGTGTGCCATCGAATGTTATCTTGTTTAAGAGTCTCGACATTAAATCCCTGACTGAAACGTTTTTTTATGGAATCACATTTTTCATCAACATACTTCGTACGTTTGACATTACACTCAACTACTTTTTCATAACTGTCACTTGTTGGCTCAGACACAAAATTTTCAGAAGATGTTGAAGGACAAATAAAACACAGTTCAGTTTTTGCCTTCCTCTTGGGGCACAACTTTGCATCGTACATTGGCTCCATATTCAATCAGTTGTCATCCTGAAAGTAAAGAAAAATATTTTAGAAAAATTGTTTAAATAATATTAATTACAAATGTTATAAGTGATTTAAATACATTTGTTTAAAATTTCCTCATAGGACTTCCGGTTATCAAGGTACAGGCAAAAAACCCATTTCATCTGGCGGCCATTTTGATTTTTCTTTAAAGACAGCATTTGTGGCTAAAGAGTTGCAATTAGGAGAAAAGTGGTAAGGACAAATTTTGTAGAGAATGTTATAATAAAAACATTTGGTCCTATGAACTTTTGTCGTAGGACCAACGATTCTAGTGATAGAGGCACAAACACATTTCGTGTGGCGGCCATTTTGATTTTTGCCGCTACGACGCACCTGCACGATTTTTGAAATGGCCATCATCCAAAACCTCATTCTAGACACTATAATGAAGAGAATGAGACCATCCCCACACTTGTATCATCAACTAACCCACGGAAGCCTATTTTTGTACATTTGACCACAGACTTTAAGGGATTGTTGACGAAGGGATTGTTGACGAAATAATTTATGGGGCACCAAAGAAGTTGTGCAAAAGCTGAGAACTGTTAATATTCAAACCATCCTTTCCACCCAATATTATATGGAGATCTATATTTTTTTTCCGTTCAAAGAAAACGCTGAACTAATTTACGGAGATGCCAACATTATGAATAATAAAGCACTCGATATCAGTTTGTATTTGATTGGAAATACCTTGCTAAAAAGCTAAACAATAAGCTAAACAATAAAAAATATTGTTGATTCCTTAAAAACCGAATAAACAATGGATAGACAGGAATAAATTTACAAGTTATTTTCCAAGTAATAAATAAGAGAGAGTTGTTTGAATGAGTCAGATAGAATTGCCTTTTGAATAGCATTTTAAGTTTGTAAGGCACCGAGTATTTAAATTAGCAACGTGTTGTTGTAGTAATTTTACATGGTTACAGAAGCGGAAATATGCATTTCCTGCCATTTAAATTATTACCGGAGTAAAGAAAAAAAAAAGCTATCAACCGTTTTTATTATGTAAAAGGGATGTCACGCAAATGAAAACAATATTCATTCATCGACCAACTAGCATAAATCAATTGGAAATGTTGGGTAAAAAACAGCATCATTAGAAAAATTGCTGGTTCTTTAAAACCGAGCAATTAGAAATAAAAAGACATATTTTCTAAATAATAAATAACCGATGGGTTTGAAATTAGAAGAAACTCGGTAATATTAGTAAATTTACATTATTCTAATTAAGAAAACTGTTGAAATTGATTGAGCATAAAGAAACCTCTAAATTTTAATAAAATTATACTCACTCATCAGTTTTGAAATCGCATCATTTTGTAAATTAATTTACTAATATACCTTTAGATTCATTAACTCAACAGATTAAATTCTTAGTTTCTGAATTTGAGGTAAATAATTTATTTGTTATTTCTATAAATAAATTTCTTAATATATTTACATTTAACTTATATAATAATTATATTGAATTTGATGATGAAATACTCGTATATTCAGAAATTAAAGTAGTTGGGATTGGGGTGATTTACAGTACCAATCTCCCTAATTTATTTTTATTAGCTTATGAATATCAATTTTGTGTTGATACCCATTTCAATTGTAAATTTTTTTAGATGTACAGATGATTTAATTATTTTAATAATAATTGGACAATTGAGGATATAGAGGACAAAATTTATAAAAATATTATTCATTTACAGAAACTAATAATTCTAAATTTATTGTTTTTTTTAGATTTACGAATATATTTTAATCATCAAATCCCAAACATTAAATTGTTTAATAAGACATTTTTAGGCTCTTAATAAGACATTTTTATTTAATTTTGAAATAGATTTCATAAATTTTCCAACAATGTCAGTTTAAATTTATTTAAAAATATTTTTATTCAAAAACTTAAAGATACCTTGAAATTAATTCTAAATTTGAAGAGTTTTTTTATATAATTTAAAGTATCTTATTAGAGAATTTTTAACTAATTTTCCAATTAAAATTATAAATAAATATATTTTACAATTTCAAAATAAATTTAAATTTCAAATTTATAAAAAATATAAAGTTAAAGATATTTTTATATAACACAATTTTATTTAATCATTTAAAATTCTTCTAGGTAGGATTTGCTAATTAATAATCTTTTAAGTTATCTTATGACAACTCAAAATTAAATCCCTACATTTTAGGAAGTTTTGAGTTTGATATTAGATAACTG
Organism: Thereuonema tuberculata; assembly: GCA_023159025.1. Lineage (NCBI taxonomy): Eukaryota > Metazoa > Arthropoda > Chilopoda > Scutigeromorpha > Scutigeridae > Thereuonema > Thereuonema tuberculata. The sequence goes on from JAFIDM010012231.1 coordinate 18,179,171, forward strand.
TCATCCGTTATTCTTATTATTATCTTCGTAAATAAATTTAGATAGACTACTTAAAATTAGCATTAATATTACTAACTGATTATTTTAAAATATAATAATTGAATAAAAAAAGCAAGGTCTTAGAATATTGCGTTTTTGTTTTCTAAATCGTTTCTAAATTTTAGTTATTTTTAATTTCCACTTATGCCGCGTAAGAATAATTGGCCGAATCTTCACAGAACAGTGCAGCGATATGATTTTTGTATTGGCTTTTTTTCAAATCATTGTCCGGCTTTGTATAGCTTAGTAATATAAGTTAATTTTATTCGTATATTCTACACTATTCTAAATTTCGAAAAAAATGATTGAAATCTTTTCTTTGCGAAACTCGAAGGACCAACTTTGAGTTTCACCTGTTCGGTATAGTTTCAGCTGTTCGGCTCATTGTTAAGTCTAATTATGAAGTCAGTAGTATATTACTTGTTAAGATTTGTAGTCATCAATTCGTTTAATATCGTTATTTTATGAATTTAAATGTAAATATAATGTACAAATAAATAAAAATTGTATTTCGGAATTTATTTAAATTTTTAAAAAGATGAATAACTAAAATTTAAAAATTAAATATTTATGTTTAATTTTAAAGCTAATCTATTTAGCGATCCCTAGGTTACAGCTTGCCTGAAAACAAAGGGGACCGCTCTTGCTTTTATGCTTGCTGGATGTCACGCTATGTAGTGGCCAAACGGTTAGAGATATTAGAATGAAACCTTCACCATAGTGTTCAGCATCAAAAAATGATTAATTACAAAAAATAGTTTTTACCACGTTTTTAAAACGGACTAAAAAGTATAAAATAATTTTTCATAGCCCCATACAGATTCCTAACCCTATACAGATAGTCCTGAAAATTTATGATTGTCAGTTTTAATAGCTACTTGTAAGATTTAAAACGAAAAACGTGGGGAGCATGCAATAGATAATTGAGATTGTATGGATGGAGTGTATATTATCTCGCGCCCCACGTTTTTCGTTTTAGATCTTACAAGCATTTTCATAGCTATCAAAACTGTACAATCATAAATTTTCAGGACAATCTGTATGGGGTTAGGAATCTGAATGGGCCTAGAAAAAATTATTTTTTGCTTTTTAGTCTTGTGTGTAAGAAATTTTTCAATCGATTTTAAACAGTTTGATGAGATTAAGTAAATACGATATCAGTTAGTTGTTTAAAAAACATATAATTAAATATTAAATATTCTAATAATTATTACTTAACCATTAAAACTGCGCATTCTGACCCATAGAATTAATTTATTTCAGTAAAAATATTGTTTATTTTCGAAAGATAATCTCCTCACTGTGATACTTAATTCATAAAAGCCTTCGATTTTGTCGAATGATGGAGAAAATGGCGCTAGTGGTGAATGATAGGGTCGCCTATTGTTTCAATATCACTGACATCTACCGGCAAAAATGTTAACTACACTATTTTTTTTTAAAGGTAATGACGCTTCAGGAAATTTATTACTGTAGATTTATGAGAAAACTGTTTTTAAAAATATCCATTTAAGTGGACAAGGGGAGATAAAGATAAAGGAGATAAAGATAATATTGCATTGCCATCCAGTTGTGTGCTATGTTTAAAGTTTCAAGTCTCTAGCTCATTGGGAAGTTAGTTTAAATTCAATTGCAACATTTGTACAGAAGAAACAAACAGACAAACAAACAAACAGACAGATAAGAAAGCGAGTTAATAAAAATGTTTTAAAAAGTAGGTGACCACGTCCAAAAAAATCAGACCTCTAGGACCACTTCCTGACCTGAAGTTGGGGGTTCAAATTGTCGGTGCTTCAATACGTTTTTCTTTTATCATATCTCAGCAACTGTTTGTCTGGCAAAAACGTGACCATAATCAATATTTTCAGAAGGGTCGATTTTGGGGGGACGTCTATTGCCGTTTTCCTCTTTATCGGAAGCGACCACTTTTGACCCCCCCCCCGCACTTTCTGGTTTGCTGTAGGTGTCCATTAGATTCATTGTAAACGCTGGTTAGGTTCACTCTACTTTTGTTTATAAAATTGCAAATTATGGGCTGCTTTGCTTTTGACACTGACTAAAAGCATTAATTATCTTGTTAATATATATAAAGAATGCTATAATCTTAATGTAAAAACAAGTTGAAAATTTAAATTGAAAAATAATTTAATAAAATTATAATAATAATTAAAAAAAATAATGATATAATAAATAAATACATAAATAAATAAAAAAATAAATAAATAATTTGATAAATAAATAAATAAAATTCCCATTTATTAATATCAGATCAATCTATAGACTTCCAAAAAATAAAGAATTTAATCTATAAATCTATTAAAAAAATAAATCTATAAATTTATTTATTTAATTTAAATAAAGATATTTATATATAATTAACAATGATAATCATACCTGTTCTATAAATTATTCAATTAATGTAAGTCTTTTATCAAATAATTACAATTAAGTATGAAGTTTGAAAAGTTAGAATGAATCTATAAATGCCTGATTAATTCATTAAAAATATATTTTTAAAAACATGCTTATTTAGATTGCTATTAAATTTTAAAAATCTATTTATTTTAAAAGAAATTCAAAGGTTTTGCTGTATAAAATTGTATATGTAGGATCAGTATTAATAATTAATTTTATTAATTATTAATACGCCATAATTAATAGTATAATATATTCTTAAATCTAAGTAATCAACATAATTATTTGTTTGGTGTAAAAGTATGATATCTTGATAAATGTGAGAAGAAATTTCTTGTAAACTCCAAATACTATTGAAAATTATAATGTCATCTAAAAAATTATTATTGAGATGACTATAATAGAGGCAACCTTGAGATGAATAAAGCAGAGGCTGCATTGATATGACT
>JAFIDM010012231.1:18183709-18195593 GCA_023159025.1 Thereuonema tuberculata
ATTATTATTATTATTATTATTATTATTATTATTATTATTATTATTATATCGTAAAAGTTTCAAACCATGGATTTCCCCAGCAAAGACAATACGGCGGGTCAAGGACCAAAGCACATATTGCCAAGTGTAAAAAAAAAAAAAAAGAAGTGTGGAAGAATAGTGAATGCGTGGTGTAGTGGCTGTCTGTATCCTGTGAGATGAGTCCCTAACTGTGTAAAGGTGTAGAAGTCGCGCATAAAATCCTGGTTCATCTGCAATGAACATCGGATGCGCTGGCGTGGTTTCCCAATCTTGGTGGTCGCCTGCTCTGACACAGATGAACAACTTCCGACTGTTCGGGCTGGATGGTGCTGCCCGGGCATTGTGGTAGCCATACTACAGAATAGGGTGCCACTTTCTACACCACCACCTGCAGGAGAATATAGTAAATTTTTTGAACGGAAGCCTCTGCCTAACTGCCGAACGCGGGTGACTTTATCCTGCGCCAAAAACAGATGCAGCATGATCTATATTAGAACGAGTTCTCGTCGTAGATGGTTGGACCTTTAGCCTATCCTAAAGGTAGTATGGTTCCCGCCCCCACCGGAAGGAGGTAGGGTCCTAATTATTATTATTATTATTTATTATTATTATTATCTCGAAAAAGTTTCAAACCATGGGTTTCCCCAGGTAAGACAATATAGCGGGTCAAGGACCAAGCACATATTGCCAAGTGTTACAAAAAAAAAAAAAAAAAAAGTTTGGAAGAATAGTTAGGGATGGGTGCTTGTATCCATAAATTTCCTAACTATGCGTGTTGTGTTGAGTACTTCAGCCTTCTGGAGTTGTGCGTAAGCGTTTTTATGAAGTCCTAGTGTGCTGAGGCTGTGGTGCAATGTGTGAGGCACCAGACCAGTGGCGGACAGGACGATGGGTACAACACGTACTCCTGCCTCCACTGCTTCTGGAGCTCGTGTGCTAGGTCTATATATTTACTTATCTTGTCTGCATGAGTTTTCTGCATGTTCTTGCTGATAGGCAGTGCAATATCAATGAGATAGGTCTGTTTGTTGACCTTATCAACAAGTGTGATGTCAGGTCTGTTATGATGTATAGTTTTGTCTGTGTGAATGGGGCGGTCCCAGTACAGCTTCTGTGAGGTTGACTCTAGTACGCTTTGTGGTGTGTACTTGTAGTATGGGACCGTGTTCTTAATAAATGAGTGTTTGTGTGCTAGCTGTTGATGAACGATCGACGCTACCTGATTGTGTCGGTGGATCGTCTCTGTTTGGGACAGAAGGGGACAGCCTGATATTATGTGGTCGATCGTCTCATGTGTAGTGAGGCATTTCCTGCATCTATCATCGTGTGTGTTTGCGTCGTGTAGAATGTGTTTCTTGTAGTGGCGTGTGGGGATGACTTGGTCCTGTATCGCGATCATGAACCCTTCGGTCTCCCCAAACAGCTCCCCCACTCATCAGCCATCTGTTCCACGCTTCCATGTCGACATGAGGCTGGCTGAGTTCGTGGCGATGTCTGCCATGGAGTTCCTTACGAGCCCATGATTTATGCAGCTGCTGTGTGTGGGTGTCGGGGGTGGTGAGTGTTAAAGAAGGGTTTGCGAGGTCCAGGGGTGTGAGGTGTGTGTCAGCCTTGACAATGGCTGAGTAGAGTGAGGAGTGTTGTGCTCTTGGGTAGAAGTGTTCGCTAAGTGTGTGTGCTTGTTTTTCGTGTAGGGTGAAGAGATTGATGAGTCCTCGGCCTCCCTCCTTGCGGGGAAGAGTCATCCTTTCCGTAGCGGACTTGGGGTGGTGCATGTTGTATTTCGTGAATGTAGTGCCTGTTGTGCGTTGTAGTGCTTCGAGTTCAGTGTTTGTTTATGGAATTATGCCGAACGAATATGTTAGTGTGGGACGAATATGTTAGTGTGTGTTAGTTATTATTATTATTATTATTATTATTATTATTATTATTATTAGCTCTCTCCATTATACCCTCGCAAAAAAACATCATAATCTAATTCCTTCAGCAAAATTATCCTACAGAAGTAAACATAACAACAAGTTAGAACATCTAACAAAAAAATCAAATCAACGGACGTAGTATACAAAGATACCAGATTAGGCTTAAATGCTACAGCCGGACAGGTGCTCCCAAAAGTAGGCTTACGAAAGACTCCGACAGACCAGAAAAGACAGCCGGACCCTCAGCGACCCTCACCTTCACCTATACCCTCTGCGAACATCGGATTGGGACCACGCGAAGCAGAAAGACTCAAAGGTAAGGTACAATATAGAGTGAAAACACTTTATTTTTACTATAGTGCTCTGCTATTGTGATTCCGTGCAAACAGTTTTTTTTTTTTTATTTGTGTCTTTTCTTCCATTGTGTGGGAAAAATACTGCACGACCCCTTCTTGGTCTTCGTACCCAAGGTCATTCAAGGGGCAGCTGAGTAAGGGGACGACCCCATTTTGGAAACAGGAGGGGGTCAAAACTCAAGAAACAGTTATGCTCTGTGACTTCAAATTTTGTTATCCTCGCCTTCACAAATGCCTACTACAATTGCGTGTGCTACCTGCTCGACTGCTATTCTGGAGCCGGAAGTCAAATGCTATTCATGCGGCTCGAACTTTCACCATGACTGTTCTTTGGCGGAATCCACGTATAGGCACATGGCAGATAAGAAAAAAAAACAATGGAAATGCATTTTATGCAGAAATGATGCTACAGATAATGCACTAAATACTAGCAAACCATCCGCTTCAGTCTCTCATCTAACCTTGGATGACCTACATAAAAAATTGGAGTGTCTAGACAATCTAAAAAAATTAGAAAGTCTAGACAAACTAATGACAGATATTTCAGAAAACATTTTTGAGATAGTGAAAAACGTAGCAGCTGCAATAAATGTGACCATACATGAACAAGACTATGATACCTTCCAGAGAACGCCTACCTACAACAAAAGTAAAACAAAACCAATAATTATCAAATTTAAAGATCTTCAAAAAAAACAGAATGGATGGAGAAAAGAAGAAAGAAGAAAATAATAAGCAGAGACATAACCAAAAATGGAGATGATAGCATGATCTTCATCAATGACAACCTAACAAGAAATCAAAAGCACCTCCTGTGGAAAACCAAACTGGCAGCAAAAGAAAAGAAGTACAGGTATGTGTGGATAAAAAATGGAACAATTATGGCAAGAAAAGAAGAAAGTTCCAACATTATAAAAATTCACGATATTGAGGACTTAGAAAAACTTGCATAAAATGTAAGGGGAAAATAGATTAGAGAAAGGGAAAGAAGGATAAAAGGGAAGAACAATTTAAAGACATGGATGAGGACACTACGCATAAAGATATTGAAAAATATCTTATACATAAAGATACTCTCGAATTAGAAGATATTGAAGAATGGGGATACAGTATTAATGGAAATGTTGTGAATAATCTTAATATAAATATTATTCATCTCAACTTAAGATCAATCAGAAAAAACTGGGACTTATTATTATGTAGATTAAATCAGCTGATGAATCTGATACATGTAATGGTTTTGACAGAGGTAAATGTAACTAAAAACGAGGTAGAACTATATAAAATAAATCATTGGAACATGTTCTTTAATTTAAGACAAAATCAAAGAGGTGGAGGTATAATAATATACACAAAATTCAACGTTGACATCGACAGAGTTCTTATAACCTCGAATAATTGTGAATGCTTAAGTTTAAAATTAAAACACCTAATGTCAGTGGCGGATTTAGCACTTGAGAGGCCCTAGGCGCAATTCAATTTTGAGGCCCCCTCTAAATATTTTTTACAACCAAAAAAAAAAAAAAGGAAATACTTGGGTGGATGGGGCCCCTAGGCTGACTGGTGAGGCCCCCTAGGCTTGCTTTTACAACCAAAAAAAAAAGGAAATCTTGCTTTTACAACCAAAAAAAAAGGAAATAAGCTAAATAATTTTTAAATTTTGAGGCCCCCTCGATATGTGAGGCCCGTGGCGCGCGCCTCCTGCGCCTAATAGGAAATCCGCCACTGTCTAATGTGGAAAAACAACCTAAATATCTTAGCTGTCTATAGACGCCCAAAACAAAAAATTAAACTATTTATAAATGAATTAGAAGAAATCATAATAAATAATAACGAATTCTTTGAAAATAACTGTGTAATAATTGGTGACATAAATATAGATTTGTATAAGTTAAATGAAAATCACACAGTAAAATTATAAATTGAAACTCTGGGTTGTCAGGGATTCAGAAATTGCCTATATGGTACTACTAGACATGGAAAAACGTGTAAGCAAAGTACAAAAACTTGCATCGATCATATCTTCACAAAAATAACAGATAAAATTCACAAAAGTTATATAATTAAAGAAAGCATTTCAGACCACTTTATAACATCATTAAGTATCAATTTAGAAAAAACACTAAAAACAAATAGTATATATAAAAACCCAAAAGAAAGACAAAAAAAATTAAAAAAGATCGATCACCATCTTTTAGAAAACAATCTAAACAATCTAATGGAAACAATAGAAAATAAAAAAATCGATAATCCTAATATAATATACAATAATATAATAACAGAATATAATAAATCCAAAAGAAACATAACATTAAATAAGAAAAGTCTAGAAATATCAGAATATTTCTCTAGATTATCAAATAATAAAAAATATAAAAAAAGACCGAATAAAGGAGCAAGAACATATAAAGAATGGATAACAAAAGAATTAATTGATGAGATAAAAGAAAGAGACAAACTTTATAAAAAGCATAAAAACAACATGACTAACGAACAATGTTATAATAATTATAAAAAATTAAGAAACATTCTAACAAAGGCAAATTAACAAATCAAGAAACATTCTAAATAACAAAGGCAAAAAACAATTATTACTACAATAAATTCATAAATGAAACAAAAAATCCAAAAAATTGCTGGGAAAAAATTAATGCCTTACTAGAAAGAACAAATAAACAAAAAACAAAAAAACAAAATGAAATACAAAAATTCGCACGAGAAATGGACAATGAAAATAAAAAGACAACTCTCGCAGAGCTATTCAGTAATTATTACCAAAACATTACAAAAGATTATAATATAAATTGCAGCGAAAAAATTATAAAAGATATAAACGTTACAGATATAATGAACTCAATGGTAATCAACGAACCAAATGAAAATGATATCATAAAGATAATAAACACTATGGATGTTAAAAAATTAAAAAAGCCCACGATTTGATATCCATTTCAGATATCAAAACAAATAAGGAAATTTTCTCTACATTAATTACTACACTGACTAAAACAATTATAAATAAAGAAAAATACCCAAACAGCTTAAAAATATCAAAAATCATTCCAATATACAAAAACAAGGCTTACAACGATTGTAAAAATTACAGACCAATTGCTATTTCCTCGACACTAGGCAAAATAATTGAAAAATACTTAACTAAAAAATTACAGGAATATTTAAAAGAATACGAAATTATACATAAACATCAATATGCTTACCAACTTACAAAAAGTACAACAATACTCTTAGAAGATTTCAGTGAAAACATAAATAAAAATCTAAACAAAAATTACTATGTTTCATTGACTTGTGAGGGGCATTTGATTTGATCGACCATCAATTACTTTTACTTAAATTTAAAAAAATAGGCATAAGGGAAAAAATGTTAAATATTACAGAAAGTTATTTAGAAAACAGAAGACAATACTGTAAGTAAAATAAAAAAAACCAACATTGGAGTACCTCAAGGATCAAACTTGAGACCTATATTGTTTATAATCTTTCTAAATTACCTTTTTCCTCTAATAAAAGATTGCAGTATATATATATTTATGCGGATGACATTATAATATACACAGTAGGTCCTGACTTAGAAGATGCAAACAAAACTCTTCAGGAAAACTTTAATACATTGCAAAAATGGTTACATGATAACAAACTAGTTCTTAATAATGAGAAAACTAAAGGAATACTGATTAAACCCCAAAAAACAAAAACAAATAATAATATAAATATCACTATACACACACACGATTGCTTACATGGACATAGTATAGATTGTAAACTTTGCAACAGGATTGATATAATAATTTTTTTTAAATATTTAGATATAATCATAAACGATTTCTTTACATGGGACAACCATTTAAATGCTCTATATAAAAAGCTATATACAACTATCTATATTTTCAACTACATTAGAAATATTCTTCCACTAAAAACAAAAATTTTAATTTATTTTGCACTTTTTGATTCTTTATTAAACTACGGTGTGAACATATGGGCAAACGTAGGCAGTAGTCATTTACAAAATTTAAAAAATCTACAAAATAAGGTCCTAAAGTTGATCTTTTCAAAAAAGATATGGAACAATATAAACAAGAGAAAACAATTTTTACTAAAATATAATATACTTAATCCAAAACAAAATTAATGTAATAATAAAAAATTTCTACAATGTAATTAACAAAAAAGATGAAAATAAAAGAAAATATAATACGAGACACTGCAATAGAATCAAACTCGACTATCCTTGCATCAATAATGAATATGGTGAAAGAAATGTAAATTATATAATAGAAAAAACTCTAAACGAAATGAATGAGATTATTGATAAAGATTATAAAAAAATTTCACTTGTTAAAAAACAGGTAAAAAGCTGGATTGTGGACAATATTATAAAGATGTGGACCATAAAAAAAAAATGAAACATCAAAACATGTTTGTAGATTATTTGACGTAACAAATTCTAGTAATTCCTGTGTACCATTTTGATGGAAAACGTTATATACATAGATAAAAAAAATAAAGTAATTATGTAACCCACAGCACCCGTTGATAGGGACTTTCTTTATTCCCTAACGGGACTGAACTATGTAACTAAAGTAGATAAGTGAATAAAAAAAAAATTATTATCCTAACATTTTAAAACATAATCAGAGATATGATACACAAAAACACCATTAAAAAATCACCGACTGGAGCCTTTAGTTGATACAATTTCAGCCAGAAACCTAAGTATCCACCAGATATCTGCGCAATATGTATGATGTTCCAAGCAGCGCTGTTTTCTGTAATTCTGATGTTATTTCAGACAAGTGCAATCAGTTCAAATATTTCGTAAAATTTTTCGAGATTCTTCCAAGTGCCCCTAAGATTATGGGGATCACTGTCGTGTGTTTCATTCAAGTTGTGTTGTTGCAATTGCCAAATCTCTGTATTCTGTAATTTTTTCCTGTTCTTTATCTTCAATTCATGCATCCCCAGGGATTGCAATGTCAATTATGTAGATATTTCTGTTTGTTATCACAATTATATCAGGCGTATTGTGATCCAGGTGCCTGTCAGTTTGTATTCTAAAGTCCCACAAGATCCTGACGTCCTCATTTTATAAAATATTTGCCACTTGATCTTCCCATGAATTTTTAGAAGCTGGCAAGTTATATTTTTTGCATAATGCCCAGTATATTAATTTGGCTACCCGACCATATCTGCTTTTATACTCCGTTTGTGCGATTTTGCTGCATTCTCAGATTAAATGCAAAACAGTTTCAAGTTTTTCTTGGCATAGTCGGCAGTTTGGGTTATCACTGGTTTTTCTGGATTTTTGCTTGCATTCATTGTCTTCAGAGCTTGTTCTTGTGCAGCAAAAATTAATCTTTCAGTTTCTTTCTTGATTGTAACCGATTTTAACCATGCCCATGTTCAGGCCCTATGAGAGGGGGGGGGGGTCAAGCCGGAACATTGGTCTGGGGCCCGAGAGCTACAGAGGGGCCCGTGACTGAAGGACCATTTAAAAAAGGACCGTTTTGCAAGTCTAAGGGGGCCCAAGTGGTAAGATGACTAACCGTTTAAAACCTGTTTTTTTTTGGTTGAACGGATAGTTTTATACCCCTGAAACCCTGATAACATTTTTTTTTCTTCAAATTATTTGCGTCCTCCTTTTTATTTTAGAAAAAATGGTCGCCTTACAAATGTGTTTTGTATCGCCTTAAAAGATTTCTCTTGGAGTCCCTGCCCATGTTAGATCGTTGTCATTTGTGCCTTCAATATTTCTCAGATACTGTCCATGCAAGTGTTTTTCCAACTACTTAATTTTCTTTAAAATTGCTGTGCTTTATATACTGTTTTGGTTTCTGTTGATTTTAAAATATTCTCATTAGCTACAGCATTCAAAAGTTTTTCTTTACTTTTGTTAATGTAGTCACTGAGACTTCGTTTTTCTTCTTTCACTATTTGGTGAACTTGTAGCAGTCCATGGCCACCAATTTTTCGCGATAGATAGTCAACGTCACTTCTTGGATGGAAAGCATGATACAGATTGAGCAATTTTCGTGTTTTGCGATCAAGTTTTTCTAGATCGTTTTGTGTCCAATCAATTATTCCAGCAGGATATCTGACTACTAGTATTGCCCATGTGTTAATAATGGCTTTAATTATATTTCCATCATTCAGTTTTGATTTTAAAATCTTTCGAATTCTCTTAATGTATACTTTCTGAGTGAGTTCTTTAATTCTGGTGTTCAGAATATTCTCAGCTTCTAATATACCAAGATATTTGTAACTTTCATTATTTCCCAATAATTTCATTATGGGATCATTTTACAGTTTTATTCCCTCTAATTCCTGCATCTTGCCACGTGTCATTGACAGAATTGCAAATTTTTCAATACCAAATTCCATTCAAATATCCCTGCTAAATTTTGGGACAACGTTTAATAGTGACTCATGTTCGGCAGGACTTTTCGCATATAATTTCAAATCGTCCATATAAAGTAGGGTGGTTTATCTTTCCATTATGTTTAGAAACTTGGCAGCCCAATTTGGTTTTTGTTTAAAATTATTGAAAGAGGAAACAAGGCGATATTGAACAACAGTGGTGACAGTGAATCTCCTTGGAAAATACCTCTCATGATGTTTACTTCACCTTTTATTATTATTATTATTATTATTAGAGAAAAGAAAAAATTGTTAGTGACAAGTTTTGCAACCAATTCTCAATTGTTGGAAGAAATGTATTAAAATGTGATAAAAGATTATGCAATGAGGTAAATTTATATGTGCAAAACTCTATTGTCTTTGAGAAACCTAACTATCAAGAAATGTTAAATATAATCAATAAGCTAAAAAACAAAAAATCCGTTGGTTTTGATAATCTCAAAATCAGAGAAATCAAGGATAATAAAGAAATTTTTGCACATATAAGTACGTTGCTGTTAATGAAAATTATAGATAATAAAAAATATCCAGACAACCTAAAAATTTCAAAAGTTGTTCCTATCTACAAAGGTAGTGATATATTAAATTTTAAAAACTACAGACCAATTTCTATTCAGCCGATAATAAATAAAATTATCGAAAACTATATTTACCTAAAAATGAATAATTACCTAAATAAATATCAAATCATAAACTCAGAACAATATGCATACCAGAAAAACAAAGGTACGAATAACTTATTTGAAAACTTCTCAAATAACATAAATAACAACCTAAATAAAAATAAATTAATTCTTCTTATATCCATTGATCTAAGCAAAGCATTCGATAGCATTGATACGAAAATACCATTAAAAAAAACTGTACAATATTGGAATCAGAGGCTCACTATATGAAATCATTAAAGACTACTTTAAGAATAGAAAAATCTTTGTGTCAATTGACAATATTTACAGTGACATGAAAACTATCCAAAATGGAGTTCCTCAAGGTTCACAACTAGGCCCTTTGTTTTTCTTACTTTTCATCAACGATATATTTCAGGTAATAAAATCATGTTACAAACATATTTATGCAGATGATATAATGATTTATTCGAATGGGAACTGCACTACAGAAATAAGAGATAAATTACAAAAAGATTTAATTCGCATATAAAATTGGATGCATGACAACAGACTTCAGATAAATGAAGACAAAACAAAAATAATGCTAATATGTCCAAAAAAAAGACTAATAACAGATAAGCCAAAAATCTTTTTTCACCATCACAACTGTCTTCACAATTCACCATATGAATGTAAAAGCTTTTCAGTACTACAGTACACAAAAACAATTAAATATCTGGGCTTAATAATAAATGAAAAATTTTGTTGGAATAATCAAATTAAAATGTTACATAAAAAGCTAAACAAACTGTCATACATATTCTATCATATAAAAGACATACTTCCAACGCGGATTAAAATGTTATTATATAATGCTTTATTCGATTCGAACATAAATTACGCTGCTAACATTTGGGCCAACACCAATGACAATTGTTTAAAACCTATAATTAACCTGCAAAATAAAATTTTAAAGATAATTTTCTTCAAGCAAAATGTAAACGATAAAAGTATAATATTAAAGAAAAGACTTCAATACAGAATACTAAATCCCAAACAAAAATTCATATACAACATACTAATTAAAAACTATTATAAAATCTTTGAGCACAAGAAAGAAGAAAAACAAAAATCCTCAAATAATCTAAGAAACAAGAAAAATATCCATCTTTCCTATCCACTAATATACAATGACTATGGTAAGAGGCACTTCAACTATATACTTGAAAATATATTCAACACTATAGATGAAAAAGAAATATATATAAAAAATGGAAGAATATCGTATGTTAAGAAACTATTAAAAAAGTGGCTGATAGAATGTAATTAATATGAATTTCTGTGTAGTTATTAATTACGCCACCCATAACCAAGTGTAGCACGAGTGTACTATATTCGTTTTTACTTCACTGGGACCATAAATTAACGAGGGGAAAAATAATCCGAATTAAATTCCCTCGGCAGAGGTTTATCGCTAACTGGAGAGCTACTATGATTCCGACTATGCAAGGCTTAATTAGGAAGGTAAAATAAATTAATGCGAAAGTGTAACAAAACAACAAAACGTTTAATAAAACAATCTTACTTTAAATTTGAATACAATCTCTCACAGAGAATTTCAAAAGATAAATAAACTAGAAATACATTTCTATTTCTATAACGTTAATTACTTAATGCTTTAAAGTTAGATATTATCTGTGCGAGTTAATCGAAAGTCCGTCTTCGGCTCGCTTGCCTGAGTCTCAATTCTTCGGTTAAAAGTTAATCTTAAGATTTCGGGGTTTGGACGAAGAGAGTACGAAACTCACGGAAATAAAACAGTACTCACTGGATAATATTTCTGCTTTCCGTTGAACGGGAACTACGAAGTCTCCTTCGGACATCCACGTCGTGTATCGGTAATCCTCCTAGAATCCAATATGGCGACCCACGTTCGAAATAGAATAGTGATCTTCGTCCAATCGCTTTTCACCGAGAATACGTCTTTAAAGCATTATCCTTCACAGGTTTTACTGAGAGAATCAATCGGGATTTCTTCTCAATAATCGATGCATACTAATCGCAGCTTTTCACTTAGAAACTGGATTTCTGCAGTACGGAACCTTGAACTTCAAACTGCGGTAGCGTACGGCCTCACTATAGCTGGATACTTCGCAGCTATCAAATAATGTAATGATAAAGGATCCTAATCGTTATCACTGGGATCTTGGAACAAACTGCACTTCAGTGAATAAGGCACAAATCCTTTCATCACTGGGAAACTTGGCGCTAGGAAGCGGACTCTCTTGCGGTCATCAGGAACACATCTTATCTGCAGCTAAACTACCAACGAACTGCGTTGTGCGGTGACCAGGAACAAATCCTATCTGCAGCTAACTTGGAAACGAACTGCCTTGTGCGGAAACCAGGAATACATCCACTCCGAAAGAAGAAAAACAAAAATCCTCATATAATCTAAGAAATAAGAAAAATATCCATCTTCCCTATCCACCAATATACAATGACTATGGTAAGAGGCACTTCAACTATATACTTGAAA
>JAFIDM010012231.1:18206803-18233140 GCA_023159025.1 Thereuonema tuberculata
GAAGCCAAATTTCTCTACAGAAGATATGTGGATGATATTGTTATAATCTGGGAGGGTACTAGAAGGCAATTTGACAGATTTCTTAATAACATCAATACCATAAATACTAATATAAGATTCAAAGTAGAAGAAGAAAAAGACGGAAGTGTTAATTTTTTAGATATAGAAATTAAAAAAGATGATTCTGAACTGATAAAATGTGAATATTATAGAAAGGAATTTCAACGCAAACATATGATTAATTTTAATTCAAATCATTTAATGTTTACAAAAAAAGAAATTATTAAAGGTCATCTAAGACGCATCACCAATTATACTCATCATAAAAAGATCTGGTTAGATAAAATTAAGGAATTGAAAGAAATATTAACAATAAATGAGTATCCAAAAGAATTAATAGAAAGTATTATTAATGATTTTTTCAAAAAGAGAAATTTGTAAAATTAAAAGAAAATGAAGAAACAACTAATAACTATGTAAAATATCTAAGTTTACCTATAGGGATTAATATAAATAAACAAGTGAAAGAAGTATGCAGCAGCAATGGCACCAAAATTATTTACTATAAGGACAATACACTATTCAAGAAAGAAAGAATTAGAAAAAAAGACAGTCAATTGCATAGAATGGGACATTCTATGCATTGAAGTGCAGAGATTGTGGGGTAATATACATTGGGAGCACAGGCCTTACGGTAAGGGAGAGGGTAAAAGAACATACGACGGCATATGAAAAGAAAAAAGAAAATATATCAGAATGGGCTAAACATTGTTTATACAAAGGTCACTGCCCTGACCCTATTGTTTATAATGTTTTAAATGTTAAAGATGAGAAAAAAAGATATAAATTAGAATCCTGTTTAATAAATAGTTGTGTCTGCAACTATTTATTAATAAAGATAAATCTCTGAAGGTAAATGATGTCTCCTTAAGTTTATTCAAGAAATCCTTGATTAAAAACAAGAAACTTAAAGAATTCTTAACATTAAAGTGAATTATTTATAAGAGAATGTACATGTCTGTTCAATTTAGATGTGATGTAAATTTCTAATTATTTATTTAATTTATGATTAATTCATATTATTTGGTTATATTAACAAATGCATTTCTTTGTAATATGATGCGATTGTTAATTTTGTAATATGATTTGTTTGTTACAATTTAATTTGTAATATGATTTATTTGTTACAATTTAATTTGTAATATTATTTGTTTGTTACAATTTACTTTGTTATAATAATTTGTGTTCGTAGGAAGAGAAAGGTTTTCTCTTTCTTATTTTATTCTTTTTTTATTATGTTTTGTATTTATTGGAGATTCCTGAAGAAGTCCTCTCATTCAGGACGAAATATAGAATGCTGAGAAAAAGAGATGTAGGATTTGTTGAGTCAATTTTCATAACACCAAATTATTTCCATACGATAACGCATCAGTAATATCTTGTAAATAATGACTGCATCAAAATACAGTGAATTTCATGTTTTTTCGTGTGTTTTTTTTTAATTTAGAAATGCTAATTTTAGTGTTAATAGCACTTAAAAATTTCATTACTACATACTCTTGTTTTCTTAAAATTTAGAATTAAAATATTCCTCTTTTAAAATATTAACAAGAAAAACATAACAATATTAAAATTATTGGGATTCATAGTTTTCCAATTTCAACCCTCCACGTCGTAATAACGATCTCACTATTTCTTTTTTAACAAATGTTGTTAGGATTTAATACAAATACAAGACAGACAAAAACAATAGAGATATAAAGAATAAATAATTTCATGACATGTTGCGAAGGTACACTTCCTTCTTCGTCAGATGATACTAAATAAATAAATATATGAAAAGAAAAATGACTGGTCCTTTGTATTAATGATTATACACACAGAATGGATAATATGTTGTTAGGATTTGTTTTTTTAAATTTCAAGTAAAAATAAATTGCTTGAATAGAATATTCTAAAAAAAATCATAAATTTTCACTTCCAGCTACTTTTTACTTTAGCAAGTTACTATTTAAAGAAGAGTTTTTGCAGAAAAAAAATAATATGGCGGATTATTCGCAATCTTTCGAATTTTTGAAAGAAATGGGAAATGGTAAAGTAGAATTAGTTGCTCTGTGCTAAACACTTGAATGACTAAAATAGCATATTTTGGAATTTACCAACATTTCAATGAAAGAATAGAAATGCTGTTAATTGCAACTAAAAAATCTTCTTCGATATTGGGAATTTATTGAATTGTAATGTCCCTGCCATATTATTTTATCGGTCAAGTCACATTCATTTAACGCAAGACTTATTTATATCTCTCATTATTTGATTTATTTCGTGAATAGAAACTAGATCAATCTTTCCTTCAAGATAATCGTAATTAACATGAATATTTTATGTAAACGAACCGAATCTTATCTTTCATCGATCTTGGATTTCTAAATTTACGATTTTCGCTGTCTTTCCATTTCAAAATCATTACTTAAAATTTTTTTAAAAATAATGAATTTTCAGTTCCTGTATGTGTAGAGAATTTTCAAGTTCTATATTTTATTGCCCAATGATACATTTTTAAAGGGATCATAAATAAATATAATACGTCAATAAAAGCTAATGGCAGATTCATGAAATTTATGCCATCCATCTAGCTAAATGTATGATGTTGATGTTATAGTCTGATTACGTCTAACCATATAGTGATGGAAAACCAAACCATCATCCAGACAACAATCTAATTATATCAAAAGCAGAAGATATAAGGGATAATATGTAAAGAAAAGCAGTAATATTAAATTAAAATTTTAAGATGATTAAGCTTGATTATAGTTATTTAAAGTATAATTTAAATGTATCAAAATAAAGAAAAAAACAAAAAATAAATAAAAGAAGTAGTAGAAATTTAATGTTCGGTTTAGACAGATATTTATAATGAAGGATGGTCCAAAGGTCCACAGTATAAAGAGAAATGTTATTTCATTTATGTTAAAGTTAAAGTGTTCCACTACAGGCCTTTGTGGTCCTTAGGGTCGCAGGAGGTAAGGCTCCAGGCAAACGGGTCTAAGTTGAGGTCGGGTAGTCAATTCGACGCTCGTTCGCCTTTAGCCCCCGGGAAAGAAACCCGGTACCCATTCAACAGAGGTCTGGGTAGACCCAAGGACCTGTTTGGAGGAGAGTGGAAAAATTCCCGCCCTCCACCGAGGCCGGGGATTGATCCCGCTACCTCCAACCTGCAACCAAGTGCCCTTGCCCACTCGGCTACTGGGCACACATTTCATTTATGAATAGATTAAACAAAATCTTATAACAACAAAGTAACTTGTAGTACACAACATCTAATTTCATTGAAGTAATAAAAACAGTGGTTTTTTTTTACTGTCATTGTATTGTATAGAGAATTGATTCAATAATGTATGAATAGTATGCAAATCTCCTTTGCTTAAATTTGTAATTTCAACTAAAATAAATTTCTCAATTTCAAGGTATTTTTTCCGATTATGATTGCGAAGACGATAAATTAGAAGATCACACGAAACTTTCTTCCTTACTGCGCTTCTTCCTTCAACATACGACTATTCCAGGGATCTCTCAAGTTCATCACAGAAGAACATGGATTCTTAAAATATTCTGGGCATTGCTTTTTTGTGCTGGAATTAGTTTGGCGTTTTATCAATCAAGATCGTTAATAGCAAAATATTTCAAGTAAGTGTAAGATAATAATTATATTGCTTGAGAATATCTATTGAGAATGGATTAGCATATTATATAACCAAAAATGTTATCAAATAATTTCAATTGTTCAATTTCTAAAGTTGAAATTTCGAAATAAAAATTGATGAAAATTTTTTTTGAAATTTACTGCATTTGTGAAATAAAAGTACTGAGAATATAATTCGTATAATTTTGTAATGTAAAACTTGTAACTATTACACGAATTCTGGCTCCCAAGTATTTATTACTCTTTTATCACAAATTTCTTGGAATGGTAACCAAATGGCAAGACGTTATTCTAATGGGTCATTTTGTTTCAATATTTATATCCTGATCAAAAGACCAACTAATGACAGACAACTTTTTAATGAGCATCATAGTAGCCTCACTGTTACTGGAAATTGAAGAATGATAATTAATAACAGTAGTGTAGATGCTATAAAGATGAAAACATTGCAGAAAGTTTCAATGAAGCTATAATAAATGTTCTCAAAAGCAATGGTGATAACTCTTGAACAGAGAAAAAGTTTTTATGTAATTTATTATAAATGTTATTGCCCAGTGAGCCATTAATAATGAAAAAAGATCACAATGACGTCTGATTTCAAAACAATAGATAGTGAAGAATGTATCGATTTCTTTGCTTCTTTGTAATGTGCAGTTTCGGAATTGAAATGACTTATCATAACAATAGTTAAAAAACTAATAATATTTGTTTTTAAAGTTATGAACTTAAATAATTTACCTTTCAATAATGGTTTAGAAAGACATAAATCTTCATTCTTCAGGTTAGCCGTAGATTACAATATAATTTAATGGCTTTTATCCTTAGTAGTAAATTCGCTTCTAAAACATAACTCTCGGTTTTGAAAACATCTAACAATAACAGCGGTTAAACACACCGAAACAGCTTTTTAGAGAGCAAACATCTGAATCTTCAGGAAAAAAAAAAAACCTTCCACTATACGGTTTCGATAAAGAATAATCCGTTCATCATATGTTTATTTATTTAAAATAATACTTTTACTAACATTACGATCAATAATAAAAATGAAAATCCTAAAGCTATGCTTGTTCTGATAAGCAAATAACTAAATAACTCAAAGTATTCAAAGAAAATTAAATTGAAATCAATTTTTAATTATGAAAAATACAAACTCCTTCATCTAACTAAAGACAATGAAATTCATTTTTTTTTATTCAAATAACTTAAAAAATATAGTTAATTCATGTGCAATTAAAGTGATTTTTTATAAAAAATGATGCTTTGAAAATGAATTGTTTTTCCTATCATGTACTATCATGGAGTTTTTACAAAGGAGTATGTACTTGGTTTTACTATGGTGTTAAATTACAACTATTAGATCATAAGTCGTTTTGTTCGTAATTTGGAAAATTGTATTTGAGATGTTACGATTTACAATATACATTACAATACTAAGTTATACATATGTTTATTAGCTTTTATAGATAATACGAAATATTCAAAATTACTGTAAAAATGTAACTATATAATACAGTATATGCACAGTATTTAAATAACTATAGTACAGATGTAATGATAAGTAAAAAAAATAGCATACTTTATTATATATTTTTACAGTAAAGAAAGACTGTTAACAATAACAATAATATAAATGGTATACATATATACAGTATCTGTAACATTACTCTTTACAAAGCTGTAGAGTACTGTACTGTACAAGCGTTCTAATTGATTTTTTTTTACGTGGAAATGTTTAGAACCAAATACACAAAGATTTATGGCCACGACTATTGACTTATGCAGCTCTAAAGCGTAATCAAACCTTTGTAACTACAATGGTCGTATCTGGAAGTATGCCTGTAAAAAGGATATTAATAGTTTTACACATATTTTTATTAAAATAGATTTTTTTTAACCTTTTTTTGCTGTAAAAGTTGTTTTTAATTATGAAAAGTTCTTCTTCTCTTCTCTATGAAAAGTTAAATAATAAAAAGTCAGTACGTGATAGGAATTTTTCTAGCAGACTAAGAGGTATTAATTACTCGTACTCAAATATCAAAATGCTCGCTGTAGTGAAATTACTAGAAACTAATATAATCATTAAGAATAAATATTAACGTGCTATATTAAAATTAACACATTGCCAACTATATTAGCACTTAAAGAATTCAACGAAAAATAAGGCAATTACATATAAATATAAACCACAACGACGTACGTTTCAGAATCCCGTAATAGATTCTATTTTCAAGTAAACAAAAGAAAAAGAAATAGAATCTATTACGGGATTCTGAAACGTACGTCGTTGTGATTTATATTTATATGTAATTGTCTTATTTTTCGTTGAATTCTTTAAGTGCTAATATAGTTGGCAATGTGTTAATTTTAATATAATCATTAGTTAGGCTCAAAATTTAGAGCAGACTAGATTGTATTAAGGTAGTGACTGCTGCAGAACAATATTTGTATGGTTCCCATTGTCGCCACCAGGTGCATATGTGGCGCTATTTCATCCCTTCTCACTCCATTGGGTGTGGTTAACCGGGTAGCGTACATTTTCCATACAATAGTAGAGAGTATCTACGCAAAATCTGGTTCCAATCAATCAACCGGTGTAAAATTGTATAGAGAACACTGTCTTTCATATCTATATATAGATTAATGTATGTTTCTTAAAAAAAATTCATTTAAAAATGCAAATGACGATGTAAACTCAGACAAAAATCTTAGTACCATTAAATAAAATTATTTAATGGAAACATATATGTAGACTGAAAGAAATGTATTTAAAATATTAAATAAATACATTTATTCACACTTAGGTACAATATTAAGCAAGTTACTAGTTTCGTTGGAAATAACAGTTTGCCGTTTCCTGCAGTTACATTCTGCGCGGATTCACCAATATATTGGAAAAAGGCTTTGGAAGAAGACTCAAAATTTGCAAAGAAGATTGAACAACAATTGAAAGAAAAAATTATCAATAATCAGACACTGGTAATCACATTTATTATTTGTAGATTATATTGTCATTAAAAGATTTTAACAAGATTAATTTCATAGGTATGCGATAAAAAAAAAAAGTCTTTCTTGAAAATCATAACTGTTCTTTTGTATTTTTGAATGTTGAACTGAAAAATCACACTTTAAATTACTTCTGTCACAAACTTCTTTTTTCGCATATATTAAGAGGTTGTACGTGGTATAAGTTTACTTTCATTAATTGTTTTGGGAGATAGTTCAAGAATTTGGCAATTAAAATGCAATAATTTAGAATTTAGCCATTATGCTATTCATTAATAGCATATACATTAATCTTTCTCTTTTTATCCATTTATAATTTTTATTACTCTCGGAAATTATGTATTTTTGTCATAAAGCTGTCAGAAATTAAAATCATTCCTGTATTTAACGCTCGCAGCGACTCTTTGAACTAAAATATTAATTTTTGTTAATGGAAACAAAGTCTAGAAGCAGTGATAATATGTGGTTGGCTTTTCATTTTTAACCTCACTAGTCGGCTACCCGTCGCTTCGCTCCGGAAGCCTCGCGTATGTAACGGAAAGCAATTTGTTATTTATTAAAAAAAACACACACATAAATTACATCAAGTAAAATAAAACTAAAATTTTTTTTGAATTTTTTTTTTATTTTAATTTTTGATGTCTATATTCTTTTAACCCAGGACTGCTTTTAGAATTTGCGTGTGAATCATATATCTGTGATATATTTTTATTTTTTAAAGAGATTAGAATGTAATCCTTGTGGTCTAATGCCTAAAACGTCTAACTTCGGAGCAGAAGGTTGCATGTTCGATTCCAGTAGATAACTTGTAGAAATTATTTCTATTTTTGTAAATTACAATAATTGCACCAGACAGACAGAGAAATAAAAGATTTTAGTAATGTAGATACACTTTTCAGTGGTTTTTAGTTACAAATAGTGAGTTTTCAGTATTCTACTGAATAGAAATAGTGCTTCTTTCTTTCTTGAGTCTCTTTTATTTATTTCCATTGATACTTTACAGTGGTATTTGAGTTATAAATAGTGATTGTTTTTGAGTAACAAATAGTGATTTTTCAGTATTCTACCTAATAGAAATAGTGATTCTTTTTTTTTTCTTTTCTGTTTTATCCAATTCCAATTGATACTTTTCAGTGGTTTTTGAGTTACAAATAGTGAAAATTATCTACTAATCTAGGCCATCGGATTGTTCGATATAGATATTTGAAGAAGAGATGTTCAGATGGACGTTAGTTGATATAGATGATAAATGAAGATCATAGCTTGTATACGAAATTCTTCGCGACAAATTGATTGTGACTATTCTTTAGAGTGAAGATAACCAAATTCTGTTGAATTGTGACTCAAAGACATAAAGCTGTACGTGAGTGAAGACAACGTTTTCCAAATATATGGCAACTTATATAGAGTTTGTCCTTGAGCTTTATTGATAAATATCGCATAAGAAGGTCTGATCGGAAATTATTTTCTTGTGAAAGTGAATGGAAGTAGATTATCGCACAGTTCCATAGACATCCTATGGATGAAAACAAAATCTCCTTTGTGATTTCTTTTATAATTTCGGTTTCTATGAGATCATTATCGAATGAACTGCATTTAAATTGAGTTCCATTGCAGTATGCAAACTTGGGATTGATGTTTCGCAACAATATTATTGGAGATCCAATCTTCAATGACAAACGATGTTGAGGAATACCACTGAGATCCAATGCGTTCAGATACTTGGACAGATAGAGATGTTCGTGTGGTGGATTATCAGAAGTGTCAATTTTATTCGCACTTGTATGCTCTGTAGTCTCTCCTTGTATTCTTACACTTATCATTCGATTCATGTTATCGACACTCTCGTTCATCTTGGTTGATGAGCCACATATTTATCTTGAGGTTTTTGACTTTGATGTGATTCTAGCTTTATCAGTTACAAATAGTGATTTTTCAGTAATCTACCTAATAGAAATAGTGCTTCTTTCTTTTTTGACTCTCTTTTTCTTACCAATTGATACTTTTGAGAGGTTCTTGAGTTACAAATGATGATGGTTTTTTAGTTACAAATAGTGATTTTTCAGTATTCTACTTAATGGAATCACTGCTTCTTTATTTCTTGACTCTTTTTTTCATTCCAATTGATACTTTTCAGTGGTTTTTAGGTTACAAATAGTGATTTCTCAGTATTCTACCTAATGAAGTACTGCTTCTTTCTTTTTTGACTTTCTTTTTTATTACAATTGTAACTTTTCAGTCAAAGTCAGTTCAGTTTTGAAAGATAATTCAAAAAAACTATGAATAAAGTTGTAGTCTCCATGGCCTAATGGATAACATGTCTGACTTCGGATCTGAAGATTGCAGGTTTGATTCCTGTCGCGGATGTTTCATTGTAAAAATTCTTTCTATTTTTCATTCTCACAGAAAACTGCGCCGGACAGACACACAGACAGAGAAATAAAAGATTTTAGTAATATAGATTAATTTTGAATATGTTTTGTATTGAATTGTCAAGATGGTTAGCTGTGATTTTATAACCTTTCTGTATAACTTTTGATAGATTTGTGATAAAATAATAATAATAAAGTAACATTACAGATTTTCCGAAGTGCATCATGTTTACTTTGCATTGAAGCTAGGAGAATAAGTTAAACCAAGACCTCCAGACAAAGTTTTTGTTTGCGTGGAGGATCTGAGGAATTGGTCTAAAGGTACAGAAAACTTTGAGATTTGGTGTCGCAACAATTTCGAAGGAGCAAAAAAAAAAAAAATCTCAGAGATGACCGCTATTTTAATTTTATTGATGGTAAAGGCTATAACTCCAAAAATAAGGAAGTTATTTGTATCCAAACCTTTCATCAGCTATACGAATTGTTCCTTACTGTCCAGAGATCCTAGTCCCCATTCTTCCAGAAACATTAGGTGATGCATCCGGTAACTCTGATTGGAATATAAAAGAGCAGTATCAGGATCAAGAATTTTAGTGTAATTAAAACGGCAAGATCCTCAGTTGTTCACTCATTCTGAACTTAAAAAATGATTATTGAGATTTAGGTTTAGCAGAATTCTTAGGCTCCAGATTGAAAGAAAAAGCAGGGAGAACGTTTCATTTCGTATGTCCGTTTGCCCTCAAATCTTTCTTTGCACTTGCCGCAATGAATAATAAGCTTGTCATTCCACTCTCATACAATAGATTGCAGTATATCTTCGACACGTTTGCTCAAACACGCCATGACATCTTCTGCCTCGCTGTCAGAATAAAGTTAAATTCCTTTTTCAAAATATGACCACAATTCCTTAGGTTCACAGTTGAAATTATCATTATTTTACAAACACCGAACACAAAATAAATTACCTGTTTGGTTATATACATCGTCACGGACGCAATAATGTCGATGTCACTGGATTTGCGGCACAACTTGCAACTACGTATCTTACACTTTTAGATCCACGTTTTTAAAGAGTGCTTAAACAACTCTTTAAGAAAATATCACTTCAAAGTTTAGCAAGTGTCTGTTTGCTCATGTCCGTCTGTCTCACAGTTACCTTACATTTTTTTTTCATTTAAATATTAAAATTCGCTGCTAGATCTATTTTTCTTATTTCAGACCGAAGGACAGAAATTAAGGGAGGGTGAAAAACTGTTAATTGCTAATTTGGAAGGCTTAACTCATGAACAGAGATCCAACTTAAACTATGCTTTTGACGACTTCGTTGATTATTGTGGTTTTGATAATAAGGAATGTGATGTCAGGTTAGTGAAGTATTTTACTTCAATATTAATTTCGTTTTAGAATTGCATTAATTTGTTTTAAAATTCATTAAAAAAATGACCTTATTAAGAAATTCAATTTTCTACTTTACAGGTTCTTTCACGAATATAATAATTTGCATTATGGTAACTGTTTCACTTTCAATCCGGGAATTAATCAAGAAATTCTCAGGACAACCCAATACGATACAAGTACAGTAACTTTTACAGTATCTTTTTTATTAGAAATCTTATGTGTGAGATAAAAGACTATAAACCAAAAAATGAAAAAGAAATTGAATTCAAGACGTAATGTAAAAGAAACAGTTCTCTTTTAATCAATAGATAAATTAAGGGAAATACTCAGATATTTTTATGTAATGTTTATAAAATATTTGAAATGTTTAACCAGAAAAAAATGAGCAGAGATCTGTAATCATGATATCATTTAAAAGTCGAAGTTGTTAGGTAATAGTTAAATGTGGTAGTTCTAAGATTTTTTAAGCATTCCCAGATAGATCTGTAGCACAGTTAAAATTTAATTTAAATATTATAGGTATTAGAGCAATATTGGAATTTTAATTAAGGCCTTTACGTTCCAACATTTACAGTAGTAAATACAGTGAAACCTCGGGTTACGAACGACTCAGGTAACGAACATTTCCAGCTTACGAACAACAACTTCGAAAATTTTTTGTCTCGGATAACGAACAGTGCCTCGGATTAAGAACGAAGGTGAGAGAGAGATCAAGGTTTAATGTTGGAGACAAACGATCGCTTACAGTACAAACGAAGGCCACGAAGTAACGACATCCCTTAGCGCTAGCCTACAATCCAGGCAAATCTTACCTGGTAATACAGGAACAGTTAAGGAGCCAAATCACACCAAAGCTTCTCACCTAGCATCTGAAAGTATCTCTCCGCGCCCACGTGATTCTTTTTCCGATGTATACAAGACATCGTAATGTATTTATTTGTATAATAATATTTATTAAATGTAATTATTTTACATTTAATTTATTTGGTTGTTTCCTGTCTCTTTATTTAATACGTGCAGTATACGTATTCTTTGCGTTTTGTCAGGTAAACGATCGGATGTTAATAAAAAAGAACGGTTCTTTCATCTTGAAACGAATCGTGTCTATTTCATTGATTTCAATCTTTCGGGTTACGAATGTTTCAGGTTACGAACCGAGTTCTGGAACGAATTAAGTTCGTAACCCGAGGTACTACTATAGTAGTATTTCAATGTATTTAAAGAATTGTTAAATAAATATACTACAACCATAAATGTGCTACAACATTAAAGCAACTTTCTGTTTTCAATAAGGCTTTTAAAGATAATGAGAGATTAAATTAAAAGCTGAATATAAGGTTTATAATTTTCAAAATCCGATTACATCAAAAGACGAAATATAGTGATAATATGATCAATTTGAAATTAAGCAACTACTTCAAAGTATAATTGAAAGATGATATTTGACATATATAATGCTTAAAACTGCAATGGATCTCTTAAGTTTTAAGCAGGGCTTTGGAGCGGAGCCCGGAGCTGGAGCACGGAGCAGTGGAGCAATGGGTTTTTTCCCGGAGCTGGAGCGGAGCCGGAGCACACAAGTTTTTGACTGCTCCACTGCTCCAGATTTTTTTTTTTTAATGTTTACCAGTTCAATTAGGTGTAATTACAGAATTATTCCTGTTTTATAGGTGCTGGAAAGTTTAACGGTGTCTTTTCAAAAACAAAATTTAATTAATGTTAAAGAATAGATTAGAAGTTTTTACTACATTTTTATTGACTACTAATTGGTTTTCGATTTCTCTAAAATTATTACAATTATAATTATTCCCATTTATTTGTCTAAATATCTTTGAGTAAGTATATTCACTTACTCTAAATCCAAACTTATTGTTTATATTAGGAATATTGAAAATCTTCAACCAACTAAGTCTTGTTTTATTTTCAGAAGAGTATTTTTTCTCTGATGTTTTTATATTTATATATATTTTTCAAGACTACATTATAAATACATTTTTCTTCTCTATTCAAAATTTTATATTTTACTTTTATTGAAGAGTAATCTTGTTGAAGATTTATTGAAGTAAAAGCTTGATTTTGGTTGCTACTTATTAGTATTACATCATCGGCATAAATGTAAATCTTGCACTTTTTAATAATATCACTAATAGAATTTATATATAAAATAAAAAACAGAAAACCTAAATTTTAAACTTGTAGTACACCTCTCTTAACATTGTGAGTTTTACTAATCAAATTATTTATTTTGACTTTGGATTTTCTATTTTTTAAGTAATTTTTGATAAGATCATGAAAATCTCCTCTTATACTGTAATTTTCTAATTTTTTTTAATAGAATTTTATGGTCAATATTATCAAAAGCCTTGCTAAAGTCTATAAAAGCTATTATTGATACTTGTCTTTTATTTAAAATTTTTTAACTTCATTATTTAAATAATTTTATTAAATTACGAACCCCAAATATTCGCAGTATTCTTCTAAAAACTCATGGGCTAACCCAACCTTTGGATACTGTGACTCATTGGGGTTCAACGTTTGCAATGGTTAATCGTCTACTTGTTTTAAGCATTATTGGTGAACAAGTAGCTGCGGCTGGAGCCATAGAAATGAAATTAACTAAAGCTGAATGGTACGAAACTAAGAATGTAAGAGATCTCCTGACAAAGCCAAATTTTACTTTAAAAATTACATAATTTTTAAAGTAAATTATCATGGGAGTTTACATGAAGAAGTGGCAAAAACTTGCAAAATTTCTCCAAGACAATGGCGGAAAATTGCTATGGGAATTTTGACCTCCATGCAAAAATGTGACGAAAATCTTTTCCAAAACACCCATTTTCTTGCCGGAGTCTATGTAGATCCTCAGTATAGAATTTTCCGGAGTTCGTCGCAAACGACAAAAGCAAAGAAGGACTTTAAATATCGCCCGTCGACTCGAAAAACTAAAGATTTTTAAGCGTTTTGATATGAGGCAAGAGAGTGAAAGGCTGGAATCCTCAATAATTGAATCCGAGCAGCCACATCGAATAGCAAGTTTTCAACAATCACAGAAAGGAAAAACAAATACTTCGATTTCAGCAGATGATTCTCCAGAAGATGATGATTTTGAAAAAGAGCTGGACAAACTGGAAAAACATATGGGAGTTTCAGAAATGCAACATTCGAATGAAGAAGACTTGAGAGGAATTTTCACCAAGATTGTCATGTAATTGAGATTATGGATAGGCTCAAAGTAAAATCAGCATTTGAAGCTATGGACGGTTACCCACACCGAATTCAAGCTGCCTGTCGAGTTGCATCGAGTATGCCCACTACACAAGCCAGTGTCGAGCGATTATTTTCTGTCTTAAAATTGGTATTAAATGATACAAGACAGGCAATGAAAGATGACTTACTGTCAGCTGTTCTGTTTTATAGAATTAATTATGGTGATTATAAAATTTAGTTAAAAAAAACTGCTTGTAAGCAGTTTGATCTTTGGTAATACGACTTAAAAAATGTATTTGGTGCATGGAGCGGAGCATGGAGCAAGTATTTTCATGTCGGAGCGGAGCTGGAGCGGAGCAATTGCAAATTTTGTCTGCTCCAAAGCCCTGGTTTTAAGAGCCCACTCAACTTGCCTTTGTTACATAAGGAAAGTAATCACAACTTCAGAATGGCAATATCTCGATTCATTGGAAACGATAAATTTCTTTGCAAGGTTCTGCTAATTGTTTTATCAATAAAATCTATAGGAAAATCATTCTTTAAGAAGATACTTCTGATTGAATTTAATTCATTGGATAATAATAACTGATTTGAGCAAACTTTAATAGCTCTGTTAACCGCCTTTCTGTATACTATAGTATTAAATTGACCCATATGTCTAGGACGTTAGTGCAAATGTTACTATGAATTACAATTCAGCATGACCGATGATTTATAAAACAAACGCAATTTCTTTGGCGGTTAACAGAGCTATTAAAGTTTGCTCAAATCAGTTATTATTATGCAATGAATTAAATTCAATCAGAAGTATCTTCTTAAAGAATGATTTTCCGATAGATTTTATTGATAAAACAATTGTCAGAACCTTGCAAAGAAGTAAATTCTCTAAACCTAGTACAAAAGATAAATTTCTTTAACTTGATATTTTCTGAAAAGTTATTCTTGTGCTTTTCCAAACAATAATAACATAGTAAATGATTTTTAAACCAAATCGAATGGTTTGGTTATTCTATTTATTCGAATTGTTCTAAATGTCTTAATGACTTTTACTTATTATTTTAGTTTTGATATTTAAAAATTAATTACTTTGCATTTTAGAGCTTATTCTTGTGTTAAAATTGGAGAAAGAAATTCTGTTTCCTTATCTTAATCGGTTCTTTGGAATTCGGCTTTTAATTCATCAGTCTGGAGTCCCTCCTGTTATAGACAATTCCAATATAATCTGGCTTTATCCAACAGGAAATTGGAATCAATTCACAGTAAGAAAGGTAAGAATATACATTTAAATCTGTTCTTATTTTAATTATATCTTTTCTTTTTTATTTAATACAATATGAAATATTTTAACAATAGTTTCTAATTTAAAAAAAATAATTTAAAAATTATTTGAAATGATTGTGTTGGAAATTTCAATTAATCAATCCTAAAAATAGCCACTTTTTATTCATTTCTGATTTGTTTATATTGTATATAAATATTACTAGCAAAACTGAAGACGTTACTAGTCTGTCGGAAATAGTTTGTAATTTGAATATGTATAAACTAGGATAACCATCTTATTGCAACCCGCACAGTTTTTAGTGGCTTCCCTGCCACCCACTCGGCTTCCCTGCTGACTGAGAAAATGATTTCGGAATACAAGATCACGTGCACGTCGTATGTAATGGATGATAAGGAAGCCCACCAACAATGAACTGTTTGGAAGTTGACCTTACGTCACATGACTTAGGTTGACCCACGTTGATGAAAAATGAAATATAGACATCCTTAATAATATATCTGATATTCGATACCTTATTTGTATCTCTGTGTCTTATGGTTTCGGGCAGAAAAAAAACCAATGCTTTCTTTTATTAATATGGAATGAATAAAGTTAAATTAATAAATTTAACTTTATTCATAAATATATGAAATTAAATAAATAAATTATACTTATTAAAAAGTACCATGTCGGGAATCTGAGACAGTTGTTTCAACCCCATTAGGCTCCTTAAATCAGATTTACCCTTGATGGTAGATCAAAGTGCCAGACAAAGAAGAGGCAACGATTTCGGCTCCCCGAAATGGCCCCTCATACAAAATCAAGCATCAATAATAATTCACTGTGCACCTCACAGCCTCAAATTCTTTGTCCCGGTAACCGCCGGCCTCAAAATAATTTGATAAAGGATGGAGAACCCAAAATTATAATTAATGTAATTAAAAAGCTTAGCATAAATGTTTTGGTAAAAAAATAAATCTGAAAGTGCACATAAATAAACAAAGGTTCATCAAACTAACATCAAAGATGAATCTGACTGAAGAACCTAATAAGGCTGAAACATCTTTCTCTGATTCCCGACATGGTAGCTCAGGGTGCGAAAATCTTTGTTTCTTTATGCGCACTTTCAGAGTTTTTTTTTTTTTTTTTTATAAAAATTTTATAGGGTACATTAAGCTTTTTATTTATTATAAATACCTTTTATCTATGAAAGTTAATTAAATCTGAAAATTATTTTTTTAGTCATTATTGACCTTCCACAATACTTTTTAAATTAAGAAAATTAAGAAATACTTATTGATTCAATGGTTAACATATTAATAAGTTAAAAAATAAATAAATTTTATAATTTCAATCAGTTGAACGGTAAATCCAATTGAATTTCATAAATTGATTTTGTTACATGTAACTCTGGTAAACTCCTAATTACAAAAACGTACACGAGATTTCGTATTCAACTTCCGTGAAG
Organism: Thereuonema tuberculata; assembly: GCA_023159025.1. Taxonomy (NCBI): domain Eukaryota; kingdom Metazoa; phylum Arthropoda; class Chilopoda; order Scutigeromorpha; family Scutigeridae; genus Thereuonema; species Thereuonema tuberculata. The sequence goes on from JAFIDM010012231.1 coordinate 18,223,216, forward strand.
CATTTCTTAAACTTTAATTTCACTCATCATACTTCTGATTCTCCTTCTATAACAATGTAATCCGCATTGGGGCCTTGGCCTCCTCTAGTCATTATACTATCTCCCAGAAAATTAAGTTATTAGTTACTAATAAATAAAAGATGAGTTATTTAATCAAAACAATAGAAGATTTGGAATTTTAAATGGTTCATTCAATGAGTAACGCATTAGAGACATTATCAGGTATTGCAAATTACATTCAGTAGATATATTTTAGCCAAAATAAACAACATGAATAAAGACGTTAATATAAATTTATATTATATGTTAAAGGATTTATTTTTTCTAAAAAAATGTAGACATTTGATTCTACGATTATCCTTTTAAACTTACATCTTGTTTCATTAGTCCAAGCAATTAAAGGCTGTGTTGCAAAGTGTTGAATTGTGTTTTATTATAATGCAAAGTAAATGCGTATAGCGTCTCTATATAGTTGAAGAGCTTACCACTAGGGTAAGAACTTGTGGTTGCCTAGCAATGTTACTTTACTGCTGTTTTATTGTGTGCATTATGTTTACCGAATAGTGCTAAGTAAACTAATTTATAAAATTAAGTTCATATAGTTCCAGGAGTCATCCATTCAAAATTTAACAATAGGCTATTGGTCCAGCAATGCTAAAACAATTATCCAAGTAATTATTTTTCAAGAAAAGCCATATTAAAACGAAACAAAATGAACTTTTTGTGGTGAACTGCTGACCGCGTCGTTTTGATTTAAAAGTGACATCACTTTTCAACTGAAGACAAAGGCGAAAGGTTTACAAAAGTTTATCAAATGGCGAATGAAAGTGGAAATTAGATAACAAATACGAAAATCGAAGATCTGAAAAAGAATAACTTTTGATTCTTGGAAGATACAGATGGAGGCTATTTTAATCAAAAATGATTTATGGAACTATGTTAATGGAACTAAAGAAAGGCCAACAGAAAGTCAAGCTACTATAAAAGCTGTAGAAAAATGGAGTATAGCTGACCGTAAGCCAAAGCTGATTTGATACTAGCTAGTCATTGAAGTGAATTAAAACAAATTAAGACTTGTAAAACATCCAAAAATATAACTGGAAAGCACCTTTCAATCTAAGGGACCAGGAAGAAAAGCTACATTGCTGAAGTAACTGATTCGCAAGAAAATGCAAGAAAAAGGAGTGCCAGGGACCATGTTAATGAGTTCTTTGATGTTTTGGATAAGCTACAAGAAATGGATTTATAAATTCACAGCCATCATTCTTCTCTATAGTTTGCCAGAAATTTTTGAAAATTTTCCTCGTGAGTTTGAGTAAGAGACCAATTACCAAATCCAGATGCACTTAAAATAAAAATATTGGAGGAAGCAGAGGCTAGGCAGACCAAAGACGTCAACCAATCAACCGATGCATTGTACGTGGATAAAAAAATACAACAAACCATTGAAGAAAAACGGAGGTGATGAAGCCAAATCGAACACAAGCAGAAATTTAAATACAACTGCTTCCGATGTCGTAAGCGTGGACATAAATCAAGTGAATGCCACCAAACTTCCACAAAATGTAGAAAAGAAGGCAACACAAACTGAAAATAACAATGCATTGGAAGATGTTGAGCAACAGAATAAATAAGTTATGCACGTTCAACAGCAAAACGCATCAGATTGGTGCCTGGACAGCGGAGCAACATCGCATATGAGTTCAAGAAGAGAATATTTCAAATATCTGCAAAAAGCGAATGAATATATACAAATGGCCTACAAGGATAAAACAAGCATTAAGGAAATGGTGAAGTGAAACAAATGGGATTGGTGGAAATTAAAGAGACAAGAGATACGCATAACTTTCAGGAGTGTTGAATTGTGTTTTATTATAATGCAAAGTAAATGCGTGTAGCATCTCTATACATATAGTTGAAGAGCTTACCACTAGGGTAAGAACTTGTGGTTGCCTAGCAACGTTACTTTACTGCTGTTTTATTGTGTGTATTATGTCTACCGAATAGTGCTGAGTAAACTAATTTATAAAATTAAGTTCATGACTACTTTAGTTCCAGTAGTCATCCACTGGAAATTTAACAATACAAAGCTATCGTTTTACAAGTTTCTGGTTATTTATATTCCATTCTATTAAACTCACTGTAAACATTTTTAGCATAATAGAAGTAAATACACAAATAAGAGAATCTGAAGGAATCACACTAACCTCATTTTATTTGTTTCAGCAAATTTAATTTTAACTAAATAAAACCTATCAATTAAATTTCTTTCTTGCTAAATTGAGATGCAAAAATTTTTCTTGAGGTAATTTTTATTCTAAATTTTTAGACGGATTTTAAGCGGATGAAAGCTCCTTTCCCATCGAAATGTGTAAATCCGGAAGATCCAGCCTTAAGATCAAAAAATCTTTACTATACTAATGATTCCCCATACCTGTATTCTGTTGATGTAAGTATGCAGTAAAAAAAAAAGAAATTTTATTTCTTTACACAAATCACAGAAAACAAAATACTCTTAGCAACAATCATTCAGTGATATCATTGGATCATAGGGACAAAGTATTAATTCCATTTAAGGTTTTAGTTTTCATAAAAATTTTAGTATTTAAAGAATTATGGGATAGGTTCTTCTTAATTTTAATCTTTAACTCTAATCTTAAATTAATATCGGGAGACATTTATAAATATATGCTTCAAATATAATAATGACAATTTTTAGTAATTGGTAATATTTTAGTAAATTTTCATAAGTTGTGTTAATAAATGAATATAAAAATCTTCAGTTTTATATACAGTAAAACCCCGTTATTACGCTCCCTATTATAGCACTATCCCGTTCTTAACGCTCCTTTCATACGGTCCCTGGAATTTTCTATGTAACTCTGTATACTTTTACCCTCTTATAAATCCCGCTTGTAGCGCTTTTTTTTATATCGGAAATTTTGTATCGAAAAGAAATGTAACACTGTAAAGATTCTTTTCTTTCCCTGGTAGGAGGGAATCTTTGAACTCTTTGAAGTGCGGGTCTGTGATACAGTAAGTTAGTGCAAAATGTCGAAGCCGAAATCCCTTTCTATAAGTGAAAAAATTGCAAATTCTCCGTAAGTACGACGAGAATTCTACACTAAGTCAGAAGGATTTCGCAGAATCTCTAGGAATTCCCTCATCCAGTCTGAGAACAATAATAAAAAATAAGAATGGAATTACCAATGCAGCGAAGGGTCTGGATAATGGAATAAAAGTAAAGTCTGGAAAATATTAAGATGCTGAGGAAATTCTAATTGAATGGATTCATCAGTCCCGTAATGCATCAGTGCCATTAAGTGGCCCAATCATTCAAGAAAAGGCGCGTGAAATAGCGGGCAGTGCACTAAATCTGCTCCGAAAATATATTAGTGTTGCTCCTAGTGGTGTATCAATTGATGTTAATAATTACTTGAACCGCATTGAAAATGTCATAATTCATAACAGTAGCACACACACACGGCAAACCACAATCAAAGATTTTTAATAGGAAATAAGCTCACATTTGCACTATATCTATTGCAGAATCAAGTATCTTTCCTGTAAAAGGGTGTCTAAATGTTTCCCCATCTCATAAATCATTTCCCGTCTATAGCGCTATCCCGCTTATTACGCTTGTAGTTCATGGTCCCTTGACGAGCGTAATAACGGGGTTTTACTGTATATCATCTACATATATCTGTATAATGTCATAAAAAAAAATGTGAAGTTCTATTGCTTTAATTAACAAAAATATTTCAGTGAAGAATTATTAATAAAAATGCAAGTTATTAATATCCGTATTTAAACATAATTACAACTAATGATTTGTTGCATTGACTACTTACTCGTTTTCTTTATTTGATCTAGCCAGAACAAGGCAAATTCATTGAATTTCACTTAATATGTTTTTTAAATGTGTTTTTGATATGAGGACAAATGAGCTTACTTAATTATGTTTAATAGTGTATAATTAATGCAAATGCTTAATTTAGTTCTTATCTACGAGTGTAATATCAAACATTCGTACCGTAAACATATCGATGTATTGGGTGAGTGCAAAAGTTCTATCCGTTTTTATTACCCATAAAGAAGAGCAAATAAACGCAAAATGGACAGTACCTATTATCCATTGCTATCTAGGACCTCTTGCCATCTTTCTGGTAGGAGATGAATCCCACGGCGGTAAAATTCCGGCGGTTTCGCGTCAAAAAAGTCTTGGAGGCAGTTTTCACAGCATCAAGATCATCAAAGATTTTCTGACTGAAGGAATTGTTCAACGCACGAAATAGGTGATAGTCAGTTGGTGCCAAATCAGGAGAATAGGAAGGGTGGGGTAAAACCTCCCAACCAAAGCCCAGTAACTTTAAGCGAGTGATGACAGAAGCATGTGGCCTGGCGTTATCGTGATGAAGGATAACACCGCGACGATTGATGAGACCTGGCCGCTTTGCTACCAAATTTGAATGCAGCCTGTCTAACTGTAGACAGTAGAAGGTAGCATTGATGGTTTGGTTGAGTGGCAGGACCTCCCAGTGAATTATTCCCTGCACATCCCACCACACACTCAATAGCACCTTCTTGGGATGAAGTTCAGCTTTCGAAGTTGAGGCAGGCGGATCAGAAGGGCGACACACAGTCCTATGACGCTTTACGTTACGGTACATAACCCACTTCTCATCTCCTGTCACAATTCTTATCAAGAATGTGTCATTTTGTACGGGGAAAGCAAGGAAACACAGGTGCCGATTCGGTCATCCCGTTGCTTAGCTGTCAGGTTATGTGGAACGCAACGATCCAACTTTCTCGTAAAACCCAACTTAACCAGCCGTCTCTCGACCGTTGTCCGGTGTACGTTGAAGGTCTCCGCTAATTCTTGCACGGTTGGGTTCGAGCTGTTCCTTATGGCTTGGTCAATATCGTACTCTCCAATGTGTGATGGCCGTCCACTCCTAGCCTGATTTTGGCAGCTTCTGTCTCGTTCCCTAAATTTACGAAACCATCGACGACATGTGCTTTCGTCTATTGCATCCTTCCCATAAACTGACAAACGACTTGCGACATGCTGCGGCTGCCGTACTCTTTTTATCGAACTCGTATAACAAACAATGTCTTATATGCTCCTTCTCGCGTTCCATGTTACACCCTCTGATGTTTTTTTTGAGATGATTAACTTTGTGAGACATGATGCATTTATATGTGAGGCATCCACACGTTTGATTGGCAGACTATTTGCGTCATTGCAATGTCATGTGTGAGGGCATTTCTATTGCAAATTTTCATATCCAAAAACGGGTAGAACTTTTGCACTCACCCAATACATTATTCATAATAGCATTAACAACTTCTTTTTTTATTCTGTAATTTACAATTCTTATACTTCATTCTTACAAAAAGTTCATTTTTGTAAATTTTTGAATACATTTTATTGATCAAGTAATATTTTAATATATATCTTTTTTATGCACAATGTGGATTTCATGTTATTTGTTTTATTTCAAATAACATTTAATCCACGTTGTGCATAAAAAAGATAAACGATTTGATCCATTCAAATTCATTAATAACATTCAATTTATTCTTAAAAACAAAGCAGTTTTCCAATATTAAAACTAACTAATAATTAAACTCGGAAGAAATATAATGTTAGAACTGTAGTCATGTGATAGGCAGCTTAACTACTGTAAAAAGGAGTCAGGCTTGCTAACTAGGTAATTCGGAGATTTTCCCACAATCGTCTTTCTTAAGAACGAACTAAGAAGTTCGAATGGAGAACTCGAAAATTAATCTTTTCTGTGCTGTCCTCCTGCTCTTAACTAACTCTCAAGCTGATCTTCTGCGTTTCGTTGGATCCACTGATCTCGTGGATGAAATTTTTTTAACCTTTAGAATCCCAGAGATCAATCTGGAGTTAATTTCAATTGAAAAACTATTAATATTAATCTGGTTTTTAATTTACTTTTAGACTTTTTTTTAAAGTAAAAATTATTTCCATAGATTTAAAAGGTTGAATATTACTTTTAACACAAAGATATTTTTTTACTTTGTAGGCTTGCTTAGAAACGTGCAGGAGAGACCTTATGTATCAACAGTGTAATTGCATTGAATCAGTTCATGTAACACATAATCAGCTCAGCGATTATCCTGTTTGTGAGCAATGTAAGTATTAAATCATTTCTGTACATTCTTTTCCAGTTTAAGAATGCAAGTTAAATTTGTTGCCATATTTAAAAAAGTTTTTGAAGTAGACCGTTTGAAGTGGGTCGTCACAACCCACGTGACATTACATCACAGTTCAAAGCAAAGGTTGCAATGAGCATTTTAGTAAAGCCACGTCACAGCAAAGAGTTATTTGCCAGGGGTTTCTGTGAGAAGAAGGAAAAAAAAAAGAAATTGAAAGCAGTTGTAAGAGTTTAAGAAAGCCCACTTTAGTGTTTCCCGCCCCCCCCCCCCTTATTTTTGAAAATTTTAATTTATTTAATTTAATTTAAATTAATAATAACTTGAAATAACGTATTGAAATAAATTTATATTACAATCTTTAAGCCCTATTTTAATAAAAATAATGCTTCTCTCTAGTACGTGTTTCTGAATTATTAAGTAAAGTATATTATCTTTAATAATTTTTAATATACTAGAAATTTATCAACTTGTGGTAAATAACTACTTTATTGAGATATGTTTTTAATATTATTCTTATAAATTGTAATTTAACTTTTCTTTTTTCGGATAATGTAGCTTGCAATATGACGGCAGTTGCGAGAACAACAGAATCATGTCAGTGTTATTCTCCTTGCATGTAAGATGAAATATAAGTATATATCCAAATTACTTAAAATAAAATCAGATCTTATGTAAATCAATCTCAGGAAAAAAGTTAAGAATGAAATAAGTGTTCAATATTTCCGAGTATTTTATTAGGGAAAAATCATAATCAAACAAACTTTCAATATTTTTTCAATTATTTTCATTTCGTCTTTGCTATTTGTGAAATATTTTTTTTCCATCAAATTTGAATAATGACTATGAAAACCACACAGACCGATAACAGACCCCGAAAAATCTAGTTTAAATACCATTTTAATATCTTTTTAACCCTTTGACTGATTCAATAGGCTCTGGTGGCTTCAATATTAGTGAACTTAAAATAGAAAATAAAATGGGACCTTAAAAAAGAATATAAATACAATACTTTTTAACATTAATTTTGCACATTTATTATTTTATGTTATAGCTATCCAAATCTTTACTATATTCATATAAATATATTAATATTGTAAAGATCTATATAGCTAATTTCTTAGTTAAGACTATAGAATTTTAATTGGCCTAAAAATCAGGGCTTTGGAGGAGACCAAATTTATAATTGCTCCGCTCCAGCTCCGCTCCGACATCAAAATACTTGCTGCATGATCCGCTCCATGCTCCAAATAAGTTTTATAATTTCTATAAGCAAAGATCAAATGTACAAATTGTATTTTTTAAATAAACTTTATTAACCATCGTAATTGATTCTATAAAGAGTACGGCGGACAGTAAGTCATCTTTCATTGCCGGTCTTGTATCATTTAATATCAATGTATGGCAGAAAATATTCACTCGACAGTGACTAGTGTGGTGATCATACTCGATGCAACTCGATAGGCAGCTTGAATTCAGTGTAGCTAACCCTCAATAGCTTTAAAGGTTGATTTTATTTCTCTTAGTCCTTCTTTCGCTTTTAACGTTTGCGACGAACTCAGTAAAGTCCTATAGCGGGGATCTACATAAAGCTCCAGCAAGGAAATGGATGTATTGGAGAAGATTTTCTTCAGTTTCCGCATGGAGATCAAAATTGTCGTGGAGAAATTTTGCAAGTTTTTGTCACTCATGCATGTAAACACCCGGAGTTATGTCAGCTGATTGAAGAGTGACTGTCGTAAAATTTGACTTGGCCAGGATATCGCTTATATTATTTGCTTCGTTCATTCGGCTTTAGTTAATATCAAAGTCTCTGGCTACATATTGGCAATATAAGACTAGGATCCTCAACCCATTATGCAGGAACATCCATGTCGAGTTCTTGGCCATCATCTTCCTCAGTTTCTTCCTTCAATGAAATAATTTCGGTTTTATTTATATTATCAAAATTAGAAACGGTTTCACTGTTGCTGAATTTTTTTTACAGCAAACATCATGTTCACTGCATTGTCAACACACATACTCAAAATTTGATGTAAATATTTGAAAAAAAATTAAATTTTTAATTTTTAATAATAAAAAAATCTGCAGTGGAGCAGTCAAAAACTTGTGTGCTTCGACTCCGCACCAGCTTGGGGCTCCGCTCCAAAGTCCTGCTAAAAGTAATAATCTCACGCCATCTACCGTGAAAGGATGAAACTTATTTTGCATTCCTATTTCACTCGAAAATACGATAAAATAATAGAAGTTATAGAGCGAAAGGTTTCCATTGTCTCAACATACAGCATTTCCAAGTTTATTCTTACCGCCGAAAGTTATGTGTATTATTACTCAACTTGAAATTATCCACCATTCTTGCTGGATCGCTCTTTTTTGTTTTTTTTTCTCTTTTCAGTGAAAGTACATTTCCGTATACTTGGACGGTCGACAGTGATTGGAAGAATTTCAATGAAAGCATGGTACAATGGAATTTAATATTACATTTAAGCTAATTTCTTTATTAGTAAAACATTTAAACAAAATATTTAAAAGCCAAAATTAACAAGCACAGCTTTATGTATGTTTCTTAGAAAAAACATGATGTAAGTTAAATTTATTGCAAATGAAATGAAATATGACAAAAAAATAGGTATATTGTCAGCTACACATCGGCGTCAGTAATATTAGCATGACTGACGCCATTTTGATCGTCATCGCAGTGAATGACCTACTATTAACTTTAGAAGTTAGCAATTGCCTTCCATAAGTTGCAACAAAGTTTTTAACTCAAATTATATTTATGCAGACGGAACCACTTTAACTTAACAACACAGTGTAGATGTAAATGTAGGAAACAAAACAAAAAACTCTTTTGTAATCTGACATCAAAACTTAAACGCAGTAAGGAAGTGATAAATATTTGTTTAGCAAAGAAATATTTCAATTTAATTTCAGCTATATTTGTTTATCATCTGTTTAATTTAGTGTAATACTAGTCGGCTACCCGTCGCTTCGTTCCGGAAGCCTCCCTTATATAACGGAAAACAATTTTTTATTTATTAAAAATAACACACACACACACACACACACACAAACACACAAATTACATCAAGGAAACCAAAACTAAAATTTTTTAAAAGCTTTTTTTAAATTTAATTTTTGATGTCTATATTCTCTCAATCTACGACTGCTTTAAGAAGCACCTTGTAAATCATATATCTATGATATATTTTTATTTTTTACAGAGATTAGAATGTAGGCCTAGTGGTCTAATGGCTAAGACGTCTAACTTCTGAGCAGTATTCTACCTAATAGAAATAGTGCATCTTTCTTTCTTGACTATCTTTTTTTTTATTCCTATTGATACTTTTCAGTCGTTTTCGAGTTAGAAATAGTGATGGTTTTTGAGTTCCAAATAGTGATTTTTCAGTATTCTACCTAATGAAATACTGCTTCTTATTTCTTGACTCTTTTTTTTTTTTTTATTCCAAATGATACTTTTCAGTGGTTTCTGAGTTACAATAGTGTTCAGTATTCTATCTAATAGAAATACTGCTTCTTTCTTTTTTGAGTCTCTTTTTTTATTTTAAGTGGCACTTTTCAGTGGCTTTTGTGTTCCAAATATTGATGGTTTCTGAGTTACAGATAGTGATTTTTCAGTATTCTATCTAATAGAAGTATCGCTTCATTCTTTTTTGACTTTCATTTTAATTATAATTGTCACTTCTCAGTGACGTTTGAGTTACATTTATTGATGGTTTTT
>JAFIDM010012231.1:18233540-18248640 GCA_023159025.1 Thereuonema tuberculata
TCAAATATATATTTAAAAGAGTTAAATGGAACCAATTTTTGGATGTAGTTTTCGATTTTTCTTAGCAAAGAATACCTTTTTTTTTTATTTTTAAAAAACTATATTTGCATTTACTTAGTTATAAATTCGTAATTATGTAAGATGAAGTATTATTCAGTTTGAATGCATTTACCTTAAAAGTAATCTAATATATATATATATATATATATATATATATTAGATAAATGTGTTTGAGCTGGATATTTTGCCTTATATAAATTTATGAATTTATAACTAAGTAAATGTAAATACAGTTTTTTGAATCCGTCACAATAATATAAAAGCTATTTATTTTTATTGATTTAATATTTTTTTTTACTTTATAATTACGCGTTGGCCCAGTTACAATATGTCTTAACAAGGGAATGGCTTAGGTTTGACCGGTTGAACCTTCCCTTGAAATTTTTACCATTTTTTTTAAGTAGTTATGGTATACCAAATTTTAGCCGCCGATACGCATTGGAAGGGCGTAAAAAACACGCTAAAAGTACAAGAAAAAGTGATGTGACTTCATCACTCTTTGAGAGGCAAAACGGATGGCGCTGCAGAACAAAATACATAATTTTAAAATGATACTAATATAATTATTGTTCATAAAATGAAACCAATAACTGAAAAGTGTGGCCACATTTGTATTTTAAAAGAAAGTGATTTAATATAGAAAAACTAAATAAAGAAAAAAAATATTACAATTAAAAAAAAAATTGAAGAAAAATTTATGAAACGCTAACTGTAAATTACTGACATATCATAAATATAATTACAAATAAAGATAATGACAATAAAATCGAAAAATAACTTAAAGAAGTTAGCAAAAAATAAAGGAATAGAAAATATTTTTAATAAAAATGGAAAATACTTTCGTAAATTTAGAAAACACTTAAAAATCGTAAGATTGTGGAACTAAAATGTTTCTAAACATTGAAGTCAAACAAATATCTAACATACTACTAGTAATTAAATGTAATTATTTATTAAATCCACAACACAAACTCCTTCTAATCATTTATTAAAATAATAAAAAATAAATGATTAGATGAAGTTTGTGTTGTGGATTCTAAAAAAATAAGTTTAAGTATCTGTTTGTGTCTTAAGTTTGTATCTGTTACAAAAATTTCTAATAATTACTTTGCACAATCTTAAATATATCCATCTTGAATTTATTAATACTTTCTTCTTAAATGAGTTTGTACTTTCGTTTTAAGAATTTGCCTTTTTAGATTTATTTTTATTGCGTGATATATGGTGGCTTAAAATAAGGTGATCATCTGGCGAGAAATAACCCCGGGAGATTAGATGGGATATTGAATTGGAATTAATGGATATTTCTGTATCTGTTACAAAAATATCCAATAATTAACTATACGCACAGGGTTTTTATTTCAACTATTTTGTTGTAATATCAAATATAGTTAGGATTATAAAACCATCGAGGTATACTTGTTCATTGGACTAATATCCGAAACTTTTTTACAATTAAATATATTAATGTTTCCTAAATTTTATGACAGTATTTTCTATTTTTATTTAAGACATTTTCTATTCTATTCTATTTATGAAGAATAGTAAACTATGTAATGAGACAGCTACAGTGTGTTTTATTCTTCTCTAACTTTTCCTATTCTGCCCATGATTAACTGTTAATGGGACATAAATTGACAATCTATGTCCCATTAACAGTTCCCATTATGTCCCATGACAATTGGATTGGACATATATTTTCAAAAACTTATTTTATTTTACAAATTTAAAATTACTTTCTTTTAAAATACAAATTATGCCACACTTTTCATTTGCTGCTTTTGTTTTTTCAAATAATAATTACATTTTAATATCTTATCTCCTTCTTAGATAACTTCTCTTTATATTATATATTAGAATTTACAATATAAACTTTTTCTAATCATTTATTTATTATTTTAATAAATAATTAGAAGAAGTTTGTGTTGTGGATTTAATAAATAATTACATTTTATTGTTAGTAGTAAGTTAGACATTTGCTTGACTTCAATGTTTAGAAACATTTTTATTCCACAGTCTTACGATTTTGAAATATTTTCTAAATTTAAGAAAGTATTTTCCATTTTCATTTAAAACATTTTCTATTCCTTTATTTTTTGCTAATTTTTATGGTATTATTCGATTTTATTGTCATTATTTTTATTTGTAATTATATTAATGATGTGCCAAGAGTTTACAGTTAGCGTTAGATAAATTTTTCTTCAATTTTTTAAAATTGCTTTCTTTTAAAATACAAATGTGGCCCACTTTTTAGTCATTGATTTTATTTCATAAACAGTAATTATATTAGTATCATTTAAAAATTAAGTATTTTGCTCTGCGACGCCGTCGGTTGGTCTGACCTTAAGTGCTTGGCCGCCAGCGAGAGATACATGACGTCATGAGTGGCTCGCAAAGAGTGATGACGTCACATCACTATTACTTGTAACTTTAGCAATTTTTTTACACCCTTCTACAGCGTATCGGCAGCTAAAATGGTGTACAATAACTACTTCAGGTCCTAAATAAATGGTAAAATTTTCAAGGGAGATTTCGACCTGTGAAACCGAACCATTCTCTTTTAAGGAAAATAAAAAAAAAAAAAAATACAATACCGTATAAATACAATAAAAGTGGCAGAAGTGCAAATTAATAAGATCTAAACAGAGAATGTAAAGAGAAAAAAATAAATATTAATGAAATTGAAGAAATGCAGAGAAAGAGAAAAATATATGGAAAAATGGTTAAGTAAATATAAATTAAATCGGATTTTCACATCGGACCAAGCAGCATTTCTTCATGAGGCTGGTGACTTTTGAAATAATATTTATAACAAAATTTAAAGATTTTTTCAGAGTTGATAATGAAATCTTGTAATTGATGCATGGAATTGTAATTAATATTGGCAATATTTCCTTCTAAAAATTTTATTACAATCCACCTACAAAAACAAAAACGCAAACTCAATTCTTTTAACATCATGGCAATCTTTGATATTGCCTGACAAGAAGATATGGAAAGGAAGTTTGAAAATTGCAGTTTAATTCTTTTCTTAACCATTTTGTACCACTTTGACAACCTTACATAAATAAGAGTAAGAAATGTTCTTCTCTGATTGGCGAATTTAAAGATATATTTTTAAAAGGGTAATTTGACTATATACTTCAAACCTGAAATACAAAAGAGATATAAAATAGCTCACATTTAGTGTGGAAGTGAATACTAAAAGCACAAGAATTTTCTTTTAAGGGCGTTCATTTGTTTACTTATTCATAATTAAAAAATAAAAATAAGGTAACGTTCTTATTGGATCAGTATGTCCAAGGTCACTTCCCTGTGTTCAAGTCTGAAATATTTATGTGGGGATACTTGAATTCATTGACTGGTTTCTCCACAGACGGAGAATTCGAGCTTATGTCATTACAAATTGCAACAAATCATTATTTTCCTATTAATAGAACTTTTGTCTTGGGATGCATATTCAGAACATTCTAGAAACTTCTTATTGATTGTTATACGGATTGCATTTAGTTTACTCAGTCTGAACCATTAAAAAAGTTCAGAACTAATCATTATTCAAATATGATGATGTTAACGAATATTGATATTGAAAACTCATATTAATAGTGAGAATTAAGTTATTCATTTCAAGAGCCTAATGATTTTCACATTACTGAGGTAGTAATTAATAGTTCCGGTGAATGCATTTGCTTCTCGTGCGAGTATTTGAAAATTGCTCATAATAATTTTTTGTCATCTATTTTAACAGTTTTAATAATCGATGTACTGTAGCAATGGTCATGTTCGAGACAATCGTTTCGGAAATAATTGAAGAAAAACCTGAATATACGGTAGGCAAAAATAACTTAATTTTCAATTGAAAATATTTTTACTCTATTTTATGGAAGCTGAATAGTAGGAACAGATTAAATCACCGCGAATTCGGAAAAAATTGTAATATATCAGTTATGGTATTATAATATATGATCTTAGCATATTTGGATTAGCTTTTAATTTAAAAGGCCACTATGGGCACTTATTTCCAGTCCCTCCTGATTGTTTGTTTTATTTTTAAATTTTGTAAGAAATTTTTAATGTTTTTAATCATTCACGATATAACGTTTTCCATTTAAAAGACTTCCTAAACAGGGAAACAAGAGATATAAAACTTCTTCATGAAATATATAATGTTTAAGTTAAATCCTGCTACTTCCAATGAATTTTGTAGAAATGCAACATATATCAAAGAATTTAGAAATCGAAAAAAATCATTTCAGTAGTCATTAATTTTTTTCATCTGTTGTTACAGAACTTTGATTATGTACATCACAATAAAACTATATTGATCCTAACTAATATTATAAAAGGGAAAAATCTCTTAAGTTTGTTTAATTTTATTACTCCTCAACGCCGCTACGGATCTGAATGAAAATTTGCATACGGGCAGTCTATGACAAGGAGTAGGATATAGGCTACTTTTCATCCCGGTCGATCAAGTAGTTGCCGTGAGATACGATTGTATGCCAATACAACACCACAGATCTGATTGAAAATCTTCCCAAAACAGTCAATAGATGGCACTACCGCAGTTTTAAATTGCGCTATAGTTTGCTTGACAATGAGTGCATTCGCCATCTTCCCTGCTATGCTGGCTAATCAAAATTTCGTATGGATATCCTTTGAAAAGGTTGCAAAATTTTGTAACAGTTTCGTAGGTTTCCTAATAAAATTCTTTGAATTCGTAAACATTTACCACCAGCTTACAGGTCTCTAGGCATCAGCTACATGAACTGTATCCAAATGCATATTTGCTTCTTTTCATTGCACACAAATTTAATTTTCCATTTTATAATATTGAATGCATCTTGTAATATATATATATACACCATATAATGTAATAAAAACATATTTCGTTATATAAGAATTGAGCAATTCCATCCGATTCGTTAGTTTAGCAAAAATTTTCGAAAGATTTAATCAGAATATGAACTTTAACTGAGTCAGTTTATATCTTTTATTATCTGGGTCTATTTAATTCTATATTCTAATGTCAGCAAGGTCGAGTTATATTTTCAATCAATTAAATGATGACAACCATATTGTTTGATTTCGATGCTTATATAGAACATTAGCATATCTTTTCGATGTAGAGCCTTGTCTTCCTGTTCAGCTTGGAAGTCATCTGCCCACATAAAATGAACTGGCTCAACCATAAATTTTAAATTTTCAGATTTTTAGTTATTTTTTCACACTTACAGAACGATTTGAACTTAAACTTTCAAATCATCCCAACTGACTCTGCGTCCCCTTAAGGAGATTCTTTGCAGGCGCGGACCACAATTAGCTCAGGAATTACCTGATACTTCAATAAGGCGATTTACACGGTGATACATATGCAAGGCTTCCGGAGAGAAGCGATGGTAGCAGGCCAGTATCACATAAAAGATACCAAATGTCTTCTTAATTGATCCAATAATTAAATAATATTTCAAGAAACAACTTTATTCTTTGACAAATGAAATTGAGAAAAATATGACAATTTTAAGTTTGTCTTTCTTACCTCAAACACATTTAACTTTAGAGATGGCAAAACTGTTTATTCTTTTTTTTACAAAATGACATCAAATTTTCTTTGTGAATTAGGATTTGCATTAATTTCAATTTCAATATTTTTGTTGACACTCCAGACAACTGTGAACTAATCATTTTATAAATGCAGTAGAACCTCATTATAACGGACTAATAGGGGCTGAAGGTTGTCCGTTTTAATGAAAGTCCGGTTTATAACAAATAATTCTTATACGGGTGTAATGCAGCAGTGTGTACATCAATGAAAGTACAATAGTTAGCTATAAAAAGTGTATATTATATAAAAAATAAAAAAAACAGCCTTCAACTTAGTAGGTTGAATTGAAAAAGATGTGTACTTATACACTGCATTAATCTTTAGAACATGAAGGTCCTAGTTCATGTTGATTGCTTACATTCATTGGTTTCAAAAAATAATTTATTTTCTGCTGGGTTTGCTTGCTGCTTATTTCTTGAGTTAATAACTTACAGAGGTGTTCATAATATGCAAACACATTTTCAAACATATATGGTTGGAAATGTAAAACTCGTCAGATAAAAATAAGCTTCCTTTATTATTATTATTACATTTTTTTTTAATACTGTCCGTTAAAAGCGACGTCCGTTATAATAGTGTCCGTTATAATGAGATTCTACGGTAGTTAAAAAAAGTCACTGATTTCATTCCATTTCAAATCGTAAGAGATATTCGGCATCTATTTGACTTTTTTTCTTTTTCTTTATTTTTCCATAGAGATTCTTATTTTCTTGTTCAATCTAAGTCTATCTATTAAAGTTATTCATTTTTTGCACTTTTTGTTGCCATTTAGTTATTATATTTATATTTTAATATTAGTTAGTTGACTTTAATTAGTTATATCTTATTACTTAAAATATTTTATAAAATATAATAACCAATATAATCAGATCTAATAGTTTTACTTTTAATAAATTTTAATAAATTATGAAGTTATTCATTTCCATCTCCTTTCAGGCTGCTGATTTATGGGGTGCCATTGGAGGCAATTTGGGTCTGTGGATTGGAATCTCTGCTATTTCATTGGCTGAAATAATTGAGATCCTTTTATTCTTTGTCAGTTTGAAGCTTGGCTGTTGGAAAAGTAAAGTTGCTCCTCAGATACAAAGACAACCCACTATAAAGACAATCACAAGGCAATTCAAACGAACAAGAAGAAAAGCCAATTGGTAACAAGAAATTGTTTCAGTTCATGTAAAAATCGGATATTGATCAATGAAATATGGAAAAAAAGTACGTCACCAAAAGTTGTAATGTATTTATATTAAAATTTCTAAAATAATATTGTTTTTATTTGACTGTGAAATAAATTAAATTTTGTAATTGTTAGATAAAATATCTTTGTCTTGATGTTGATGTGAAATATAGACTCAATTTCTTGCAGCAATTAGATAACGAATCTCTTTGTAAATCAATAAAAAAACTTTTAGACTCATCACAAAATTAGCAACAGTAATACAGATTTGTGTGGACAATTTTTAAATTATTGACATTATTGGATGCTTTCTTTGTGTTCACTTGCCACTTTTCAAGTTACGGCTGAGAAGAGAAAGATAATCATTCGTTAGTGTCCGCAGAAATCTTCAGAATCTACATTTCGGTATATGAAATTAATTTCAATTTCATATCAATACAGTTTCGAAAGTATTGGGAATTAAATTATGTTAAAATTTATGATAACCTTACTATTTCATTATTTGTTTCCATGAAAATCAATTTTATTGAAAAAAATTTATTATCTAAAGACAAGATACCTATTTCTAAAAAAATCAATATGTAAAAAAAAAAAAAAAAAAAAAAAGTTTATGCAAAGTACTTCGAGGACAACAGTTATTCGTTTAAACTAAGTTTTATAACGTTCTAACCACTACATTGCAAGAAAAATTATTTTTTTTCCTCTCATTTATTGTTCTTTCAAGGCTGTAATTACAATATATAATTTCCATTTATACCAATAATCTTCTAAACTAAACGTCTGAAAACGAAGACAGCATTCTGGAGATTAAAAGAGTTGTAATTCGGTTTGTCATCTCGCGTAAGGAAAGAGTCCGTAACTAAATACTTACATCATTAAAACGTTATCACATTTGCTAATACTTTATCTTATGAATCGATATTAACAAAGACATTAATAACGATATTATCTTTTTTGATATTAAAAGACATTTATGACATCATCGTACATTAATATCATTCATATAATCGTCTTATTTATAATTGAGGTTTAATGTGAAGAATTAATTCTATTAGTGATTCAATATGGCTGCGTCCTCGTCGTGCTTAATAGTCTTGGCAAAGATTTTGCTTTACAAAGCCACTGAAAACAAATTATGTTGAATGTATATTGCAAACTTCGAAGAGATAATCCTTCTCACTCACTATGTGCAATGTCGAAACGTAACAAAGGACTTCATAAGCAGGAGTTCATCGATAGTTTTCAGGATACGGACCGATGCCGAAAGCAGCGGGTTTCGTTCTCCAATTCACAGCCGGACGGTGGCAGGATCACAGCGATCAAGATTAGAAAAGTTTGATCATCTGCCTTGCATCTGACGAAAGGTACATGAATTTTATTCTAAAAATAAAATCTGAATCTAGTAAAAGTGATTCAGAAGAATTGACTCAGCTGAATTGAGGAGATGGAGTAAATTTTGTTTGAAAAAAACCAAATAAACAATCCTTGTCAAGGCTAACAAATAATGAGAAAGAGTAATTAATTCGTTCCTCTTATAAAATTTATAATGATAAAATTATTTTAACAAATCATTGAACAAAAAAAACACCTAACATTTCTTTTTTCTCCCTCTCTCTAAATTACTAAAGAACAGATAATAACAATAATAATAATAATAATAATAATAATAATAAATCACACTTGTTGATAAGGTCAACAAACAGACCTATTTCATTGATATTGCAGTGCCTATCAGCAAGAACATGCAGAAAACTCACGCAGACAAGATCAGTAAATACACCGACCCAGCACACGAGCTCCTGAAGCAGTGGAGGCAGGACCGAGTACATGTTGAACCCATCGTCCTGTCCGCCACTGATCTGGTGCCTCACACATTGCACAATAGCCTCAGCACACTAGGACTTCACAAAAACACTGTGCAGAACTCCAGAAGGCTGTGATAAACAACACGCATAGTTAGAAAATTTATGGACACAACCACACATCCCTAACCATTCTTGCACATAAAAAAATTATGTGCAATTTTTTTTTTATATATTTTTTTTATACTTGGCAATATGTGCTTTGGTCCTTGACCCGCCATTTTGTTTTTGCTGGGGAAACCCAAGGTTTGAAACTTTATATAATAATAATAATTATAATGAATTGTAAAATATTTGAGCCGTTTAATATGAAAGTGATCTAAGTCCATTTTTCAATTATTTTTTGTTAACTGTAGTAACGTGTGCAAATTCCAGGTTACTGCAGTTAACAAAAAAAAAAAATGAAAAATGGACTTAAGTCACTTAAAAAAAAAAATGGCTAATTTAAAACTAAATTACGTAAAAATATCAGTTAACAATAAAAATGACCGAAATAAAACTAAAAAAAAAAGAAAAGGGGAGAAAAAACACACACACATAAACACACAAAAAAACTGCAATATTTATATGTTGATATATGAAGTTAATCTAAAATTAAATTCAACCTGGAGTTTTTATATATTTACAAAGTTGTGATGGAGTATTTTAGCAATGAAAAAAATTAAAAAGTTGATTTTAGGCTGATTGTGAATTGATAAATATTACAATAATCTCATTTTTCATTTCATAACTCACTGTAAGTTGGCGTAATGATACAAGCTCGTCTTATTGGACGAGTGATTCCATCCATTCCTGCTTTCCTAGTGTGACGCGGACTTTTAAATCTTCTGTCTTAATTTTGTTAATATTAAAAGGAATAAGCTATGTCTATCTATGATGCCACAAGGAAATTAACATATGGCTTCAGTCTTATATAAGTTAAAACATATTATTAAGCTCTATTCTAATTCGTAAAATAATCAGAATTTTACTATATATATCTCAAAATTACATTTAAAGTTAAATTAGTAGAATGAAATGCTGGGATTTTCCTATTTTTAATATAAATTTCTATATCTACAAATACACTGGTGGAAAATGAAAAATGAACACCCTAAAGCCATGGTCCCAGAAGAATTAAATTTTATTCAGATATTCCATTGGTCGTACATTGTATATGATCATGTTATCCTGGGGAATGGAGGTCCACGCACATTCCACCTGGTGGCGCAATTGGTGAAGATTTGTCGTCGGTGTTGTAGACCGGGCCAGGCACCGTCCAATCGAGTTCCACACATACTCAATGGGGGACAGATCTGATGATCGTGCTGGCAAGGGCATTTGAGAGCTCGTTTGTTGCACGAGCGGTATGTGAGCGAGCACTGTCCTGTTGGAAGAGCACATCTCCCTGATGTTGCAGGAATGGAAGCAGAACGATGGATGCTGATCTGGATGTACGCTGCACTGCTCAATATTCTCTGTAGTGGAACCAGAGGCGAACTGTCATTGTAGTCTGTAACTCCCCACGCCATGATGCCAGGCTTTGGTCCTGTGTGTCGCAGCTGCATGTACAGTGTATATTGATTTTAAAAGTGAAAGTTTTAATTTCATTATATTACATTTCAGTGCTAAAAATTTAAAATATATTATATTACAATTTATATTAACGTAGAAGAAGTGGGACAAAACTTGTAAGACAAGTATCCGTAAGACAAGGAACACCTTTGATTTCGAATAAACAAATTCTCACCAAAATTCAGGGAATAATCACTTTCTGACATCTGAATTTATTGGTGATAGTCGTTTTTCTGCAAACCTCTGTAGATGATTTTGCGCAGAGATCTCTCAGCAAACGGGATACGCTGAAGCTTGAAGAATCAGATCTACTCCAAAATATAATAGTGCGACTCCTCTGACTTCATTACCGATGGTCATTTTTCTTTAGAACATGGAAGTTGCGCAAATGTCCTAAAGATAACACACATGAAGACTTTCAATTAAACGATCAAAGCAATAAGATCAGAAAAAAATTTCGAATGACACGTCTTCAAGATTAATAAAGTCATACACTTTTAGTCGTAACATGACCTCAACCTCAATACATTAGCTCGGTGATCACCAATTTTCGAACCATTTTTCGTTTCACTACATAAACAAACAACCTTAAATAATTGGATACAGGCATATGCAC
Source organism: Thereuonema tuberculata (assembly GCA_023159025.1). Classification (NCBI taxonomy): domain Eukaryota; kingdom Metazoa; phylum Arthropoda; class Chilopoda; order Scutigeromorpha; family Scutigeridae; genus Thereuonema; species Thereuonema tuberculata. The sequence continues at coordinate 18,244,412 of JAFIDM010012231.1, forward strand.
GTTTTCTACAGGTGTAGCAGCAGGCGAGCAATGGGGTCGAGGTTTCAGAGAACAGAGACAGCTAGTGAACAACTGCAGTGGTTTTACAGAAACGCTATCGCTAGTGAATTCAAAGATCTGAAAATGATGCTTCTCTGAATTTTGGCAAATTTGTTTGTTCGAACCCAAAGGTGTTCCTTGTTAGCATAAGTACAGCAGATGTCTGATCCGTTTAATTAACAAATAGTATTTAATATTAAAAACTTTACATGGACAGCGTTAAAAACTCTTACACATATTTAATAAAACTTAATTAATATATTTAATTCAACTTAAAAAGGTAATAAAAATTTAATCTGAGAAAATTACGAGGTAGATTTTACCAAATTCAAAACACATTCATATTTTGGCGAAAAAAAAACCGGATGATTTAAATAAGAACTGTGGGTCAAAAGCGAAATCATCTTAAGTGAATGAAAAATTTCTTTAACAATTCTTTATGCATCCCTATCTTGCCAGTATTCGAGCGATGGCATACCAATTACAATTCGTTTTGCTTCCATCAGTGTAGTGACATTTTTTTAATTTCCACGCAAAAAAAGCTTATTTGTTTTTAATAATTTAAAAAAAATGACAACGAAGATATTTAGAAACGTCCTTGCCTCTTCTAAAGAAAAAAAAAAAACCTGTTGTTTTTGAACAACAATTCTATGTAGTTATTGATTAACTAAGCAAGTGAATCCATGCGAAATCTTACTATTGCGTTTGAGGACTTTTCTCTGCTTCTCTGTTTTAATGTGTATAACATTAAAACAGCTGGACGAATTTCTATAATTTAATATTTACCTTATTTAAGGTTTAAATTAAAGCATAGTCTTACTAAACCACTTGAATATTTTTCTTCTTTTGTTTCTCTGTCTCTTTTGGATCGTTTGTGCGTTTGTCTGTTTGTACGGATATCACTTTAAAACGGATGGACAGATTTCCATCATAACGACTTTATAATCCAGCTTAAGGAAGGAGAAGATTGAAGACGATAGGAAGCGGAAGGCCTAGTCTATCTCTCTTTTAACGATATAGGAAATTCCCAGATTTCTCTTATGAAGTAACTTCGCCCACGGTCACCTTAGGACTACATGTTTTTCTTTTGAAACTACTAAAAACGTGATTATTTCTATTTGAATTAATGATATATTAGAATTCCACTTGCAATTTTCAGTATCTTATTTTTCATTACACAGCTGCCTTGATTTATCACAGTAAAGATAATAATACTTTCCTGATTTTATTTTTCATTTTGAAGCTATTCTCATTAAAGTGCTACGGATTTTATTTTCGCGTATAAATATCCTTACAGCATATTTGTGTCTTAAATTATTTGTGTCTAAAATATTTGCGTCTAATCCTAAAGACCTTTTACGATTAAAGACCAGATAACAGAATATTTCATCATATTTTTAGGTCTGTAACACTTCTATGGAATTAGGCAAATATTTTTAGAATTTCGTTGAAAATTTCACAGACCTTTCTGAAATGTTCTATACAATAATACACAGGATAATGGAACTTACACAACAATTTCACGACAACACACTTTATTGGTTTTCAGAAAACAAATTTATTTCATTTCTACCTCTGTTAAGATTGCTATGGAATCACATCCAAATTTCCCAAATAATAACAAAATAATAATGACTGTTACTTTGTATAGCCTCTTTTGTAACTATTAGATCGAGCCAATGCTGTGGAATTGATTTTACTAAAGCCTCCATCTCAGAAATTGTAATTTCATGCTTGCATCTAATAGTCAATTTAGGTCCTCCAACAGAGATAAATTAATGATTTCTGCCATATATCCTGCATTCTAATTGAGCCCAAAGACTCTCTATTGGATTCATATCAGGGCTCAAAGCTGGCCAATTTTCTCAATTTTCTGATCTTCAAACCACTTCTTGGTTGATTTTGAAACTTGACACGAGGCAATGTCTTACTAAAAATAATCCAAGAGCTGCCACAAATCACTGGACCAATTGGAAGAATATTATTGTATAATAATTCCTGAGAGTTAAGTCTTCTATCAATGAATGTAATGTAAGTATTTCCACCGGCTCCAAATGCAGCCCAAATCTTTATAGATCCATCATCGAAATTCCTACTAGCTTCTCCTTTAGTAGATCATGCCAATAGTAGCCATTCCTATCAGGGCCATCGAGGTTGAACTTTTTTTCGTCCGAAAACAGCATGTGGTTCCATTGTTTGTCCCAGTCCATTACATCTCGAGCCCACTGTAGTCTTGCTGCATTATGGGTTTCATTAAGCTGTTTTTGTTTAGCTAATTTCTTAGCTCCTGCATTGGGATGGTTCTTCAAGCTTCTCAAGACTGTTTGATGGGACACACTCTTTCCTAAGTTTGCTTGAATTTGTCGCAGATTGTTCATTTGTGGCATATTACACCCGACATATTACACCTTTTCATATTACACCTTTTTTCCTAGGTTTTGTTTTAACATATTCATGTCCTTTTCCTAATACATTAAGTACAGCTTTCTGCGAACGCCCAATTAGCTTAGAAATTCCTCTCTGTGACTTGCTTGCCATGATTCAGGTAAATTTTCCGTATTTTTTTTAGTGACAATGTCCACCTTACATTTTGAGACGAGTAATAAACAGATCTGGCACGCCTCACAAATTCAGTAACAAACTATCATATAATTTTGATTTCTGCCATTTGAATACTTACCTCAGTTTATGCAAAATTGTGGGCGATTCCATAGCAGTGTTCAGTGCTAGAAATGAATTTTTTTTTTAAAACCAATGAAGTGTGCTGTCATGAAATTTTTAGGAGTAACTTCCACTTCCCTGCATATTATTGTAAAAACAAGTTTCTTAAAGATCTGTGAAATACAAAACGAAATTTAAAAAATATTTGCCTGATTCCATAGAAGTGTGAAAGACTTTAGAATATTACAGAAACTTCTTTCCAGAACTGGTTTCCGAACTGAGAGATTGAAATCAGTTTTCTTGAATTCTGAATTTTAGATCTACAGTACTTTTAATTTAAAATTAATAAATTTAACGTACTGTAAATAAGTATAAAATGAAAATAAAGCAGCAGCACTTGAATAGAATTGTCTTTTCTGATTCAATTATGGGGAGGATTTGGGAACGGCCGTTCCATCCTGCAACGGGATCATCAGCCCAAATCCGCCTCCCTGCCAGATTGGTCGGTGACCTTCACATAGGATTGCGGCTTTCTGGTTCTTTTATTGAGGGAGGCGGGTTTGGGGTTTGGGTTAGGCTGTTAGCCTAAATAAAGCAAATAAATGTCACAAACATTCAAGTATTTAAAGACAAAAGCAATAACAATCTCTAGCATCCATCACACTCAAATAATTTGCTGCAAAGGAGAATTGTACTTTTAATTTGTTTTAATTTTTCTAAGCACATGTAAATATCTTAACAGGTCATACAAATCCGGCTAAAATAACAATGTCACGCATATTACAAATCATATCAGACTGCAAAAAGATTTCAGGAAAGGATTCTTATTAAATTATACTTAAACCAAACACGACGAACTCTTTTGATTAAGATTTTGTGATTAATTGTAAGATTTGAATCAACGCCTGTGTTTGTATATAGGTATCTACATCAAGATATATTTACGGTTTTTCAAGTATGTTTTTTAAGTTTAGAGGTGTCACTATCTTATTAAATAGGAAAAGTACTTGTTGGTCCAAACGAAAGAGAAATTTAATTTTTTGATAATTTACATAATTAAGTCAGATACTAGAACAAATTGTGAAATTTTCATATTTTCAATGTATTTTAATACAATACACAATTATAATTTAACCTTGTAAATGTCCGAAACGTAAGACTTACAATTTTAGAATATTTCTGATTCACAAGAGTTTTATTTCTTTTTTAAGCCAATATTATTGCTGTATCTGTTCTATAAAATTTTTCTCCAGCAGTTTACTGAGTGATTTTAAGGTCAAGTAAAACTGCATTCTTAGATAACCTGATCAATTTGATATATTTTAAATTGACAAGCTGAAAAAAAAGTTAGATTAAAATTCACGGTAAATTTGATATATTTAAAACTGAAATGGCATGTTATTAAATTTAAGAATTGGATGAAGTTAATATCGTAATATTTTAAATCAGCGTTTCTTTTTCTTTCTGGGAGGACATTCTTCTTCCGAGCTGTTATTGCTACTCGGTGGACATTTTTTCTTCTTGGGTGG
>JAFIDM010012231.1:18248650-18267586 GCA_023159025.1 Thereuonema tuberculata
TCACAAACATTCAAGTATTTAAAGACAAAAGCAATAACAATCTCTAGCATCCATCACACTCAAATAATTTGCTGCAAAGGAGAATTGTTGCCAACGTAAAGTCGGATTTACGGTAAAAAAAACATTGACATTAAAAATGCTAGAAATGGTTGCTTATATCATTAACTGAAGTTGCCATAATGCATTCAAAACTGCCAAACTGCCAAACCATAGCATGAAATATTTAAAAATAATTTTTACAACAAGCATTCACTTAGCTTGGAATTAAACAAAATGACAAAAAATTACCTTTGCATAGGCATTTGTACAGCAATACTTGAGATGCTTATTATTTGTTTTTGATAAACTGCATAGAAAAGGGTACAATGCTTTTGGTGCATGGAAATATTTATCATTGTCATCTCATTACAAATATTGTTTTGAATCTTATGAATTGCTCTGGGAATTCCTTAATCAGAAATAGATTGAAAGATAGGAATCGATCTAAAATCATCACAATCTGTTTGGAATTAAAATATTAATATAATGAAATTTGAATCTTCAAATTGGATTTTTGAAATTTAAATTAACTTAAATATGTCTTGCTACTTTGAAATTGCAAATGTATATACCGGGTAATTCATAAAGTATTGGAAAGTACTGGTGGTTTTCACCATCCCATATCTTTTAAACTACTGCTCATAATAACTTGAAACTTTTTATGTAAAATCGTCAAACATATAAGAGTTATTTTATTTGCGTTCAATCACCCCCAATATATTGTATATTTAAATAACTGTTATGATGTTGTTTAAACTCTAAAGTCTGGATCCAATTTTCAAATGATACAGAAACCTAATTTGGAAAATTTATTCTAAACATTTTTGTCATTAATTCCTTTGTTTAATTTAAAATAAAAACTGTAATTGTTTTGAAAATGCATTCCGATAAATGACTTTTTGGGGAGACAGTCGAATAATTTTTTTGAATAATAATTTCGATGTATTGGGAGTGTTTGAACGCAAATAAAATGAATTTCAATAATAATGAATAAATAATAATATGAAAATTTAACTCTTATATGTTTGACGATTTTATATAAAAAGTTTCCGATTTTTATGAGTAGTAGTTTTAAAGATACGGGGTGGTGAAAACCACCAGTACTTTCCAGTACTTTATGAATCACCCAGTATACTGAATATATGAAAATAAAATATAGGCCTACATATTTCAAAACTCCTGGCTGCTTTGTTAATAAGATAATGTATAATTGTGTGAATTTAAATGCTAGTTATTACTTTTATTTCAATTCCATATCTTATGAGTCTTTAACATTGGTATTTTATAATGCAAATAGGATTTATGCCCTCATCTCCTAAGAAATTGCTGAGTGCTAAGTTATCTACGAAAACAGCTATTTCATAATGATATTATACCAAAATCATACCATCAGTAAAATACTTCAAAATTGTTATCTAAGAAATTGCCCATAAATATTTACTTTTATTTCGTTACAATACACTACATTACTGTGATATTTCTATTCCAGAAAAAGTCTGTCTTGATAATTGATAATCAATTGTCATCTGTTTAAGTTATCACAACTTAAAAACTCCAAGCAGATATTTTGGAAGTTTTCTGACTTTTATAAACAACAGTGCAATCATATAATTTGACAACGAGGTTATTAGTTTTTTTCGTTTATTAGTGTAAGGCACACGACATTGGACGGAATTATTTGTTTTTTTTCTGTTTTAATAAAAATCCTTAGTATTTGTTGAATCTTCAGATAGCAAATGACCTCTCAAGGACAAAAGACAACAAAATAAGAAATAACATTATAATGTGGAAATAAATTCCTTGGGCAGCTTAAACGCTCACCACAAAAGGAATTTGACTACAATGAAAGAAAAAAAAAAGAAAAAATAAGTAAATAAGCAGAAAAACTAACGGGTGAACAAAAGAAACTAATTCATAATAAAATGATAATGAAATGCCTTTTAAGTTAAGCTGAGACCTTGGGGCAGCTGTTTCGAGCTTATTAGGTTCTCATCAGCCAAGGCTGTAACATTAAATATCTTAAAAATGAGTTTTTGTTTTTTTTTAATTTCCATCTCTCTTAATCACTTTAAATTCCACATTTCACGGACGAATTCGCTATAGAGAACAACATTAACTGTTGATATATCATCAAGTTTCTTTTGCACCATGTATGAAAGTAAACGTCATGAAATAGAATATAGAAAGAATACAATATTACAATGATTATTTCTAAAACCCCAATCTAATTGCTTATGAAGAAGACTTTTCAAATGCTTACAAACCTATTAATGATTGTTGTCTTTAATACAAAACGGCCAACTCAAATAGTAAAAAAATGGTTTAAGGATAAGGAATAAAATCAAAGGTCGAATCATTTTAATAATTGTTTAGATTCATTCCTTTGTCAAGCAAAATAAACATTGAAACGTTGTGACGTATCTGAAACTTAACGATATTTAAGCAAATATCTAAGAGAATTTAAGATTTTACAAACATAAAATGCTTTTGAAGTCAACTTCTAGCCGTTATCAATAATCTTGCATCTTTTTTTTTTGCTTCTTTGTTTTTTAATCTTGCAAAACAGGAAGTCTGGACAAAATGTTCTTTTATTCATTATGTTAAGTATTTTTATTATAAGTATAAACAATCAGACGCAATTGGTTACTTAAGTTTCTCTAAATTTCATTTATGTCATTTATTTATAGTTGTTATTATTAACTAAACTTATGTAATTCATTAAACGTGAGACTCCATCATTTTTATAAGCATTTATAAAAAGAAGAGCAGTTTTAAAATTTAATCAATTCGTATAATAAATTCTTCTGTTAACAGTACTCTAAATTTGGTTCTAAAATTAAAGATAAGTAAAGGAAAGATTATATTTTTACAAAGATTTTTAAATCTTTCTTTCAAATCTTCTGTTTATACATATTTATTTTTTTTATTTTGAATTTTAAATGCTCTAATGTAAATGCTACTATACTGGATATTTTTTCTTAAAACCCAAATTAATAAATTAGGTAGCTATTAAATTTCATCAACTAGTAAATAACTCATTTCCGTTGGGCCTATACAAATGTAGAATACAATGTTTTCAAAATTAAAATATTCATACCTATTGAAATTTGTTTCCCCATATATTGTCAATCTATGTATTTTGTAGTAATTATTACATCTTCTGGAGATGAAATGATCCTTTTATCTTGGGAATTTTGATTAACTTATACTTCTTGAAAATTTTGATGTTTAACGCCAATGGATTCTGATATGAAACTGTTTTATATAATAGAAATTTCGAAAGATATCAATTATTTGTTAAGTACACGCGGGGAACAATTTGAATTGCCTATTGTTATAATCTACTATTATTAATTCCATTACTATAATTAAACAGTCATACATCTGTGTCCCACTAAAAATACAAATTAATTAAAAGAAAAAAACATTTAACAACTGATCAGTATTTGCATTATTGTATTATTATTTGTATTGGATTGGTCAAAAAGTTCGTTCGGTTTTTAAGTAAAAATGAAATACACATTTTTCATTCTCATCAATAATTTTATTGAACAACGTCTTCAACGATTTGTCCCACTACCTTCTGCCATCTTTCAAGCCATATTTCATAATTCCATCTTCCCGATCTTTATCTTTTTGAGCAAAAAAATGTTCCAGATACCTATGTAGGCCAGTCAATAAAAGCATCGAACATCGCAAACGCGCATGTATCTACGATTTTTTTATATGTTGTTAGGACCCCTGAGAGTAGTTTATAACCAAGTTTGCAACCCTGAAACCCCTGTGCTACTCCTGTGGTGTTCGAAAAACTGCGAAATTCGGCCACCTGTGTCAGTTTTGTCGAAAAAAACCACGTGAAGGAAGCGTTTATCGGGTATCTTAGCTCTATACTTTTGTAAAGCAAAAGAAATTTGCTCAATTTGAGCCCAACTCGAGCTCTCGAAGTTTATTGATTGCGGAGATACAGCCAGTCAAAGATGGGCAAGTTTTTCCAAAAAGTGGAGAGTTATCGGTAGGGTCGTGTTCCAAGACACGTACCGGCTAAACTAATGGTTCTAGAGAAAGATCATGAGAACAGAAGTTGTAGAGAATTGAATTAGCTGCAATTTGATTCCAAAATGGTGCCTCTAGGCCTCATAGTTTCCTCAAAAACAGTAAAACATCGGAATTTGGAAAAATGAGGAAAACATTGTACTGAATCATATTGGTATGTATTTCTTTAAAAACACATGCAAGAATGTGCAGTTAACATTGTAGATGTAACATATGGCTTCAAATAAACATATCCCAAACAAATAAACGTAATCATAAAATAAGCAACGGGAACATAAATGTAAACAAGAAAATTCTATGTACACAGTCAAGCATAAACACCGCAGTAGTTTAGAACTTCGCCCTTTTGGAAGGGCCGGGTCTGATCCAGTCTGGATCAGTGGGGGAGGGAGTGGGAGGATGGACGACGTTTTCTGGAGGTGGAGGCGGGTCGTCATATGGTGTTGTGTCGTCCACATCCTCATCCTCCTCGTCCAGGACGATAGGGGTGTCGTTTGTGCAACTGCGCTCTTGGCAAAAGGAAGATAGGATAGAGCATTTGAGCCTTGTCTTTCGGCAAGTACATGACCCTAAGCACCCTTTCTTGCATTTGCAAGCCAGCATTCTAAGCAGGGTCTGAGGAGCAGGCTCTGCGCACATTGTGATGGGCATGAGACCGTGTTCGCTGGTGGTCCATCCCCAATCGCAAGGGTTTTTGTCGACCCCCAACAAGTTTTGCACCTAATGGTAGGTCCTCGACGAATGATATTTTGCAGTCTCTGTGGTGGGGGGGAGGCTGGCAAGGTTTACTTGGCCGTTGCTGTCGATTTTACAAATGCTGAGTATCGCAGGGTGTTCCCGCATCTCCGCCGTAGAGGTTCATCAAGATCTTCTCGCCAGCATTTCCTACTGCGTTCTAGTTGGAGATTGGATCAAGAAAAATGCTGGCGAGATCTATCCAGTGGGTTTTTTTTTTTTGAGGACGTTGCACCACTTCATCTTGCCCTGCCAGAAAAGGACAGAGCTGGTGTCACACCCACTGATGGCATGGAGGAACAAAACCATCCCTCGTGGAACCTTCATTTCTCCACAAGTGAAGGAATTTGCTGTATAGTGAGCGCACTCTGACCCACCTCTGCCGCCTTTTGCATGGCCTTTTTGAAGTACACGTTTGTCTGTCCACAGCTTAAGCCGTTGAGGAAGGTCGACGTCGACGTCAGTAGGTCGACGTCCTCCCCAATTATGAAAACTTGGTCTAACGATGAGCTCTTGGAGAGTGCAGTACTCACTTTATCAGTATCAGCGTCTTCTTGAGATTGATGTACCTCGATACGTTGCCTCTCAAATTCAGTACGCATCATGGTGATCAAGCGGCGTTTGTTAGATTCATTGGACAGCAGTTTTGCCTGGAGCACTGTGATTCATCAAACAAAATGTCACTGCAGGAGAGAGAAGCAGAGAGTCGCAGGCGTTCCGCTGATTTAGTGCTCCTCATCGATGCATCGTCTGGGTATCCACCAAAAACCACAGCTGTGTTTGTACCAAAATGGTTGAAAACGTAGCTAACGTATCCTGCCACAATGGCTCTGACTTAATCATTGCGATGCCAGATCACCTTGTTAACAATGTTGGGCCAGATCACAATGTTAACTGCACATTCTTGCACGTGTTTTTAAAGAAATACATACCAACATGATTCAGTACAGTGTTTTCCTCATTTTTCCAAATTCCGATGTTTAACTGTTTTTTCATTGTTGAAAAAACTATGAGGCCTAGAGACACCATTTTGGAATCAAATGGCAGCTAAATTAATTCTCTACAACTTCTTCCCTCACGATCTTTCTTTAGAACCTTTAGTTTAGTCGGTACATGTCTTGAAACATGACCCTACCGATAACTTTCCAGTTTTTGGAAAAAGTCGCCCATCTTTGACTGGCTATATCTCCGCAACCAATAGAGTAGTGTACCTAGAGAGCTCGTTTTGGGCTCGAATTCTAGCAAATTTAGTTTGCTTTACAAAAGTATAGAGTGACGATACCCGAGAAACGCTTCTTTCCGGTGTTTTTTTCGACAAAACTGGCACAAGTGCCCGAATTTCGCAGTTTTTCGAACACCACAGGAGTAGCACAGGGTTTTCACGGTTGCAAACTTGGGTATACACTACTCTCAGGGGTCCTAATAACATATAAAAAAATCATAGATACATGCGCGTTTGCGATGTTTGCCTTTTTTTGTGTCGATATTGACTGGCCTAATGGAGTCTTCCAGGGAAGTGTAGTTTTTCAAAGAAGAGAATTTTGTACATAAATACATAGTTCTCTGCCAAGGGAGGTCCTTCACTGCAAACCCAGCATTCTCCAATCTTTCCTATTTTCTGCCTTCCTCTTCGTCTCCACATAAGATCCATTTACCATAATGTTGTCGATCATCTTAAATCTTCTTCTGCCTCGAACTTTTTTACCGTTCACCATTCCTTCCAGTGCATCCTTCATTATGGAGTTTCTTCTCAGCCAGTGACCCAACCAGTTTCTTTTTCTCTTCCTGATCAGTTTCAGCATTATTCTTTCTTCACCCACTCTTTCTAGCACAGCTTCATTTCTTATTTTGTCTGTCCATTTCACATGCTCCATTCTTCTCCATATCCACATTTCAAATGCTTCTAGTCGTTTCTCTTCACTGTGTCGTAATGTCCATGTTTCTGCCCCATACAATGCCACACTCCACACAAAGCACTTCACTAGTCTCTTCCTTAGTTCTTTTTCCAGAGGTCCCCAGAAGATGCTCCTTTTCCTATTAAAAGCCTCCTTTGCTATTGCTATCCTCCTCTTGACTTCTTGGCAGCAGTTCATATCACTACTTATAGTACACCCTAAGTATTTAAAGTTGTTCACTTGTTCCAATGTCTCATTCCGAATACTTATGTTTATCTTCTTTGTCTTTCTTCCGATAACCATAGTCTTTGTCTTGTTTACATTTATCTTCATTCTATATTGTTCACAGCTGTCATTCAGCTGCAGTAGCATAACCCTTAGTATCATCTCCTCTTCTGCTAACAATGCCATATCATCAGCAAATCTTATGCACTTTATTCTTCTTCCTCCTACTATCACCCCTCCCATGTTCTGAAAACAATTCTTCACTAACTCCTCTAAGTAGATGTTGAACAGCGTAGGTGATAGAGGGCATCCTTGTCGCACCCCTCTCCCTATTCCACTTCCCTCTGACAATTTTTCTCCTATCCTGACTTTGACTCGTTGTTTCATATAAAGATTAGTTATTAGCCTTCTCTCTTTCCAATCCACACCAATTTTCTTCAAGATATCCATAAGTTTATTCCAATCCACTCTGTCAAAAGCCTTTTCCAGGTCCACAAATACTGCGTATACGTGTTTATTTTTTTCTAGATATCTTTCGCCGATTGTTCGCAGCAGTCCAATTGCATCTCTCGTACCTTTTCCTTTCCTAAAACCAAACTGCTCTTCTTCCAACTCTTCTTCCACCTTAGAATATAAACGTCTGTTCAGTATTCGCAGAAGAATCTTCGCTGAGTGCGATATAAGGCTGATAGTCCTGAACTCACTGCACTTCTTTGCATTATTTTTCTTCGGTATTGGTAGCAATACTGTTTCCATGAAATCATCAGGCCATTCACCTTTCTCATATACTTCATTGCATAATGATAGTATTTGCTTCTTGTCTTCACCCAAGCATTTAACTAACTCAATGTGTATTCCATCAACTCCTGTTGCTTTCCCATTCTTCATTTCCCTAATCGCTAGCTCAACTTCTTCCCTTAGAATACAACATCCTTTTTCGTCTTCTGATACAGCTGTTTCATCTTCTATAGCTAAGTAATCTGGACGATTCCCTGTCTCATATAATTCTTCTACATACTTCTTCCATCTGTTCAAAATTCCTTGTTTGTCGGTTATTTCATTGCCGATTTCGTCTTCTATCAACCACATGGACTTCTTATTCTTATTTGTGAAATTCAAACATTTTACTTCGCGGTACATTAAATCATATCTTCCTTTTCTCTCTAGATCCTCTACTTCTTCACATTTCTGTTTCATGACAGAATAACAGGGTATCTAATCCTGGTTTATATAATATATTCATAACTTCAATTTCATTAACATTATACTATAAAAATTAAAAAAATTCCACCTTGATTTAATCTTAGTATAACACAATTTATAACACAATTTAATTATAAAATTAAAAAATTTCATTTAGCTTCATCGTCTAACCGCGACTGCTGGCACGTCTTTAATCAAACATATTACATTTAACTAACCATAAATTACTTTAATATTTCAATACTTAACACTACTTAATGACATTTTTAAACAATACCTATATATGAAATCAACGTAACAGGAATTTTTAGTCAGAATCAAACTAATTAATTTTACAATGAAAAACAAGATGCCTGATTAAAGGGTTATTTCGATAAAATAAATCATGTACTTTTTTACTCTTGTTATTCTTTTTTTTAAGTCTTAATCAAGTAATTCACTTATACCACATAATTTAAAACAATTCTTATTTTAACAATTATAAATTTGTTATTATAAATAATTTATATCTATTAATATTAAAGATCCGATTTTTAATAGTCGTGACTCTAAATCTCTAGATCTGATATATCTAAATATACTTATGCATCAATATAACGAAAAACATTATTTAGAAGAATATTTTGATCTAGATGATGCTAAATTAAAATAAGTATTGACTTTAAATAATTATATGTACACTTAGTTGAAATGATATAACTTCATTAGATTCATTTTAACTACTTTATTACTTTTAAGTTTTATTTTTAATTTTAATTATATTTATATTAATATAATAATATATTTTTAAGAAAAAAAAATAAATTAAAAAGAAAATTAAATTTATAAGCTTCGCTTAAGTCTCCCCAGAAAATTGCAACTGTGTTATAAGCGATAGAGTTAAACTACCCCCATTAAATTCAAAATTTAATGTGCCCATACACCAGCCTATATATTAACACAAATATAAAAATAATTTTTTGATTCTCAGTTTTTGTAGGAACCCTTATCGCTGTATCATCCAAATCTTGAATTTCTGTTTGAATAGGATTAGAAATTAATCTATTAGCATTTATCGCCCTAATTTCTAATTCTTTAAATCAACAATCTAGAGAAGCAACCTTGAAATATTTTTTAGTTCAATCTCTAGCCTCCTCTATATTTCTATTCTGAGCCATCATTAATTTCTTACAAAATAATTGATTTATTATAATTATCGAAGATTTTAATGCTCTAATTATTTCTGTTATTTTAGCTCTAAAACTAGGAGCTGCCCCTTTTCATTTTTGATTTCCTCCAACAGCAGAAGGACTTTCTTGATTCAATTGTATTATTTTATTAACTTGACAAAAAATTGCCCCTCTATTTGTTCTTATATCTTTCAACTCTTTCATTATTGTTATTTTATCAATATTTTCATCCATCATTGGAGCCATTGGAACTCTTAATCAATCATCACTTCGGAAACTTATAGCATACTCTTCAATTAATCATATAGGATGAATTTTCGCATCAATATTTATTAACAACAAACTTATATTAACCTATTTTTTTATTTATTGTTTTTTAAGAATTATTATCATGCTGATATTTAATTTATTCAAAACTATACACATTAATCAAATCCAAAATACAAACAACACTTTGATAAATTTTCTAATTATACTTAATCTTATATCCTTAGGAGGTCTACCTCCTTTTTTAGGGTTTATACCCAAATGAATTACTCTAAATTATCTCATAAATAATAATCAACTATTCCTAGCATTAATTCTAGTCTTTTCAACCTTAATCACACTTAATGTATATATTCGTTTAATATACCCTTCCTTAAGAATTTTTACATCAACCAACTCATAATACTCTAACAAAATAAACTCCTCTTTAATAATAATTATATCTTTCCCCTCATTATTTAGTTTACCTTTACTAGTAAATTTTATTATGTAGAGTTTTAAGTTAAAAAAACTAATAACCTTCAAAGTTATCATTATAAAAATTTTAAACTCTTTGACACGATGATTTTTTTCAACGAATCACAAGGACATTGGTACAATATATCTAGTTTTTGGAGCTTGAGCCGCAATAGTAGGAACAGCTCTTAGAATACTTATCCGCTTAGAACTTGGGCAACCAGAAAGTTTAATTGGTGATGACCAAATCTATAATGTAATTGTAACTGCTCACGCTTTCGTAATAATTTTCTTTATAGTTATACCCATTATAATTGGAGGCTTCGGAAACTGACTTGTGCCCCTAATAATTGGTGCACCTGATATAGCTTTCCCACGAATAAATAATATAAGTTTCTGACTTCTTCCTCCTTCTCTAATACTTCTTTTAGGTTCTTCTATAGTAGAAAGAGGAGCAGGAACAGGATGAACAGTATACCCCCCTTTGGCTAGAGAAATAGCTCATGCTGGTGCATCTGTAGATCTAGCAATTTTTTCTCTTCATTTAGCAGCAGTATCATCAATTTTAGGAGCAATTAATTTTATTACTACTATTATTAATATACGAACTAGAGGTATATTATTTGAACGTATACCTTTATTTGTGTGAGCAGTATTTATTACTGCCATTCTTCTTCTTTTATCACTTCCAGTCCTAGCAGGAGCTATTACTATACTTCTTGATGATCGTAATTTTAATACAAGATTCTTTGATCCTACAGGAGGAGGAGATCCTATTCTTTATCAACATTTATTTTGATTTTTTGGACACCCAGAAGTATATATTCTCATTTTACCTGGGTTCGGAATAATTTCTCATATCATTAGTCAACAATCAGGAAAAAAGGAACCATTTGGAGCTTTAGGAATAATTTATGCTATATTAGCCATTGGACTTTTAGGTTTTATTGTTTGGGCCCATCATATATTTACAATAGGTATGGACGTAGATACACGAGCTTACTTTACAGCAGCTACAATAATTATTGCAGTTCCAACAGGAATTAAAATTTTTAGTTGACTAGCTACTCTTCATGGTTCAAAATTTACATATGAAGCTCCCCTTTTATGAGCCCTAGCTTTCGTATTCCTATTTACCGTAGGAGGTTTAACAGGAGTGGTGTTAGCTAATTCATCAATTGATATTATAATACATGACACCTACTATGTTGTAGCCCATTTCCATTATGTTCTTTCTATAGGAGTAGTATTTGCAATTTTAGGAGGAATTACTCACTGATTCCCTTTATTCCTAGGAATTTCTATAAACCCAACTATATTAAAAATCCAATTCTTCATAATATTCTTAGGAGTTAATTTAACCTTTTTCCCTCAACACTTTTTAGGACTTAGAGGTATACCACGACGATACTCAGACTATCCTGATGCTTACATAAGTTGAAATGTAGTTTCACCAATTGGTTCTACAATTTCATTTATTGCTGTTCTATTTTTAATTTTTATTCTATGAGAAGCCATAATAACCCAACGGCAAGTAGATTTTTCTCTTCACCTTCCCTCATCTATTGAGTGACAAAACAATATTCCTCCGGCTGATCATACCTATAATCAACTCAGTCTTACTATTAAATAACTAATAGCCACCTGATCAATACTCTCTTTCCAAGATGCTAATTCTCCCTTAATAGAACAATTAATTTTTTTCCATGATCACACTATAATTGTTTTAACCTTAATTACTACTTTAGTAGGCTATATACTAGCTATAATAATAGTAAACATATTCTCTAATCGTCAGTTAATAGAAGGTCAAGAAATCGAAACAATCTGAACAATTATTCCTGCTATCACTTTAATCTTTATTGCTCTCCCATCACTCCGTTTATTATACCTTCTTGATGAAATTAATTTCCCTACTCTAACTTTAAAAACTATTGGTCATCAATGATATTGATCCTATGAATATTCAGATTTTAAAAATGTAGAATTTGACTCTTATATAGTACCCTTAAATGAAATATCTTCAAACTCATTTCGACTTTTAGATGTTGATAACCGAACAGTCATTCCCATAAATACACAAATTCGAGTTTTAATTACTGCAGCAGATGTTCTTCACTCATGAACAGTTCCTTCTTTAGGAGTAAAAGTAGATGCAGTTCCTGGACGCCTAAATCAAACATCCTTTTTATCTAACTTCCCAGGAATCTTCTTTGGTCAATGTTCAGAAATTTTTGGAGCTAACCACAGCTTTATACCAATTGCCATTGAATCAGTAAATATTAAATCTTTTATCAACTGAATTAAATCAATATACATTAGATGGCTGAAAGAAAGCAATGGTCTCTTAAACCATTTTATAACAATTATCACCTGTTTCTAATGAGAAGACTAGTTAAATTATAACATTAGCATGTCAACTAAAATTACTTCATAGTGTCTTCTAATTCCTCAAATAGCTCCAATAAATTGAATCCTCATATCATCATCTTTTATTATTATCCTCCTTATAATTTTATGCCTTATTCATAGATTCTATTTAATTGATAAGTCTGAAGATCTACCAAATATTATTAAAGAACAAATTAAGTGAAAATGATAGTTAATCTGTTTTCTGTGTTTGACCCATCTTCATCAATTATAAATCTTAGTATAAATTGAATCAGAACCATTTTAGGTTTATCCCTTATTCCTATACAACTATGAATAATCCCTTCTCGATTCAATATTATATGAAAATTATTCTTATCTTACCTAAGAAAGGAGTTTAAATTACTATTACCTAAATCTATTACTAGTCCTCTATTAATTTTTATTGCCTTATTCTTTTTAATTATAATAAATAATATCCTAGGTTTATTACCATATGTTTTTACCAGAACAAGTCATATGCTTATAACCCTTTCATTAGCTCTTCCAATTTGAATGTCATTCATAATCTATGGATGAATTATAAATACTAATCATATATTTGTCCATTCAGTACCTCAAGGTACACCAGCAGCACTTATATCATTTATAGTAATCATTGAAACAGTAAGAAATATTATTCGACCTGGAACATTAGCCATCCGTCTAGCTGCTAATATAATTGCAGGACATTTATTAATTACCCTATTAGGATCAACTGGTCCTAGTTTATCTTTAATCCTAGTATCTATACTTGTTATTGGTCAAATTGCTCTTTTAATTCTAGAATCAGCAGTGGCCCTTATTCAATCTTATGTTTTCGTTACACTTTCAGTACTTTACTCTTCAGAAGTTTACTAATGTCAGCCCAAATATTTAATCCTTTTCGTATTGTAGATAAAAGACCTTGACCATTAACAGGAGCTCTAAGAGCCTTTATATTAACTTCAGGAATAATCATATGATTTCACTCTAATAATATAATCTTATACACACTAGCACTTATTACTACTATTTTAACTATATATCAATGATGACGAGATATTTCCCGAGAAGGAACTCTTCAAGGGGCTCATACTTCAATAGTAGTAACAGGACTAAAATGAGGAATAATCTTATTTATTGTTTCTGAAATTTTCTTTTTCGTATCATTTTTTTGAGCTTTTTTCCATAGTAGACTGGCACCTACCATCGAAATTGGTATAAAATGACCACCTGTTAGCATTATTCCATTTAACCCCTTTCAAATTCCTTTACTTAATACGGCTATTCTTTTAGCTTCAGGAGTTACAGTAACATGAGCTCATCACAGTCTTATTAATGCTAATTTTTCACAAACAAATCAAGGTTTAATTTTAACTGTAATCTTAGGTTTATACTTTACAGCTCTTCAAGCTTTTGAATACTATGAAGCCCCTTTTTCTATTGCAGATGCTGCTTATGGATCAACATTTTTTATAGCAACAGGCTTTCATGGTTTACATGTAAATATTGGAACTACCTTCCTTATTATAATTCTTATTCGCCATAACCTTAAGCACCTTTCACCCATTCATCATTTTGGATTTGAAGCAGCTGCTTGATACTGACACTTTGTCGATGTAGTATGACTTTTCCTATTCACATCAATTTACTGATGAGGAGGTTATCTTATTATTATACAAAGTATTATTAACTTCCAATTAATAGGTCCATAACGGATAAGATAAACATATATTTAAATAATAAAGTTTGCTTTGCAAGCAAAAGTTGATAATACCTATCTATGTTTAAGTAAAAAGCGAATTATCGCAATCAGTTTCGACCTGATCATTGATATAAAATCTTTACTTTAGAATATATAATTTAAAGCTGCTAACTTTAATAATAGCGATTACCGTTAATATTCTTTCATATAGTTTACATAGAACATAACATTTTCAATGTTAAAGAGTCCTGACTATGGATTACTTTCAGATAAATCACCTTAGCAGCTTCAATACTATGTTCTTATTAAACTATAAAAGCACAATATAACTATTACTACAAACAATCAAATTAAAAAAGTAGTTAAATATACCTTTAAAGAATTGTTCTGCAATCATTGTCCTAAAACTGAATATCTCACTAATAACTTAAATAAACCTTGAGGCCCTACCTCTTCTCCTCAAGCCTGATCACTAATTATAATTAATTCATCCCCTATCTTCAAAAAAATATAAGAACTAAATTGAGTTCTTAACATTGGCATAAATCACATTCTTCCAAAATAATCTAGTCTAGTAGACTTTAAACTTATAAATATCCACTCAACTGATATCCCTAACCAAAATCCTACCACTCTAACAAATAATACCATAATCTTTAGTCAAAATGGTAAAATAATTACACTATAATCTCCAAATACCAATCATGATAAAACTCTTCCCATAAAAACTCCTCCTAATATTAAATTCATTATAGGTAATCCCATTAATATATTTACATCTCCTAATCCATGATTACCCTTAAATTTCCAATCTCCACTTACAACATAACCAACTAACCGAAAAGAATATCTTACAGTCATTCCAGTTGCTAAAACACATACTATAAACATAAATGTATTAAAATTTGATATTATACATATCTCTAAAATCATATCCTTAGAATAAAATCCTGCTAAAAAAGGCATTCCACATAAAGCCAAATTAGCTACATTAAAACAAGAACATAGATAAGGCTGAGTTATTCTCAATCCACCCATCATACGAATATCCTGTGTATCCCCCATTCTATGAATAATTCCACCAGCACATAAAAATAACAAAGCTTTAAACAAAGCATGAGTTAATAAATGAAAAAAGCTAATAATATACACCCTATTGACAAAACAAATATTATTAGACCCAACTGTCTTAAAGTTGATAAGGCAATAATTTTTTTCAAATCATACTCAAAATTTGCGCCTAAACCAGCCATAAACATAGTAAAAACATAGACAAAAAATAAAATATTCTTAGCCAATTCTACCTCAATAAATATAGTATCAAAACGAATCAATAAATAAATCCAGCCGTTACCAAAGTCGAAGAATGAACTAAAGCAGACACAGGTGTTGGAGCAGCTATAGCTGCTGATAATCAAGCAGAAAAAGGAATTTGAGCTCTTTTTGTTATTGCAGCAATTAAAACACACATTCCTAACCATCACAATTCAATTTTCTCTCCCATTTCAATATTAATTAAATAATTTCAATTACCATAATTAAATATTCAAGCAATAGAAATAAGCAAAGCTACATCCCCAATTCGATTTGATAAAACTGTTAATATCCCCGCATTAAAAGATCGTCTATTTTGATAATAAATAACTAAACAATAAGATACCAATCCTAACCCACCTCAACCTAATAAAATTCTAATTAAATTAGGACTAATAATTAACAGAATCATTGATAAAACAAATATTAAAACTAAAAGACAAAATCGATTCTTATTCAACTCACCCGATATATAATCAATTCTATAATACAAAACATTAGACGAAATAAACATAACAAAACTCATAAAAATTATAGATATATAATCTACAATCATAGAAAAAGATATTACTCCTCTATTTAGATAAAAAAAATTCCCAGTCCAACAAGAAACCATAATCAAATACTAAACATCATACTCCAAAAATAAAAGTTAATAAACTCAAAAATATTAAAAAAATTCTTCCCACTTTAAAATATTCACGAATAATCAATAACTAACTCCTTGACCCTCTAGTCATCTTATTAGTTTAACATTGAAGTACATTTAAACTATTAAAATAATCATTACCATGTCTACGAATAATACCAACTAAAACTCTTAACCCCAATCTCCCTTCGCATGCAGCAAAAACTAAAAATACAAGTAAAAAAAAAATATCTCCATATCCCATTAAAAAAACATAACCTAAACCCAAAAATAAACCTACCAGTCTTCCTTCGCCTTATCAGTTACTCTTCTTAGTTCGTTTAGTTTCTTATAATTTCTTTTACCTTCTTCTGTGTTGATGTTTTTCCATTTTCTTCTTTCCTCCATCTTCTCCAACATTTTCCCTGTGACCCAAGGTTTCTTATTACTCTTACCTTCTCTGTATCCTATTGTTTCTTCTGCTGTTTCCTGTATACAGCTTTTTAGATGAGTCCAGTATTCATTACTATTTTCATGTGTGGATTCTAAATTAGAGGCTTTCTTTTGAAAATGTTCTTCAAATTTTCTTTTTTCCTCTTCGTTCATAAGTTTTTCTATATCAAACTTCTTCGTCACTTGCCTTCCTCTTATCTTTTTCAGACGAATATCTACTTCGCCTATCAGTAGGACATGATATCAATTAATATCCGCTCCTGGTAGAGTCTTTGCATTTTTTAAGCAATTTCGGTATCTTTCCTGTACGAGTATATAGTCTATCTGATATCTACTGTCATCCCTTGGGCACGTCCACGTGTATCGTCTTCTTTTATGCTGTTGGAATAACGTATTTCCAACAATCATTTCATTCCGTTTACAGAAATTTACCAAAGATTCTCCTCTGTCATTTTTTTTCGCAGTCCATATTTTCCAACCGTTTTTCCTTCTTGTCCTTCTCCTACTACTGCGTTCCAGTCGCCCATTAGGATTACACATGCATCCTTCTTCTCTTTCTCAACTATTTCTTCTATCCTCTCGTAGTATTCTTCCACTTTCTCGTCTTCTAATCCACTATGTGGCATGTAAATTTGCACTAGCACTAAGTCCAATTTTTTCGCTTATAGTCTCACCATTATCATCCGGTCATCTACATAACGCACTGATATCACTTTATCTTTCACACATGGTCCCAGTAGTACACCAACACCATGACTTCCTTTACATTCACCATTTGAATAAAACATTCTAAATTCATCACTCACCAACTCACCACTATTTCTCCACCTCACTTCTGATACTCCCATCACATCCACTCTGCTTCTTCTCATTTCTTCCTTCAAGTTTTCCAACTTCCCCGCTTGAAGAAGAGTTCTCACATTCCATGATTCAAACCTCAATCTTCTTTTCTTCTGTCGGTTTATTTGCTTCATAATGTAACCTTCCTCAGTATCCCCCTCCCGGACATCCGAATGGGGGGATAGTTTATGTCCGGAATTTTTTGCCGAGGAAAGATTCATCATGCCATGTTTGCAGTTTTTCTTGGGAAAAGTAAATGCGGTAGCTTCCCGTTGCTTTCCGCACACCACTCTCTCTTTCGCATCTTAAAAGATCCCAGGGGGCCCCGCGTGGAGGTGAGGAAAATGGATTTGACCAATTAGGCCCTCCGGACTTCACCGAAATTCACCGCAAGAGTTAAATATCAGTTCCATCAGGGTTTTTGACCCGATCAGAGACCGGGAAATCCTAATTAGCCTTTGCCCCCCAGAATTTTGTAAAGACTGAAATAAATGCAAATCCAAAGATGCAATGTCTGGTGAAAATGGAGATGATTGATGAATACTTCCCGCCAAGATGTAACAGTTTTTGGCCTGGTTATCAAAGAAACACGAGGTCTTGTGTGCTTACTTTCTTTCATCTTCAATATTAAATTGGTGACACAAAATTCACCAATTTTGATATCTGATATGAGAGCTGACACAATAGAATCTAACAAAATTGTGTCCAATAACGTTAAAAACGCCTCAGCGCTACTAGAGCCAACGTAAGTAAAAAAAAACCGAACGAACTTTTTTGGCCAAACCAATATTATTGTGTAGTAATCTAAATCAGTCGCAAACATTTCGGAGATATACTACAATACAATGATAACATTTGTTTCCGGACAATTCCGACAGAGAAGGCAAACTGCAAATGAAGAACCTATCAACGATTTAGAGTCTTCTTAGAACTTTCTGCTAAATAAAGTTTACAGTGTAATATCACAATAATCATATTCTTGCAAAACCAACCTAACAGCTTGTACATATTTGGGCAAGTCACCTTAAGCTATGCGAACACCATCCGATTTTGGACTAATTTAGATGGACAATTTCAAGTTGGTCCGATTTTGTCAAGTGGGAACACGAGCCAACTCGCAACTGAAGTCGGCCGAACAACATTTCAAACCTTGATTGATTTGAAACATATGATATATATTTTTTAAAAAATTACTATGGAATCGAAGTTAATGGTTTCGATGCAAATTTAACTAATGACCAACAGCCAAAAACAAACCATGCTTCCCTGGCAACAATGCCGATTGCGTCGTAACTTTTGCATTACCCCGATAGCAGCTATCTCATAATTCCAAGTGCTTCTCCCAGCAGCTGTGGAAAATCCGAAAAAGTCGAGGTTTTGAAACCTTTCTGATAAATTCTGCCGCATACAGTAACTGCATTTCACTATAAACTTTATTTATGCATGAAAGAAACTCGCAATACTCTGATATTCATTGTGTATTCGCTCGCCGTCGATTTGAAGCGGTGAAAATCGTTGTAGACGCCATTTCTTTCCATGAGCGGGACGTCATGACACGTGTTC